>JAJOZX010003151.1:60000-127500 GCA_023014485.1 Bathynomus jamesi
TATTAAAACGCGAGTTTACCTGGATGGTTTGTCCATCCAGTTTATCATCGATGATCGCTGTGAAATCACTCATTAGGATTATAGATTTGGGGTCAGTATACCAACTCTGTAAGACAAACTTTTCAATAAAACGGCCTGAGGTTCTATCATTATACCCTTAACCTGAAGGGGGTATACTTTATATTGCAGTATTTGGAGGACATTACCAAGAAGAAATATAACCAGATGTGGGTACGAACTTGCAACATCAAGAGGATGTTAGTCCATTGTTCCAGACGATACTCATCGAATTGCACTGGACCGAAAATTCGTTATATATGGATCTTCGTATTTGGCGCCCCCCCTCCCCAATTTGAATCCCTACATCCGGAAATTGTTCTTCTTTGTTACTTTTGTTAGTCTTGTCGTCTTCGACCAAAGGTTCAAAAATAGATTACAGTCGATCGTCCCGCACCATCTCTCTTCATTTAGGGAGGAGAGAGTTAATTTTTTGCTCTCATCCTGCCTATGTAACATGCCATCATGCAGGTTTGGTCAAGGTCTGGCCTTTGAAATTTATCGAATCGGATTTTGAATGCAATGAACTGTATACTTTGTAGATTTTGCAGTTCCTTCAGTAAGACTTTAACCTCATTTTCTGTTTGAGTCACAGTATGAATTCATGCCTAAATATGGTCGCAGTAATCAGTAATTTTACACCTTTACACTGAAGACAAAAACGCCTACCCGATACACTGAAGTCATATAACGGGCTTTCGGCATTGGGTAGATCCAATGGGTTTTTTAATTAACATTTCTTCTAAATTTCAGACGGTAAAATAAATTTTAATACATATTTTCACACACACACACACACACACACACACGTGTGTGTGTGTGTGTGTGTGTGTTATTGCGTGTTATTTACGTGTAACAAATAAAAAAGGTTCCAAAAGAAGACATCAATTTGAACATTTGTTTTAGTTCTAATGTATTATTTTTGTCAATTTAACTTAAAATAAATTTTTCTATGACACCGGACTTATGGGACACCCTGTATATATATATATATATATATATATATATACACACACACACACACACATATATATATATATATATATATATATATATATATATTATATATACAGGATGTCTCAGAAGTCGCGCACCATAGGCTTTATTCAGATTTGCGAGGTTTACGAGTCGAAATGGTTTATAAGTGATGTTTAATTACAATATATGTTGGATAATGTCCGAATAATAAAATTAATAGTATGTACAGTTTGATCAAAAAGCTACCTTAAAATAATTAAATTGAATGAAGCTACATTAGCTAATGGTGCGCGACTTCTGAAACACCCTGTATAACAACTGCGCTAAGATCGATATATTGGGTAAATCTTTGTTTATCCATTATTTTCGTTTCTCATTTTCTTCCTTCCTTCCTTCCTTCCTTCCTTCCTTCCTTTTCCTCATTCTTCTCTCTCTTCCTACTTCCTCTTTCCTGGTTTAAATATAAGAGGGTTTTTCCTAAAAGCAAATGACCAAAGCAATCCGAAAGAAGGTTCCCACCAATGCAAAATTCAAATTGTGAAAATAGAATTATTTAAAGCTATGGGCGTCGTATCGTTATAAAATATTCATTATTTCTTGCTATTATCATATACACTTTATTATATGCTGCAAATTTGCACATTTAGAAGAGGGGAAGTTTATACATACGTACGTATAAAACCTTGGTTAAAAACTTGCTTAAAAACCTTGGTTAAAAACCTTGGTTTGCTCCTTCCCGAATTGTTATTGTGATGAAGGTCGAGCTTGTTGCTCTATCTTAGACCTACGGTTTAATGGAATCCTAACCACGACCCATCACGGGTGGTCAGAAATTGTAAAGTCCACGCCCGGACTCATGATCTCCCGGTTAGCAGCCCAGCGGCTTAATTACTAGGCTACCCAGGGTACCCATTTATCTACCAACCAACTTTTATTGTATGGAAGGATGAACAACTGGTTTTGCTGCGCGCCGAGTGCCGACATCGGGTATCGAACCCGGGGCCGATGGATTCGTAGTCAGCGATGCTAATCACTACACCACCGAGGCGATATATATATATATATATATATATATATATTAGAATTCAGAATCGTCCTCTGAAATTAATAATTAATATTCAAGTATAATGATATTAAAATAAATCTGGCTAAAATATGCTTAGGGAAAACACTTTTCCCTTGATCCATCCCTAAAAATAGGGAGTAAAGTGAGTCAGCGAGTCATCCTCTGAAGCTTATGATGGGAGGCAGTATTTTTTCGGGGCTCATTTAACAAAATCTAAAATTATTTTGTATGCTATTTTACTTCAGCTTTTAATTATTAAGTATTTACTTCAACTTTGTGTATATACGGGTGTATAATATACTCGTATACATTTCTTATGATGCAGGAAGGAGGGGCCAAGAGCGAATGCCCACAAAAAAGCTCACCCCACCCAATAGAGGAAGAAGAGAACCAAAATTTATGTAGGCCGTGTGTGTGTATATATATATATATCCACTGTCAAAAGTATTAGGCACCTTTAAAATTGTCCATATAGGGTTAAATTAAGGTGATACCGCTGATAAAAATGTTAATAGTTCATGTTTTATATTAGCTGTGTGTAACTACCTCCGAAAATTTTTATTTTTAGGTTTCACTCTGTCAATAATAAGTCTTCAGCATAACCAAATTATTGTCAAGTAACATTTGGAAAAGATGGGTTTTTTTCACTCATTTCCTACACTCATCGAGTGTCACACTTCAGTGCTGTGATTTTATATTGGTAAAAGGTTGGTGAATTAGCTTACAAAATAGTAAAAACGAGACTATTAACCAAAGATGAAACAACTGAGAGAACTACCGTCATTTCGACCGTTTTTCTAGGTTACAGTTAAAAAAATTGCTAAATTATTTGAGATGTGGTGTTTAAACCACATTAAAATGTTAGAAAAAACTAAATGCCATGGCAGTAAACATCGAAGTGGTCGGGAAATGTGACAAACTAACTGCTAAGACAGATATTGTAGGAAAACGGCTTTATACCTCCGTCCTGACCTACGAAAAGCAACGAGAACTGTTGCTTCTGCACGTACAGTCAGAAGGATTAATAAAGAGGAGCTCATAGGATAAGAGTTAAGTAAAAACAAAATGTGGTTGCGGTAGACCAAAGAGTATACAAGTTGGACCTCTGAGGATTGGGCTAAAATACTTATATACTTATACAGGGTGAGCGAAAAGTCCGTGTGCGCCTGCAAGAAGTGTAGTGAACCTGTACCTGCACTGAGTTGGAAGTGGACAGGCGCACAGGGACTTTTCGCCCACCTATACTTCCTATAATTCTGAAACATTAAAAAATATCGAAATCTGACCTACATTAAGAAGTAAATAAGGAACAGGACAGTATTGGCAATGACATTGTACGAAGTACGAAATGTTAAAATTATAATTTCTCGATAAAGTTAGTGTTGGGATTGCAAAAAATAAGGGATTTATTAATAATGTATTGTACAAATTATGATATAAATGAAAGATAAAAGATAGGATTTGAAAGGAATCAGGTAAATTAGGAATAGGCCAAAAAATTTAAATCCAGGCAGCCAACGTGCTTTCCAGCATGTTAAACATCCGAACAGATCTTAACATGATCCTACTAGAATTTAGTAGTATTTAGAGTAGAGTAGTAGTATTTAGAGTTGCTTGCAAGTACCAAGACTGTGAAAAAGGAAGCACTACAAACATTTTCGCTGAAGAACCAATCACAGCTGGGAAACCACGAACGAGGCAAAACAAGGGAGTGTGCAAGAAGACCGGAGAGTAGTGGAGTCTCTGAAACAGTCGAGGTCGTGAGAGAGAGAGAGAGAGAGATGAGAGAGAGAGAGAGAGAGAGAGAGAGAGAGAGAGATGTGACAGCGAGTCAGACGAAAATTTATGTATAAATTGTTGGTGAACTATGTGTGAGTGGCAATATTCTCTGTGTAACATCCCGAATTTGGGAAAACATTAAAGGCCTAGCCTTATATCCATCGTAACAATGTTCAGGTTTGTTTATGATGACGCTCATTTCAAGTTATACGTTGCCAACCACCAACGAACGGGACAATGAGTGACTTGCAACGTTAGAACATTAATACTTTTCCTGAACCATCTTGTTCCGGCTTTGTGACTGTTCCTGAATACTTTTGACTTAGGTTTTTATGAAAATTTAAATAATATATACACATATATATACACACACATATATATACAAAAATACGTTGAATTTTTTTTACTAAAAATACATTTTCTTTTTACTAAAAATTTTTGACTTACTAATAATTTCTTTACTAAAAAAAAAAATCACTTGAGTTTATTTCCTTAAAACCAGATAATATTTTGGTTTGTACAAGGTGATCCATTTAAAACCGTACCCAAATTAAAAAATATTTTTAATTTGGGCACGGTTTTAAATGGATCACCCTGTACTAGGCAAAATGTAATTCTGAAATAAAAAAATAAATATTTAGAAACATCTAAACTTATTCAAGTAAAAACTTATTCATCCTAAAAATATTATCATTTGTAAAGTTGAAAATTGAGCATTGTTTTATAGGAAAAAGCATACAAAACACTAATTCTTTCACACAAAAATTTCATACAAAACATTAATTGTTTCATACAAAAATTTTATAGAAAACACTAAATTTTCAAAATTTAACCTTGTATAGACAACTGTTGCAAAATGTTAAGGCAGCAAAAGAGTACATTCAGACCATAACCCTACAAAAATTCCGTCCATATAGAAGGTTAATATTAACTATTTTATTGTTAAAAAAAAGTTGTTTTTTCTATTTCCTTTTAAATAAAAGTTTTTAAATGGAAATATAAATTTTTTTACCTAAATTTTCTATTAAATAAAATAAGTATAATGTAGAGAAAAAACTATAATGCAAAATTTGTCAAACCATTCACAACTCCGAGTAACCTAGAAAGAAACCAGCGTCTGTACCTCAGTGAGTAAAATTGTTTCCCAATAAGCCAACGGTTCTCAAACATTTTCTTCTTCTGTACCCTTGAATTCTTTCATGGGATTTTCTGGATTTTCGAGAGAGATAGACGATTTTTACTTTCTTTACGACCGTGTGACTCGTGGCCGTTTGTTGTATTTTCAGGACCCCTTCGCGTACCCCCTAAGATTCCCTCGCGTACCCTGGCGCGTACCCCAGTTGAGAACCAGTGCTATAAGCGAACTGAAGATACTGAGGTCGGGCGTTCGAATCCTGAATGATGTAGTAATGATACAGGAGTTACAGCAATGGGCCGCGTTAGTTGGTCTGATAGCTGTGCCAGTTTCTGGCCCTCCTGACTGACTTGCAGTAAGAAGAGTACTCTGTACTTTGCTTGATGGATATCTCAGTGAGAGCGGTTCGAACCGTAACCCATAATTATATTTATTTCTGTATGTATACGTGCGCAAATGAATATGTTGGTAGTACAGTAAGTTAAGAAGTTAAATAAGGAAATTCTAATATAAAAATAAAATTATTGGAAATTCAGGTAAACTTCATGAGGCAAATTTGAACATGACTAATCCGAAAGTAAACATAATTTGTTTAATTTATTTTTTATATTTAAACAATAATTTTTTGGTTTAAATTAAACAAATCTTTCTCCAAAATTAATTTTTTTTAAACAAAAAATTGATAAAATTTTATCTTAAGAAAATTATTTGTGAATATTCAACTATAAGATTTTGTTCGACTGAAAAATGTTGTATTCAAAAAAAACTTTTCTCTTTGTGCAAAAGAATTAACCCGTGCAAGATATCAAATTTCAACATTGCCCCCGTCATCATCTAGTTTATAAACAGTTTGTAATCTTTCGAAACTGTCAGAAACATCTTCAAGTTTTTGGAGGAGTTATGCCGTTTAATTAAACATAATAATTCTTTGTTTACGGTCTTCTAAATCTTTAGGTTTTGTGGCAACCACATTAGTTTTATCATTTTCCAAAGGCAGAAATCTAATTGTAAAATCGGGTGACCGGGGGAGCCCATGTAATTATACCACATCGCCCATTTTATCTTTCCGGAGAGGTCACGTCGAGGAAGATCCAATCACTTTACAGAATAATGAGGTGGGCCAACACTGCTAGAAGATTAAATTATTCAAAAGGTTTTGAACTATATTTGGATCAACGAAAATCTGAAGCATCCCCAAATATTATCAGAGAAACTCATTTTAAAGACAGATTTTGGGGAATTGTACATTAGTATCCTTTTAAAACGGTATAACATTAATGACAGATCGAATCTGAGGGCGCGCGTAGAACCCCCTCAGATTACATTTTTCTAAACTACTGTAGATATGGGAGATAAGAAAAACAGAGCAGAAATCTTCACCATTTTCGTCTATAACAAAAAATATATTTTTAAAAAATAGTTCAGGGGTATTTTCCTAAAAGCATCTTTTAACCTTCTATAGCATCAAAAAAGCAATCGAGGGTCAGGTTATTATTATTATATTATTATTATTATTATTCACGGTTACAACCTTAGCAGATTTGATAGAAGTGAAAAAATTCCCCTTTAAACACAACTAATACTGTCATCTCAAAATTTGCTGTCATTGGTAGTAAAGGTTTAAAACAAAAGAAAATTAAATTCTTATAGAATATGAAATACTCAACGGAGGACTTTGAATTTTATATCAGTCTGCAGGAAATCATCTCTCCTATTACGGCAAAAAAATTTATTTATATCTCTAGATTTTGGCAGACTAAAACATGTTAAATTTTGGACATATTTTGTTTTCTAGAATGTGTTCGCTCTTACGTAAACCTGTTCAAAATTTAGATGTATATTCAACAAGTTTTAGACACATTAAGATATGTCAGAGTTTGACAGGATTTTTTTTTCAAAATATGTCCACCCCACCTAACCGTTGACAAGGCGAGTTTGGGTCGGAAGCTCCTTCAGAAGACATAGCCTTCCTGGATGTTTCTCGGGGTTATGTGAAAGATTCCAATTCCAAGTTTGACAAGGTTAAAGTTTGTCCATTTGGCAGGTTTCTAGGTTAACTCGACATATTTCCATTTTCATTGATAACCGACCTAAAAATATTGGATCCATTTTTTATCAAATTGAACAGTTCAGAACCCATGTCAATATGTCTGCCGTAACCGTCTTCCAGAAGTACTTGAACTATGGTAGTTTTGTAAGGGTACAAACAAAGTTCACCTCAAAATATTTACGGATACGTTCGATGTCTTCCATGGTGAAGCATGGTCTTCCCAAACGCGGTAAACCATGAACCGAATAATTTTTCTTAAACTTTGCCACCCACCTGTATAGTAACACGTTCGATGGTAGCTTCTTTCATACTTTTTGATCTAAATTCTCCCCAAGTTGCTATTACAGATTCATACTTGGGTAATCTTAACACGCTTTGGACCATCTCCTCTACAGCCGCCATTTTTGCTTGGTGTCATTTTTATACTGACGTAATTCCTTTATGGCCGCTGTCATAGAGTTAAAATAAATTTAGAAGTCTACTCTAAATATTCCTGTTTTAATTATATTTTATATTCAATATTCCTTTTTCATTTATATTCAAAACCGTAACAACACTTTATAAACACCATATATATATATATATATATATATATATATATATATATAATATATATATATATATATATTATATATTATATACACACACATATATATATATATATATATATATATATATATATATATATATCAGTGATGTAGTCGAGACCACCATGACCAAAACCGAGACCACATGCAATTTTTGCACGTATTCAGTATATTGAGTAATGTCTAATTCGTAAGCTCCGTGTTTCACATTCAGGAATAAAGATTCTAAAGAGGTTCTCAAGTGACAATTGCAAAATTTACTCATAATTTATTCACAAATTCATAGTTTGGGACATTTTTCAAGAGTTAACTACCTACTTAAAACAAGATAAGTGTTCGTTGCACTATAGGACCATCAACATACTCAGCAGTGATGTAGTCGAGACCAATATGGCCGAGACCGACACCGAGACCTAAGCACCCGAGACCGAGACCAGAAAAAAGGTCTGGAGACCGGTCTCGAGACCTACATCACTGATATAGTATATAAAGGGTGATCCAGAGAAATGGGACCCAAAAGAAACCCCTGTAACTCTTAAAGTATAAGTCCTTTTATAAAATCATACGCATCATTCGAAAGAGGATAGTTACAAGTTTGTACAGGATTGTATAGGTTTTGACAATACAAGACAAGATAAGATACAAAACAAAATAAAAGTGTTAGTTAAAACTAACCCTTCAAGATGACTGCATGGACTGTGGAACAGCTGCGTTCATAACTGAGCAATATTATGAGCATGGAAGAAGTGTAGTTTCAGCTCAAAGATCTTTCAAGACAAATTTTCAGATGTCAAAATCACCTTCTAAGAGCTGAAACTACACTTCTTCCATGCTCATAATATTGCTCAGTTATGAAACGCAGCTGTTCCACAGTCCATGCAGTCATCTTGAAGGGTTAGTTTTAACTAACACTTTTATTTTGTTTTGTATCTTATCTTGTCTTGTATTGTCAAAACCTATACAATCCTGTACAAACTTGTAACTATCCTCTTTCGAATGATGCGTATGATTTTATAAAAGGACTTATACTTTAAGAGTTACAGGGGTTTCTTTTGGGTCCCATTTCTCTGGATCACCCTTTATATATATATATATTTATATATATATACAGAGCTGGGCACTTGCGGGTTTTTTTGCGGTACTGCGGTACTGCGGTACTACCGCACTACCAAACCGGTACCGCATAACGCAGTACCGCAAAGGATCGCTGAAAGTACAGGCTGTACTTTCAGCGATCCTTTGCGGCACTGCGTTATGCGGTACCGGTTTGGTAGTGCGGTAGTACCGCAGTACCGCAGTACCGCAAAAAAAACCGCAAGTGCCCAGCTCTGTATATATATATATATATATATATATTTCTTTCAGGCCAAAGTGCGTTTATTTTTCATTTGTTTGGAATTTGTTTCGGGAAGACGACACTGTCAAAATAATTTCCAAAATTTTCATTACTTATTCGCTTCTAGGAAATTTTGTTGAATTTGCCAAAACTCCCTAAGCTTACAGCGTGTATAACAGTTGTTTTTGCGACCAAGGTTTCATAACCCATGTGGCAAAATTGAATAATTAATTAATTATAAAAGGTAAAAAAAACAAAGATGGGAACTGATAAATTTTTAGGTCCAGTTTTCGATTTCAGTTTAAGTTTGCAAAAATATCGATTTTAGTTTCGATTTAAGTTTTTAATTTTTTTCGATTTGAGTTTATTTTTCGATTCAAGTTTTATATTTTTATAGTTTTATAGTTTTAGAGTTTTATATTGTCACTGTTTTCGGGTGTTTCTTTGAGGACTTAAAATCAATCTGAAAAGAGAAAAAAAGCCGTTCGACACTAACGAAACTAAAAGCCGTTCCAATCGAATTGAAGGATAAATGGATATTTTAAATCCATACAAATGTTAAGTCGCAAAAAAAGGAAAATAATTCACGTTATTTATACTTTTTTTTTGCAATCCAAATGTTCCTCAAAACTGAAAAGCAAAACTGTTATTTTTAATCTATTCGAATTCAGATTTCAGTTTTTGATTGTTTTTCAATTTCAGTTCGAATTTCGATTTTAGTTGTCAGAATTTTTTTCAGTTCGAGTTTTTTTCGATTTCAGTTCATAAAATAATATCGGTTTTATCAGTTTATCGATTCCAGTTCGATTCAGTTTTCCATCCCTGGTAAAAAATAAAGATAACAACCAGGAAGCCCCTTTCCCCACAATCTTTGGGGAAAGTGTGCCCCAGTGGTCACCTTTACCTCGAGCGATGGCAGAGTAAGCGACCAACTCAACCCAACCCAGGAGCCAGCAGGAAGGAGCGAACCAGAGCCTTACGGCTTAAAGTTTGCCACCGTAGCTGCTGCGCTACCTGGTGTCTAGTTAATTATTCAACAATTAAATAAGGGCAGAATATAACAATTCTACATTTATAAATAATGGTGAATTTTAAGGCGAATTTTAAATGAATTTTAAAATGAATTTTAAAATGAATTTTAAAATGAATTAAACATCATATATAATGAAAATAGTTATTACTTTCAAATATAAAAAAAATGTCCAGAAAATGTCATGTCATTTTTTGTTTCTAATTTTATTCAGTGAGAAACATGTTGAGTTATCTCGGACAGACTCTTTCGTAGATCACGTTCCATCCGCAGTTTACGTCAAGGCTAAAAATATGTCCCTGCCAGTGATGTAGTCGAAGCCACCATGGCTGAGACCAAGACCAGAAAAAATGGTCTTGAGTCCAACATCACTGGTCCCTGCTCGTTGTATTTAATTCCTTATTAAAAGGATAGTCTGGTATCTCCTCATTGAAGTAGTATCTAATATAAACCCATAACACTGCAAATTTCACAGTGTCACTGGATTCATCCAGCTATCCAATTGAATAGAGAAGAATGACGGTACAAGTTTGACCTTTTCAATCAGCTGATATTTTATATATTGGCTTATATCACAAACTCTACGATAAACTGTGTTATATATCTGACAGAGATACATATTCAACTTGTTAGCTGCAGAATAACCCAATATTTCGCTGCAAACATCGAATGCAGCTGGTAAAACCACCTCTACGCTAGTGGTAAGTATTTGTTTGACTTAGCAATTCGGTAGGAAACTTGTAAAGATACCTTAGCGTAGACTCCGAAATAGTGCATGTTTTAAATACTTGATATTTGTTCCTTTTAAAATGTTTTTTCAAACGCTTGTTCAACATTTTAGATGGAGGGATGTACAGTTTTTAAATGTCCAATCAATTTTGAGAGTTTCACGATCAAATTTGCTAATATTTTCCCACAAATAACGCTGTGGTAATAAAATGGCTCCATCTTCATTAGCAATGGACCCTATTTTATTTATTTACTTCCATATTCTCTTAAGGATGTAGTCAAACTCGTTTTAGAATTATAAATTTTAATTTTCTTATTCGGAGGTGTTCAGGAATAGAAGGCGAAAACGTACCGGTAATTGGAAGGCGTTGACGGTTCACTTGACCGACTCTTTTCACTCATTTGTTTGCGTATATTATACTTATGCATGATTATTACAGTTATATCAAACTATATACTTAGCAAAACAAAGCATACTTTTTAAGATAATGTATTTATACATAGAGGAAATAATAATATGCGAATACAATTGTACGCAGTGCCAAAATGAATCATACCCATTGCTGCCATCAAATGAAGATCGATTTCTCTCGCGAAGAACGAGAGTTGGCCAAATGGCACGAAAAATCTGTGGGTCCTGCGACCTATCGACAACCTCCTCGCAACCCCCAACAGTGGGTCGCGACCCACAGTTTGAAAACAATTGATGTGTATGAAAATTCTGATTACTTACTATATTTATTGTTTGCCCTTTAAATAAAAAATTTAATTCTGAACCAAATGTACAAACTAGCATTGTTTTGGCAATGATCATAATTCTTTTGCTTTATGCTTTATGCAAGAGGGAGGGGCTAAGGGCAGGCGCCCGCAAAATATGCTCCCTCCATGAAAGAAGGGGAGAGCCGAAATCAAGGTTGGTAGAATTTTTTTCCAAAATGATTTAATGACGATTTACTGTACACGGAATTTTCATGAAGGAAAAATGGAGTCATTTATTCTTAGTTAAATTATAATTTCTATTTAAATAAATTCTAATTTCTACTCAAATTATAATTTCTATTCAAATAAATTATAATTTATATTCAAATTATAATTTCTATTCAAATAAATTATAATTTCTATTCAAATTATAATTTCTATTCAAATTATAATTTCTATTCAAATAAATTATAATTTCTATTCAAATTATAATTGATATTCAAATAAATTATAATTTCTATTCAAATTATAATTGATATTCAAATAAATTACAATTTCTATTCAAATTATAATTTCTATTAAAATAAATTATAATTTCTATTCAAATTATAATTGATATTCAAATAAATTATAATTTCTATTCAAATTATAATTGATATTCAAATAAATTATAATTTCTATTCAAATTATAATTGATATTCAAATAAATTATAATTTCTATTCAAATTATAATTGATATTCAAATAAATTATAATTTCTATTCAAATTATAATTTCTATTCAAATTATAATGATATTCAAATAAATTATAATTTCTATTCAAATTATAATTGATATTCAAATAAATTATAATTTCTATTCAAATTATAATTGATATTCAAATAAATTATAATTTCTATTCAAATTATAATTGAATTCAAATAAATTATAATTTCTATTCAAATTATAATTTCTATTCAAATAAATTATAATTTCTATTGAAATTAACGACTTCCATGAACTTTAGCATGGTCTCTTCAACAACAGTTTAATTGCTTAAATCATCGAAATAAATCATTCATTGAGAAAAACTATTAAATAGCTTATAAAAACCCTTAAAGTAAATTTAAATAATTAACATCTTTATTCACTGAAAATAATATTGCCCTCTTCATATCTTACAATTTCCATGGACTTTCCTCGAAGACCCTGTCCTTTGGCTATGGTCATAAGAAGAAATCGCAGGGGTTAAGGTCAAGTGAGAGAGGAGGTTATACAAGACCACGCAGTATTACAGGTAGGGGTACCTGTTAGACGGGACTCAGGAGTCACGTGTTTCACGCAAAAACACCCAGAACGACATTTACAGTATGAAGTCTCGCGTCGTCGTCCTGAAATCAAATGCAAAACATGCATATCAGTGTCTAGGCTCATAAGAAATGGTACGAACTGTTCTTGGAGGATGCTGGGATAAACATTTTGGCCCACTGTAGTTTTAATAATGCTGGGCCAAAAATGACCCACTGGAGGTCGTGATAAGGAATTAACTACCCGCATTCGTCACATAATTTTGCAAAGGGAAGGCCACTTTGAGTATGTTGTGCGCCTGTAAACACCTTTTCCCCCACTAACCCCCCCCTTCCCCCCATCATATTGCATTAATTGTGTCATGTTAAATAAACGTGAATTAATTCATTGATTTTTAATAATTTTTTAAAATTTTGCATAATATATACACACACACATATATATATATATATATAATATATATATATATATATGTAAACGTGTCTGTTCATTTGCACATTGTAGCGTACTTGCAAGCTAATTGGATAAGCAGTCAGATGAAGCAGTTCGTTCCTGATTTCTGTGTTAGTTAGCGCATTATTTACGCCCTTATTAAGCCTTGTTGATGCTCGAACAGTCTAATTACTAAATTACGACCAAGTAAATCTTCACCCTTCAAGATTTATTCATTAAAGAGGTTGAGAGTCTTCCTTGCAGAGAAGAACAACACATGCTATACATTTAATACTCCTAAATGCTTAATTAACATAGTCCCTCTTTGATTTACTTCTTGTAATGTTATTTTTAACCTTATTTAACGTTCTGTTCGTTTTGGGAATAAAATTGTTTATACTGAACAAAAATAAGAACACACTTTTTATCAAAATGGTTGTCGAGCGAGTTTACTGTCGAGCGAGTTTTACTGTCGAGCGAGTTTTACTGTCGGGGAAATTTCTAATTTAGATGTTTTTGTAAATGATGGTTAAGTATAGTTAGGTTAAATTAGATTAGGTTAAATTATAGTCAGTTATTTATGTTACGGTTCGTTAGGTTAGGGCTGGTTAGGTTACATTCGATAAAAATTTGGTTGGGTTAAGTTAGGGCAATGGTTCTCAAAGATTTTGTCACGCGGTACATTTTTTACTAAGATTTGAAAGTGACATTCTTCTAATTTGAGTAGCAATTATATAAGAAAAAGTATTCATATCTTTGTCTTTATGTCAGTAAGAAATGGACTTGGGTTAAATTAGGTTAAGTTAGATTATCGAAAATTATATTTGAGAAAAGTTAGGTTAAGTCGTCGAAAATTATTTTGGGGGTGACTCGTGGGTCATCCTCAATTTTGAGGGCAACTAGTGGCAGTTGTTAAATAATTTCTCTAACGACTTTGTTTGGTAAAAGCATAATAAAAGGCTTTTCATTTAACCCGAAGGGTCTTTGTGAAGAGTCAAACGCACGCAAGATCATATCGTATCGTGGACCTAGTTTATATGTACGAACTTTCTTCACTACTCTCATGCTTTGTTAAGCAAATAAGTCATAAATTTTAAAAGTTTAATGTTTATTGGATTAAAGTTTTGTGGACTTAATCGGTATTTATTACTATGTAGCGTCGATCAGTAGACTCTTCCTTCCGATCCCTCATTCTAGTTGGTTGGTTGGTCCGTTTTAGGGCAAGTTAATTCCCCTATATAAGAAGAATTTGGTCGAGGCAAATACACTTGAAAATTTTGAGTTTCACACCCGAAGCCAGTGTGGGTCAAATTTGTGAAGCTGAATTTATAATCTAAGTTTCTCGCGTAAATATTAACCCTAAAAGGACGACGCTACATATTGGTAACCTTTCAAATACACGCATTCATAACTTAACCTTACAAACAATTCCGGTGTTAAAGGGTTAAATTGTCACTGGCTTAAAAATTATTAGATCACCTGAAGATTAGGGCTCCCAGCTTTCATTAGTTAGCCTTATAAGGTTAACTAACGAAAATATCACGACTTAACCTAACTAATCGTTAGGTCAACTGTACGCCCTTGATAATTGGTTAGGTTAAGTCGTGATATTTTCGAAATTATTTGTTCAAAGTCTGTTCTATGAAATTATTTACATCTCGAATCGGTCAACATTCTATCGAAGGGTTAGTTATAGGTTTGATTAGGTTAAATTAAGCTAAGTTAAGCTAGGGTAATAGATAGAATGTTCCGCCGATGAAATGTTAAAAGGCCAGTGCATCTTAGCACGTAAAAGAAGTTAATGGTTGATTTATTAGTCGAATTAATTTCTTCCTTATTTCAGCCCACATTTTATATTTCAATATTTACATTTAATTTCACATTTAATTAATTATTTTATTTGTTTATTTCATTCTGATCTCGTAACTTTGCGTAGAATTCAATTATAAAAAATTATATTATAGATTTTGGTTACTAAAATATTCTCCGTAATTAATACAACAAAGCGAAGAATTATGATAACCAAAACCCACTCTAATAGACAGAGTTTATTTCCACAACAGTTTCGATGCCCACTGGCATCCTCTTCGGGTGGATACAGAAAAACGTATCCACCCGAAGAGGATGCCATTGGGCATCGAAACTGTTGTGGAAATAAACTCTATCTATTAGAGTGGGGTTTTATTATCATATTTTGACCTTCACGTAGAAAAGTGAAGTTTTTTTGCATTCATTAGCGAAAAATTAGTTTTTAAAATAATATAAATTAATCAACAGAGGAACGTAAAATATTTATTAATAAAGCAGAATCTTATTCTTCAACCCTATTAGTTTTGTAAACATGTCGTGTAAAGTGCATTTCATATTTGTGGTATACGAGTAAAATATCTTCGTAACCAAAATGCTGAACAACAAAAATTAAAAATCTGGTAAAGTCCTAAACGCGTGTAAAAGAAGAAAAACAAAACCGCGTAATTCGGTTTTTAAAAATCTTTTGAAATTATTTCTGTGGCGGTTTTTATTAAAAATTAAAAAATTATTTTTTGTATTATATTTACAATTTATTTCAAATAACTTAGTAAAAATTGTGACATGAAGCAAAGTGTGATCTATTCTTGTTCAGTGGTTAAGGCAATTCGGTCATTTCATTATTATTTTTGGGGGGTTGGGGGTGAGGGGTGGGGTTGGAGGGGGTATAAAATGTTTAAATTTGGTTGGATCTTATTTAAGTTTGTTTAAAGTTTTTTTTTTCCTGATTTCAAGTGTTTTCTAAGTTTTAAAATGAAACATTATTTCAAGTTTATTTTTATGCCTATAATAAATTTTGGAGCAAGTGTAGTTTACATCCCCCTGTGGTGCCTAGTGTAGTTTACGTTCCCCTACATACATTATCCTAGTGTAGTTTACGTTCCCCTACATTATCCTAGTGTAGTTTGCGTTCTCCAACATTCTCCGCGTACACCTAATCAAATAAAACGTTAAAACTAACGAAAATATTACGACTTAACCTAACCAATCGTCAATATATATATATATATATATAAATTGACGATTGGTTAGGTTAAGTCGCAATATTTTCGTTAGTTTGGTACTTGTAGGTTATCTCCCCCCCCACCAAATTTGACAGAATATTTTCGTTAAAACTAACGAAAATATCACGACTTAACTTAACCAATTATCAAGGGCGTACAGTTGATCTATTATTAATTATAACATTGTTTGTTTCTGGAATAGTATTTACTATGACGCATAGATACAAAGGATTGCAAAGGATTGGTTTGAAGGCCCAGTTTAACCGGGCATTCAATCTAATAGATCAACTGTACGCCCTTGATAATTGGTTAGGTTAAGTCGTGATATTTTAGTTAGTTTTAACCAAAATATTCTGTCAAAATTGTGGTGTGTGTGGGGGGGGGGAGATAACCTACAACTACCGTTAGTTTTAACGTTTTATTTGATGGATTCATTTAAAAAAATGTCTCCTAAAGATCCTAGTGTAGTTTACGTTCCCCAACTTTGACCTAGTGTAGTTTGTGTCCCCTTTTGCGTCAGGGGGACGTAAACTACACTTGCTCCGAGTATATTAATCGCTTTATTGCTATATTACAGAATAACAATGTTGCAATACTTTTTAGTATGACCCAGTTGTTCGCATATTCATACTCGTACACGTTCATACTTCGTGTAACCTAATCACGTTCTCAAACTGAAACTTAAAGGTAATATGATAGAACACGCAATTTACAGCGTTTAAACACTTTAGATCATTTCAAATTCGATTTAACAATTTTGATTAAAAGGTAATACCAATATACTTACGTAATTTATTAAGTAATAAAAAAAATTTAATTAAAAATGATACTGCCCCAAGTTATCTTAATATGTTCGTAGTGGTATTTTAATTTATCTTTTCCCTTCCTCAATTTCTACACCATGCACTTTTTGACATTTTATTACGCCTTCTTGGGGCTTCATTACATGCAAATTTGGTTCTTTGACTCTGGCTTCAAAGTTACCCCTGTAATGAATAATGGCCGATTTTTTTTCTTAAACGTTCAAAGAAAACGGGAAATCGGTACATACTATTTTTGTTTGTTTTTTACTCTTTATTTTATGTTTTAAAATACGTATATTATCATTATATTTATCAAGAATAAAAGAGAGATTCCGCTAATCTGTAATCATCATTTTGTTAGTTAATAAGTGATATTTTTTACGACTTTACAATATAATTTAAGAAAACTTATTTTATGAGTACTTACCACATGCATACAACCCCTGGTTCAATATTTGCAAGTAGCTCTAACTCGCCCATATCTGGTAAGTTGCGCCTTTCAAAGATTCAAACTTTTGCAATTATGGTCAAACACTGTTGTGGGTTCAACTTTTAAGCTTTATATTTTAGTTTCATTTGCCATAAATTTTTATCTTGAATTTCATAGGATGAAGTTTAAATTAAGTTTCGCTTTCAATAAATAAGTATAAAAAAGTTGTTTTGTACAATATATATATATTATATATATATATGATGAATAAAACGACGAAGGAAAGGAAACACAGAATGGTGCTCAAGCGCTTTCGTCTAATGATCTAATGACATCCTCAGGAACACTGAAATAAATAAAGAGTTCAAGACTATATACAGGTTACAAAAAAAAAAATATATATATATAATAAATATAGAAATAAAAATTGTGAGAGGAGCATACAAATTTGTAAGGAAAACTACCAATTTTAGCACTTTGCCCGAATTCAACACAATATCAAATGGATTGTTTACAACCAATTTTATAGTTAATGCCTGAATGATATATAGGTCACAAAATATATATATAAAAAAAAATATACAAAAATAAATTGAAAAATAAAAATTATAAGAAGAGCACACAAATTTATAAGGGAAAACTACCCAAGTTTTAGCACTCTGCCCTTCTTGTCCATCCAAATCCGTTCTGAACGAATTCAACACAAGATCAAGTGGATTGTTTACAACCAATTTTATAGATAAGGTCTGAATGATATATAGGTCACAAAAAAAAAAAAAATAAAAAATAAAAAAATATATATATATAATATAACTAAATTGAAAAATAAAATTGCAAGAGAAGCATACAAATTTACAAGGGAAAATTACCAAAGTTTTAGCATTCTGCCCTTCTTGTCTAAATCCATTCTGAACGAATTCAAAACGACGGGATCGAGTTGAAAAAGACCTTTGCTCATGGTAAAGTTATTTGTAAGTTGGATAATAGCAGACTCAAAATATTTATTAACAATGTTGCTAGAGTGAAACAAAACTGAAGCATTATTCCAGTTAATACAGTGGGATAACTCCGACAAATGGACAAAAAGGGCACTGGACGACTGTCCCGTTCTAACAGAATATTGATGCTATTTTACACGCGTGTGCAAATCCTTTCCAGTCTGACCAATGTAAAAGGAATCACATTGTTTACAACCAATTTTATAGATAATGCCTGAATTATTGGTAGGGCTATTTTTACTATGATATTTTTCACAATATTGTTATATGAAAATACTACATTAATATCCAAACGTTGAAGTACATTAGCAACGCCTAAAAAGCCCGGAAAAAATGGAAGTACTAAAATATTCTTTGACAAAGTACGAGTGTTTTTATTCACACGATAGAAGGTTCGTTTTGCCTTGTTAAGACAAGATTCCATAAACGCAGGTGGGTAGCACAGATCACTTCCAATACCGTTGATTTTTTCCAATTCGGCATCGATGTATTCCGGACTAGCGATCCTTAGAGCGCGGAGAAACATTGAAGAAAATATGGCCTTCTTAATGAGGGTGTCATGTCCAGAGTAAAAGTGTACGTAGGACAAATTGTTTTTTTTTTCCGATAGATACTAAACTTAAAACCTGGGGTTTCTCTTTGTACACGCACAACCAAAACGGGATTGAGTTGTCTTGTTCCACTTCTAAAGTAAACTTAATCGCCAGTCCGGAATACATCGATGCCGAGTTGGAAAAAATCAACGGTATTGGAAGTGATCTGTGCTACCCACCTGCGTTTATGGAATCTTGTCTTAACAAGGCAAAACGAACCTTCTATCGTGTGAATAATAACACTCGCACTTTGTCAAAGAATATTTTAGTACTTCCATTTTTCCCGGGCTTTTTAGGCATTGTTAATGTACTTCAACTTTTGGATATTAATGTAGTATTTTCATATAACAATATTGTGAAAAATATCATAGTAAAAAATAGCCCTACCAATAATTCAGGCATTATCTATAAAATTGATTGTAAACAATTTGATTCCATTTTACATTGGTCAGACGGGAAAGGATTTGCACACACGTGTAAAACAGCATCAATATTCCGTTAGAACGGGACAGTCGTCCAGTGCCCTTTTTGTCCATTTGTCGGAGTTATCCCACTATATTAATTGGAATAATGCTTCAGTTTTGTTTCACTCTAGCAACATTGTTAATAGGAATATTCTTGAGTCTGCTATTATCCAATTTACAAATAACTTTAACATGAGCAAAGGTCTTTTTCAACTCGATCCCGTCGTTTTGAATTCGTTCAGAACGGATTTAGATAAGAAGGGCAGAGTGCTAAAACTTTGGTAATTTTCCCTTATAAATTTGTATCCTTCTCTTGCAATTTTTATTTTTCAATTTAGTTATATATATATATATATATATATATATATATATATATATATATATATATATATATATATATATTATTTATTTTTGTGACCTTATATATCATCCAGGACTTATCTATAAAATTGGTTGTAAACAATCCATTTGATCTTGTGTTGAATTCGTTCAGAACAGATTTAGACAAGAAGGGCAGAGTGCTAAAACTTGGTAGTTTTCCCTTATAAATTTGTATGCTCCTCTTACAATTTTTATTTTTCAATTCATTTTTATATATTCTTTTATATATTTTATATATTTTGATCTATTTGATATATTTGATCTTGTGTTTAATTCGGGCAAAGTGCTAAAATTAGTAGTTTTCCTTACAAATTTGTATGCTCCTCCCACAATTTTTATTTCTATATTTATATATATATATATATATATATATATATATTTTTTTTTTTTGTAACCTGTATAATTTAGGGTGGCCCACTTTTCAATTTTTTTGAAAAGTATAGGTGATCGTGGTTTTTCCCATTATTTGGCACTATACTAGCACATTGGTACCATTTTTACAAAAATTGATCAATATTTAGGGGTCTCGCATCGACCTTGAAATTACTAGTTTTTTTTAAAAAATGCGTACGTTTTAACATTTTACTGAATCAAGATAAATCATTAAGTAGGGATGTTTTCTGAATCCTCTTAATGAGAGAAGTCGTTTGGTGTGCCTGCCAATGTCATACGACTAACGGTTTAAAGGTTGTGCCTGTATACAGGTAATACCAATGTGCTAGTATAGTGCCAAATAATGGGAAAAACCACGATCACCTATACTTTTCAAAAAAATGAGTCACCATACCCGGGCGGAATGTATAATGTGTATAGGTAATTAGAAAATGCACTATGCCTGTGCCAAGGGATGCCAACCCCCAGGATTCTCGGAATGTAAGTAATTTCGAAAAACTCCATATAAATATTGGAGAGGAGGGGCGATAGGGGGTTGCCCATGGCCATCCCAAACACTTGTTGATAATACTCGTTATTGAAAGTGAATTTACAGTCTTTGATGCAAAGCTTAATAAGTAAAAAATTCCATGGATCTTACTGAAAAATTGAATAATGCACGTACTGAAACTAACGATAGATTGATCAGTTTTGACGTTTGTTCATTGTTTACAAAAGTGCCGATTGATGATATGCTTGACTTTCTCTCCCAAGAATTACATAAGTATGACCTGCCACTACCTTCACACATTGTTTTGGAACTTATTAAGCTTTGCATCAAAGACTGTAAATTCACTTTCAATAACGAGTATTATCAACAAGTGTTTGGGATGGCCATGGGCAACCCCTTATCGCCCCTCCTCTCCAATATTTATATGGAGTTTTTCGAAATTACTTACATTCCGAGAATCCTGGGGGTTGGCATCCCTTGGTTGCGGTACGTCGACGATATTTTGTGTATCTGGCCCATGAATCGTGACCTGGATAACTTCCTCCTTCAGTTAAATGATCAAGTCCCCTCCATTAAGTTTACTTTAGAAGTGGAACAAGACAATTCAATCCCATTTTTGGATGTGCGGGTACATAGGAAAAGCCCAGGTTTTAAGTTTAGTATCTATCGGAAAACAACAAACAATTTGTCCTACGTACACTTTTACTCTGGACATGACACCCCCACTAAGAAGGCCATTTTTTCATCAATGTTTCTCCGCGCCCTTAGGATCGCCAGTCCGGAATACATCGATGCCGAATTGGAAAAAATCAACGGTATTGGAAGTGATCTGTGTTACCCATCTGCGTTTATGGAATCTTGTCTCAACAAGGCAAAACGAACTTTCTATCGTGTCAATAATAACACTCGTACTTTGTCAAAAAATATTTTAGTACTTCCATTTTTCCCGGGCTTTTTAGGCATTGCTAATGTACTTAAACTTTTGGATATTAATGTAGTATTTTCATATAACAATATTGTGAAAAATATCATAGTAAAAAATAGCCCTACCAATAATTCAGGCATTATCTATAAAATTGGGTGTAAACAATGCGATTCCTTTTACATAGGTCAGACGGGAAAGGATTTGCACACACGTATAAAACAGCATCAATATTCCGTTAGAACAGGACAGTTGTCCAGTGCTCTTTTTGTCCATTTGTCAGAGTTATCCCACTGTATTGATTGGAATAATGCTTCAGTTTTATTTCATTCTAGCAACATTGTCAATAGAAATATTCTTGAGTCTGCCATTATCCAACTTTCAAATAACTTCAACATAAGCAAAGGTCTTTTTCAACTCGATCCTGTTATTTTGAATTCCTTCAAAACAAATTTAGATAAAAAGGGTAGGACGCTAAATCTTTGGTAAACTTGTACGCTACTTTATTAACTTTTAATCTTCATTTTATTTTTATATATATCGAAACTTTACTCTAAAAGGCAAAGTGTTAAAACCCGGGCAGATTTCCAGTATAAATTTGTATTTTTATAATTCATTTGATCTTGTGCTAAAAATCGATATTTTTTCTTACAAATCTGTATGCCTCTTTGTTAATCCTCTAATCTTTAATTTTTAATTTTTATTTTTACTTCTCCGTTTATTGCATATATATATATATTATGTGTGTAGATATGTATGTATATATATATATATATATATTATATATATATATATATATATATATATATGTTTGTGTGTATGTATGTTATTTATTTATTTTTTTTTCTTTCTGTAACCT
This sequence comes from Bathynomus jamesi, assembly GCA_023014485.1. NCBI lineage: Eukaryota > Metazoa > Arthropoda > Malacostraca > Isopoda > Cirolanidae > Bathynomus > Bathynomus jamesi. The sequence goes on from JAJOZX010003151.1 coordinate 82,530, forward strand.
ATATATAGGCCGTAACCTTTTATGTACTTCAGTGTTCCTGAGGATGTCATTAGACGAAAGCGCTTGAGCACCTTTTTGTGTTTCCTTTCCTTCGTGGTTTTATTCATCATAAATATTTTTCACGTGTTACTTTCGTGAAATAATTTTCATATATATATATACATTAAAAAATTGACAGGTTTCTGTGTAAAGTTCCTGACCAGCCGGACCTAACTGATTATGAGTGCAGGATGAAAGTTGAAGGCAGCCAGACCCACAGAGCAGATCTACAGAAGCTAAGGCTAACAAAGACCCCAAGATCCACTCTAAGGTTAGCCTGAGAAAAAGTCGGAAAAATAGTCGAAGAGAATAGGAAATGGGTGAAAGATGAAAAGAAGTAAAATAAGAACGCTTACAAACCATGCAAACACAGTCTTAACTCACTGTCATACCATGGAAACTACAGACATGCAAGTAAAGAGAGTTACAGACATGGAAGTAAGGAGAGGATTAAAAGCTGATTATGAGGGCAGGATGAAAGTTGAAAGCAATTCTCTCCTTCAGAAAACCCCAAATGAGGTGGGGTGTTGCAGAGGGGTTGAACACAGATTGATCTGAACATATATATATATATACGTATATAATCGCAACATGGCACCAGTTACCAGTCACAAGATTACTTGATTAAAAATATTTATTTAAAAAAAACAGGAGAATAAGATTAACGGTTAAAAGTATAAAAAAACGTTTAATTAATTTTTTTTAAAAATTTACCTACATTATTACTAATTATAATTTTCTTTTTGCATTACTTCAATTAATATAAAGAAAAATAATTTGTGTTCATAAGCAAGAAATTCCCTCATTTTCTTTTTTTGTAAGTTCCAACAACCCACAATGTATATGTTCAATTATGTTGTTGTTGTTTTTATGCAGGAAGGATGAGCCAAGGCAAATGCCCGCAAAGGCGCCCCTTCCATAGAAGAAGAAAAGAGTCAAAATGAAGGTCTGGGGATTTCGGGATGCCTAGACAGTAGACACTCTGCGTTTGAAAGATGGGAGGTCAAAAACAGGAGGAAGGATCACTTCGAAAGTTCCCTACATCTGTTTCGACGAAGTAAATTAGGTTGCGGACTTTATACAACTAATTGCAAAACGACAATACGTCAATTCCAGGTGTGTTCATAGGTGTGCTTTAAATATATATTATATAGCATTTAAAAATTTTCAGTATACAATTATTTACTATACGACAAATGAAATACGAAATTTATTGAGTTTTTACTTTGAGTGTTATTACATTAGGAAATTAATTGATGATCATATTTCACGGTAGTATTCAGGGATCATCATCATCATCATCATCATCTCGTATTACCAATGTTAAACATACACACACACACACACACACACACACACATCGATGAAAGAAAGATGACGTGATTAAGAAAAGGGGTGCAACAAAAATTAAATCCATAGAGGGTAAAAAGAGTAAAAAGGGGTCGTCAAGAGTAAATACGAGTAGACACTACGATGATTACCCTCAAGAACAAATGTCAAAGTTCATCAATGGAATACCAGAACGCCTGTCACCTTTACATAATGGAAATGGGAAACCAACACGATTTGAAGTATATTGATTCAATAAATCTGTTATTATTTATTAACTTTCATTATTAATTGAAAAACTATGGAAAAACCGAAGGCGTCTATTTAATTTTGTCAACCCTCCGTATGTTGGTATTTGGCGAATGGGAAATTTGGATATAAAAATGGATAATGAACCTTCTATCATCCCACAATAAATGTGAATATTGTAAATTTGATAAATAGCGTAAATTTCATCATGTGAAAATCTTTCATTTCTTTCGGCAAATATTATGTATACAAAATTGGGCAAGATGATGTTTCTTTCATTACCCAAAAACCAACTGCAAAGGTTGAACTACTGCCAAACCTCTACAAAGTTGAAATAAAGGAAAGTACATCTCTCTCTCTCTCTCTCTCTCTCTCTCTCTCTCTCTCTCTCTTCTCTCTCTCTCTCTCTATCATTCTAAATATATATATAAAATAAGGTTGGTGAATACACAGAAGAGAGAAATTTAACTAAATTGCATTGAATGATTAATGAGGAAACTTTTTGATTGATTCTTGAGCAAATATTGTCTGTTATTTGATCCAGAAAGAGGTTAAACCTTTAAAATAAGAATATTTAATGAACGTCTGTTTGTTCATCAATTTTTTCCATCTAAAAAATCCTTGTATATATTTCATTAAATGTAGTTTGAGTTTCAGCCATTTTTTTTTGGTTAACTATTCCTCGTAAAGTATGTAGAGTTAATTAATACTGTTAAAACTGCTATTGATTTTTGTTAACGAAATGAATTTGTTTTACATATGTGTGTGTGTGTGTGTGTGTTTTACTGCTTCGCACAGTACGTGTATATATTATTTGGTTCTTTTCAATATTACTTCTACTGTAAAATTAACGTGTGTGTGTGTGTGTGTGTGTGTGTGTTTTACTGCTTCTCACAGTATGTGTATATATTATTTGGTTCTTTTTAATATTACTTCTACTGTAAAATTAACTGGAAATGGAATATATACAATATATACACAATATATATACAGTATATATATATATATATATATATATATATGTAATCTGTTAATGCTGTATCAGATCATACACGATCATAGTTTGTATATAAATATCAAATAGCTTAATAAAAATAGTTTGATTAAGTTCGTATCGTAAATAGATACAGTTGAGGAAGTCTTACGGGCGAAGTTTTGGACCAAAATACCTCTCGCCGCGTACAATCGATATGACGTAAAATAAAATCTATTTTTTCCCTATTGAAATACATTAAAATATCGGGGATACGTGCCCCCCCCCCATAGTGAGCATATTATAAACAAATACAAGTAAGGAAGAAAAGTAATGTTTAAAACCAATTTACACACTATTTAAAATAATTTTGTAAATAAACAAGCGAACTTAATGCTGTAACCTGTCAGCTGGAAGCTGGACTTGAGTGACTGGTTGTTCCCCCGAGTCACTGCAGGAGCAGTGAATGTGTTGCGGTTATTCAACACAACAAGGCCTTCGTTGTAAAATTAACTGTTGTTTCTTCCCATATTTTCATAGGCTCAGCAGGTTCAGCAGGCTCCTCAGTAAGCTCATTATTCCTTCACATTTCTCTGACTGGCTTGGGACACTTGATGACTGGGTTAAATAGTCGGCTGCCAAATACATGGTTGCTAAAACCAAGTATATTTATTTCTGTGTAGTTCCTGTATTCCTTATCAATTACCCTTTGTAGTTGAAGGACGTAAAACAATCAACCACCCAGCAGTTCTGCATAGCATCTGTCTGCGGGTAAACAATAAATAACTTGATATTTTATACAGACGATTGGCAAAAGTAAATAGACACCTTCAATTTGTTTTTTTTTCATATTTTTCGAATAAAAAATGCCAATAAATATTAAAATATTTATTGAATGAAAACAGTTAGAATCGTGTTAGTTTCCCCTCTTTTGCTTACTTTCCCCTTTCCCCTTCTGTTATTCTATGGATGAGCTTTGACAATTGTCCTTGAGGACAATCATCGTGGTGTTTAATTACCTTCGTCAACCCTCTGTATGTACTGATTATACTTCACTTTATATAACTGAATATTCGTTTCATAATCAATTAATTATTTATACTAAAATATAATAATAATGATAATTAATATTAATTATATTAATTAATTAATATTAATATTAATTAAAATATAAAAAATATATTCAAACAATTTCTTTTTTAAGTTTTTAATGCTCTTAAAACACTTTTTACCCTCTTTTATAATTTTTTACCATCTTTTGCCATCTTTTACGTAATAAATCGCTCGATAACTTGAATTTACAGATATTTTCTCGAGTGCAAAGTTGTTATATTATATCTAAGATAACTCGCTGTTAATAAAAACATTTTAAAAATTACATTAACGTAACTGATGAAATTGTTAATACAGAGTTTAACGTCTAAATTGTGCAGTTAAACGTGCTAAACGCTTTAAAAATTAAAGTTATAACACCTTCAGTCATTCTATTAAATACGGTCTACCCCGTAATATAAACTCATACCTAAATTCTACAGTGTATTTTTGTTCTGTATATTTAAACTTAATTACTTCATCCCAATTTGTTCTCTCTCTCTCTCTCTCTCTCTCTCTCTCTCTCTCTCTCCATATATATATATATATATATATATATATATATATATATATATATATATATATATATATATATATTATCATCATCAATGGTTGCGTATGAAAGGCTATTTGGGTCTAAGCGGTGCAGTTCATCCTTTTCGGGCATGTAAAATCTATTATTAAGAGCGTCCTTTCGACGATACACACACACACTCTCTCTCTCTCTCTCTCTCTCTCTCTCTCTCTCTCTCTCTCTCTCTCTCTCTCTCTTTCTCTCTCTCTCTCTCTCGACGCCGCGCGAGAAACGAAACATTCATTATCACCATCATTCTGAGCCGGAGAGCAAAATTACCGGTTTTCGTCTTCCAAACGTAATCTTAGCCTGCGAAGATACTGTAAAAAAAGCATTTTTTACAAGACAAAAGAGGCAAATTCAGTCGTTTTAAGGGTCTAATAGTCTAAAATTGAGAACCGTAAGACAAACGATCTGAGGGTTCGACCTTTCTTCTGTCGGACAAGGGGAGAATGAGAAGAAAATTGTTCCTCTCATCCCGTCCCATTCATTATAAGACTCGTATTTTGTACAATTAGTTATACCGTAGAATTTAATTTCTCGCAAACGGTATAATTTAAGTTGAGAGACTTTTGAAATACGGTTTGAAAGTTTTTAATGAAATAATATAATATCGATTTGCATGTTCTTGTTGTTGTTGTTTGTTGTTGTGTTGTTGTTTTTTAACTTTAAAATATTTTCTTTCGTGTTTTTTTTTTTCGTGCGTTTCGTTAAAGAGATCCAACTTTTCCCTACGCAGTTTTTAAACAGTTTAAAAAGATTGGAAAAGTGATAATAAATTTTGCGCATAGACGAATCATTTTCTTTAAAAAAAAAAAAATTTTTAAATAGATTTTTATATATTTAAATTATTTTTCTGTAAATATATTTATAACAACGTTAATTTAAACCGTTTAAAATTGGATATTAAATATTAAATTTAACAGTTATTTCATAGGAATAATTATGGTAGTTAATTAATTATAGTTTAAAGGTCTTTTATTTTAGTATTTGAGTTTAAAAGTTGTATATTTTTGTACTTAGATTTAATAATTATTTTATTATGGTAATTATGATTTATAGTTAATTATAATGAAATACTGGTAGTAATGACCGTAGAGTTTCTACTGTCTATAATTAGATATGGATTGACATACACACTTTAATATTTGTATGTTATTTTAGTTAAACAAAATAAAAAATTTTATAGAAGAATTTTATAGCAATTTGATCATCCTACCTGACACGGTGCTTCATGACATACTGTTTTAGGGGACTACCTTCAAGATGGTTTTGTTTATATTTCAGTACACAGAGAACAACAGTAACTGATCGTCTGGGTCATCTTTTGAAGTAGTTTTAATACGGTTAAAAAGATTACACCGTGTTTCAATGCCTTTGTTCAAGTATGTACTATTCTAGGGACACAATATAATCACTTTACTAGGCTTTTATTCAACAAAATCCTCTCTTATACACTTTGGTAGATCTGTTTTAGTGGTCCATCTGACCAATTTTTGTTTTGGGCCCAATTTATAACTCATGACCCTCATACTTCATAGATTGTTTTTTATTTTATTTTAGTACTTAGGTTTAAAAATCGTATATTTAAGTACTTACATTTAATAATTATTTCAATGCCCCTAGGTGGTGTGGTGGTTAGCGTGGCTGACTACGAATCCATCGGTCTCGGGATCGAGACACGGTGACGGCAGGCAGCGTGCAGCAAAACTCAGCTGTTCATCCTTCCACACAATAAAAAAAAGGGTTGGTTCGTAGATAAATGGGTACCTGGGTAGCTTAGTGGTTAGGACGCTGGGCTGCTGGTGGGGCGTGGTTCGGATTCCACGTTAAACTGTAGGTCTAAAGTGGAGTGACAAGTTAACCAAGTTTATAATAATTCTGATTTCTGATTAATTATAATGAAATGCTGGTAGTAATAACCGTAGAGTTTTAAACTTTTTATAATTACGTATGTACTGAAATATAGAATGTAATATAGATTTTAATATTTGTATGTTAGAGTATTTCAGGTAAAATTAGAGAAGAATTTTATAGCAATTTGATCATTCTACCTGACATAATGCCTCATGAAATGCGGCTTTAGGGGACTACCTTCAAGATTGTTTTTTGTTTATAGTTCAGTACACAGAGAACAGAAATTTGTCGTCTGGGGCACCTTTTGAACTGGTTTTAATACGGTTAAAAATATTAGACCTTATTTTAATGCCTTTGTTCAAGTCTATAATGTTTTAGGTACCTACTATATCACTTTACTGTGGGTTTTATTCATCAAAATCCACTCTTATACACGTTGGTAGATCTTATTTTAGTGGTCCATCTGACTAATATTTGTTTTGTATGTAGCAGGGCCCAATTGACAACTCATGATACTCATACTTCACAAACAAAGATTTATATCCCATCGAGTTCGAGGGAGTATCCTGGCACCGATATTCTTCCTCTTTACGTAAATGACTTCCACTGATCACTGATTAACTCGTCCTGTTACAAACACGTAGCTGATACGATAATTAATCATTACTTTAAACAAGGAAATATTACCACTCCAAAACAACTGCCAACATTGATCTCTAAACATTATATTGTGTCACACACACTGGTCCCGAGTGTGCGTCTGGCAGGGTTGTTATAGGCAGCACTTCGGACTTGATGAGGTGGTCTCCAAATTTAACTAGAGCCTTAACCGAAAAATGCATTCGAGTAGTGGGAACCAATTATGCTCAAAATGACAAAATGACACGCGTGAAAGAAAATTCTAAATAATCGTAGGAACTAAGAGAACTGTAATGATGGGGAGTTGTTTAATCTCCTTCGCAACATCTAAGGTCATATGACGGATGGGACCTACATCTTTACGTGGTATCGGAACCACGGATCGCTATATCATAGTCTGGACGCAGCGGCCGGTCTCCCATCCAACTACTATCCGACTCAATGTCGCTTAACTTCGTTGATCAACGAAAAGCGACGTTACGACATTGGCTACGACGTAGCCCAGGAACTCAGAGAAGCGCAAGTAAACTTAGTCGAGTGTTCCAACATTCCTTGAATTTAATGAGGTAAAGATGAATACTGAAGGAGGCTCAGACAGGATTTGGAGAGAAAGAGAAGCAAGCGCCTCGACAGACTGAAGGGAAGAGAGCCTTTTAAGGGCTTCTGACGGCCAACACAGAAATGTTTTAAATTTTTTAACAATGAAATAAATGAACGATGAACTACAGAGGATATGTTTGAGGGTTTGACCCCCAAAACGAGGTATTTCGTTAATTATACAATTTTAAGATAAAACAATTAGTTCGTCAAAACTGCACTCCTTGCGTGTGCCACGATGTTGGAGACTCAATACTTACGTTAAGTACATTCTGAGTACACTGTACACCTATTAGTACCAATATATTACAGTACTATGAGCACAGTTAAATACAACTAATTACAATACTTATCAACACGTCTTTTCAATTATATAATTTATAAGATTTATATAATTTATGATATTTATTCGGCGTTATATAATTTAGATTATTGACAGCGTATGATAATTTGTAAAGGGAATTACTGAATGAATTTAAAATTAACAATTTTACGCTATAATTAAGTATGATTATAATTATTATTATAATAATTAAGTATGACTACAATTGTTATTATAATAATTAAATATGATTATAATTATTACTGTATTATTATTATAATTAAGTATGCTTATAATTATTATTACAATAATTAAGTATGATTATAATTATTATTATTATAATTAAGTATGATTATAATTATTATTGTAATTTATGGCCTCCTTAATTAACGACGTAGTATGAAGAATAGAACAATGGAATGCGATGTTCCTATTACGTTACATGGTCATTCATGGTAACACACGACTGATAAGTAAAATTAACAAGTAACATTAATAACATTTTACAATAATAGAGAGGAATAAAACCGTAAGAGAGAGAGAGACGAATACAAGAGCAGTACTTCATAACGTAATACGTGATGGTAATGTGACGTCACGACGTGGCGTTAAATCAGTCACGCATTAACATTAAAACGTAATGAACGTATCGGACTGAGATTTTGGAAGATATTTCTAATGGGATTGATAAATTGGGAGCTGACACGAAACGATTCAGTATCCCTGCCCAAATAGCAACTAGACAAACAACGCAATTAAGGACGTACACATGAATTAATTACATGTATGAATAATTGTATATGTAATAATGAGCAGAGAGACATGTTGTGTATTGTGATAAAGAGGTGTGGGGGTTAATTTATTAAACTAAAAAGAAAAATAAACATTTGAAAATACATATATGTACTTAAAGACGATGTACGTAATAGATAAACTTCCATACATAAGTACATGAAATGATTTTAAATAGATAAACTCCCATACACGAGTATATAAAATGATTTAAAATAGATAAACTCCCATACACAAGTACATGAAATACTTTTAAACAGATAAACTCCCATACACGAGTACATGCAATGATTTTACAGTATATAGATAAAATCCCATACACGAGTAGATTAAATGATTTAAAATAGATAAACTCCCATACACAAGTACATGAAATACTTTTAAATAGATAAACTCCCATACACGAGTACATGCAATGATTTTACAGTAAATAGATAAACTCCCATACACGAATAGATTAAATGATCTAAAATAGATAAACTCCAATACACGAGTACATGAAATAATTTTAAATATATTCCACTGCTAATTATGGAATAATTGCTATAAATACAATTATGAATAATTTAGTTAAAGAGGATTAGGTTGACATTAATAAGATTAAATTTAAGGTTAATTGAAGGTTAAATTGCGTTAATAATCATGTTTTTTTGAACTAACCATGAATTTCTAATGATAGATTTTACTAACAGTTTTTTCTAAGAATTTTAATAGTATTTAACAAGTTAGTCATAACGATTTAAATAAGTGATTTAAATTTAAAATGATCTAGATAACGGAGCAGTTGAAATGCACGGATGGGGAATTGACAACATTCATAGAAGTAATGAACAATTCACAAGAAAATGATAAGGAAGAAGGGAATGAATAAGTGGAGTCATAATTCGATATATTTCTAGAAACATTATCTATTGGATTATATACAAATGGGAATCAAATATGATAAATGTGATAATCGAAGTACAAATAAAGGGTTTAATCACAAGCAATAAGATTGTATTCTAAAATAAACGATTAATGGAGCAGTGTAATATTATCAATGGGAATTACTATTAAATAACAGGATGACGAAACAGTTCAAATGCAAGTTTAAATGGTAATTTACTTGGTTGTACTTCGATGGAAGATGAATGTGAGGGAAATTCGCTTTCAGAGTGAACTTCATGTGCACAAACGTGGAAATGGTATGAATTTGAAGATGGTCTCATAAGGTTTATTTCCAGATTTATGACAATACATTTTCCCCCGAAAAAGATGATGATATATGATATATATACACTGTATATATATAATAATTTCTACAAGAGATCTTCACAATTTCGGAATGAACTGTGTGGATTACAATAAATTATAAGGGGAAATTATACAGGATGTCCCAAAAGTCCCTATCTATTTTGCAGAAATAATAATACTGTGAGATAGGAATTTCTCGGACACCCTGTACAGTATTTTAAATGTCGTTTAAATTAAACTAATATTAAAAGGGGAAGTTTTATAGTGAATCATACATAGGTAACAAATTAAGGAAGTAGATAAAAAAAATAATATGGAAATAAATTCAGGAAATTTTGGTACTGTAATGATTTTAGGTCAAATTAAATTAATTATGATTGTTAATAAAAAATAAAGTTAATTTTTGAAGTTGTTACGATGGAACAAATAATAAATTATAATTAATAACACCTTATATACTAAAGCGTCTCGTGTCTCGATCGGTTAGGGCACCGCTCAGTAGTCCTGAGACTCGGTTGAGTCGTGGGTTCGAGTATTATTGCTGCCTAAGGCGGTTGTCTTTTCCGTATCTTACGTCACGATGAAGCGGCGGGGCGGTCGCCCGCTTTAATTATCTCTGGTTAAGGTGGCACTGGTTCGGACCCCTACTCCCCACTTTCTTGGGGGATATGAGACGTGAATGTTACTTTTACCTCATAACATACTAAGTATAGCTTTACATTTTAAACACCAACTAAAATAATGTCACCGGAATACTGAATATTTTGAGCTTTAACAGCATGGGGGTCGAAGGGGAATTTTATGAACCCAAAGTTAAATTCGCGAAGAATATTTCAACATTAATTACATTAATTGCCACAAAATTGTCTTTAATTATAAGGAAATTATACAGACTTGAAGAGTTTTCATTGTTGTGAAAACTGTAGTTGAAATAAATACTCGAATCGTAATAAGTCTGCATAAGTACCAACATAATTAGAGGAAATATGAGTGTGGTAATTATAATTTATTATAATTTACATACATATACACACATTACAATATACAGATAAGGAAATTACATATACATACACATTATAATTTATATACATATGACAGTTTGGTAATTATAATTTATTATAATTTACATACATATAGACACATTACAATATACAGATAAGGAAATTACATATATATATACACATTATAATTTATATACATATGACAGTTTGGTAATTATAATTTATTATAATTTACATACATATATACACATTACAATATACAGATAAGGAAATTACATATATATACACATTATAATTTATATAAATATGACAGTTTGGTAATTATAATTTATTATAATTTACATACATATATACACATTACAATATACAGATAAGGAAATTACATATATATACACATTATAATTTATATACATATGACAATTTGGTAATTATAATTTATTATAATTTATATATTTAGAGAGTTTGCTACAGTGGAAGAGTGGAGAAAATAAAGAGGATGAAATAGAGGTAGCGAAGGGTGACGTCGAAAAGGTGATTTACGAAAAGGAAAGGTCAAGTCGTCGATATCGAGTGTAAAGAGTAACTGGTCACGTGTCTCTGTGCAGCATTGTTGAAATTCGAATTCATTGTGGAGAAAGAAGGAAAATAAGCTGTCGCGGAGGTGCGTTATAGAAGAGCGGACAAGATAGTTGCGATCTACAGCGTAGGATTAAAAAAAGTCCAAAATAAGGTGGAAGGAACGTTTGAGTTTGCAAAGGGTTACGTTCCATAAGGGTGGGTGCTAACGGAGTAACCGCATTATCGCACCAGTATAGCCTGGCGTTGTAGGGAAGCATAAGAGTCGTAAGGTTTGGTATATAGCAAAGAGATCGAAGAAAAGGGTGTGCCAGGTCGATAACGTACATTCCAGTGTAGTCAAAGACGTCATTGATGACGATAAGTGACGATAATAACGAGATGTATTATCGTACAGAGAATAATGTAGTAAATAAAGTTGAACAAAATTAGGAAACCACGAGAGAAAATGGAAAAATAAATTCCTTAGTAGAAGACAGACTCGGTACTATTTGGAAGCGGTGACCATTTGAATGATGACCGTAAATAGCGAGTCGTCGGGGAGCGTTCGGAAAAGAAGTACGTAATAAATGTACACAGTATATAATGTCATGAGTCTGGTCTTGGTCAAAGGTCAGAGACTAGAAATAATGGATTCCGTAGAAAGATTTTTTCGAGCGAAATATGTTCGGGATAACGAAATCAATGAGTCGATTGGAGATAAGTAGGCGAATATTCGTTCTAAAATTTCGGGAGGCAGTTCAATGATATGGGGTGCAGCATCTGCGATGATTGTGCGTTCTAAACTCAATTTATTTTTCCTACGGCAAAGAATGGTGTTTATTTTCCAATTGAGACGTAAATTAGCTTAGAGGCCGTTAAACTAAAAGTTGAAAATAATACACAACGCTAAAAAGATAAATAAATATATAATCCAGAGTAAATATCGTGATTAAAGGTTTGAATAAATTTAGTATTTCATAAACACGCCAGAGATTTTAGGCACGCGTGGTTCATGCACGGGGTTTTTCTGGTTGACACTGGGTTCAACCGGAGTGAGAGATACAACATAGGATTCAGCCGAAGGGAATCCAGGTGATGAATTGGCAGGATCGAAAGGAGTATGATTTTGGGGGAATCAGATAACCAATCAAGGAGACATAGTGTCTCTAACTGACAATTTTTTTAAGAGAAGAGCCTCGCTCTTTGGCCAGAGATCGCGTATAGGACTCCTAAAATGAATCAATGAAGTTACAACTCGATATATTTATATAAACATTACCTAACGTGGGTATAAAAACGTGAGAATGTGATAATCGAAGTACTCGTGTAAACAAATGGGTTAATCATGAGTTACAATCAATAAAGTTGGACTCTAAAATACAAGGAGGGTTAATGGAACAATGGAATAATATCAATGGAAATTAATACTAAATAATGGGATAACGAAACAGTTCAAATCCAAGTTTAGAGAGCAATTGATGGGAAATGAAAGTAAGGGAAATTCGCTATAAGAGGGAACTTCAAGAGCACAAACGTACAATTGGTATGAACTTAAGAATGGTCTCAGACGGTCTATTTCTAAGTTTGTAACATATGTATGACTCTTAACTATAAATAAAACAGGTTATGTAGTCATTAAGAACGAAAATGACGATCCTTTTCAACCTAAACATAAACTTAAGCCCGATTAAACGCGTCTGGGAATTACCCTTGAAGCAAACCTCTCATTCAAAAGGCAGACTAAAGATCTCTGCAAAGAAATTAGACAAAATTTGCTTGTAAATGGAAGTTCTACAGTGTGGGCCATACGTTCCAATTGGTTATAATTAAAGCAAAAATACAAAAATCAAACAAAGTAAAAAGTTTATAATAAGTTTAAAAATATTTATTGACTATTAAAAAAAATAATAATGATAATTTTTTATTATTTTATAAATCCGTTTTAATTACAACCGATTGGAACTTATGGGCCACCCTGTATACGCGTATATATATATATATATATATATATATATATATACTCACTTACTTTAGGTGCATACTTTAGGTGAGTTCGAACGACGGTTCAGGAGCGACCTACGGTCGACCCCTCTACAGCATCCCGCCTCATTTGCGGGATTTGGTGAAGGAGGGAATTGCTGTCTGATTTCTTCCTACCCTCGTAGCCAGCCACGCATGGCTGGTCAGGGACTTTGCACAGGAATCTGTCCAGCTGGTTCTTGAAGTTATTCAGGTCGGTGTGCTGGAGATTCCTCACTTCTTTTGGTAGGAGATTGAAAAGCTTTGGGCCTCGTATTCTGAGGATATTTTCCATCCTCATTTTCATGGCCCCTTGTCCCACCGCAGCTGGGACCGTACAAAATCGGCCTCTCTTCTCATTCCAGTTTGTTTCTATTTCATTTCTAAGGTTAGGGACAGAGCCCTCAAGTATTTTCCATATATATATTATTGTGTACCGCTCGCGCCTTCTTTCGAGAGAGTAGAGTTTCAGTGATTGTAGTCGAGACCAGTAGTCTTCAACCTTCCGTTTCCTCTATCTTAGATGTAAAAGTCCTTTGTATAGCTTCAATGTTCGCAATGTCTCGTTTTCTGTGTGGGCTTGTGAGTACTGAGAAATACTCAATTATTGGTAGGAGTAGACTCTTCCATAATTTGAGCATGATGTTTGCTTTTCTGCTGCGGAAGCTCCTCCAGATGATTCCCATTATTTTTCTAGCCGTTGTAATTTTGATGTTATAATGCTCTCTGAATTCTGCATCGGACGACATTATTACTCCAAGATCCCTGACTTGTGGATTTGGTGTTATTTGTTTGGCTTGCAGAGTTTTGTACCCTTTTTTCTGTAACTCCTTGTTATTACCATATCTTAGAAGTTGGAATTTTTCTTCGTTGAACTTCATATTGTTGCCTTCTGCCCACTGGAATAATGTTTCAATGTCGTTTTGTAATCTTTCTATGTCACCTTCCTTCAATATTTCCTTTCATATCTTTGTGTCATCCGCGAAACATTATACAATACTGGCATTGATATCTGCATCAATATCTGCAATCATTATTATGAACAGCAAGGGAGCTAGTACTGTCCCTTGTGGGACAGAGCTCTCTACTTCCGAGACTTCCGATTTGACTCCATTTACCACCACTTTTTGTGTTCTTTGCGTCAAGAAATTAAATATCCATCTTCCCACCTTTCCAGTAATTCCTGTATTCTTAAGTTTATGTGATATAATTCCATGATCACATTTATCGAAGGCTTTAACAAAGTCAGTATAGATTACATCTATGTTTTGTCCTCGACACAGTGTTTCCAATATTTTCTCCTTGTGGTCTAATAGCTGTGATAGGCATGATCTTCTAGCCCTGGAACCATGTTGATTTGGGTTGTTAAGTTCTTTTCTTGTAGGTAGTAGGTAGTTTCCCTTCTAATTATACGTTCAAAGCACTTTATAAGGTGTGAAGTGTGAGTTACCTGCCGATAATTCTTGGGCATTGCTCTGTTACCACCTTTGAATAAAGGGGCAATGTTCGCATTCTTTAAAGGCAGTGGAATTTGTCCTGTGTCGAGTGATTTCCTCCATAGTAAGCATAGCAGTTTGGGAATACTCTCTTTACATTTCTTCAGAAATGTGGCACTCCATGTGTCTGGCCCTGGTGCCGAATTGTCTCGCATCTGTGATAGACCCTTAATTACATCTCCTTCCGAGAACTCTAAGTCCATTAATAGGTTTGTGCCAGAATTTGTCCTTGGCTGATTTGCATCAATGTCGAAAAATTCATCTGCGTTTCCTACTTTCATCTCGGACTTAGGGGTGCTAAACACAACGTTAAATTGTTCCTTAAGCAGTTCGCTCATTTTTTGGGGGTCATTTGTTTGTTTGGCCTCCCCGTCTATCAACGGACCAATACTCTCTTCGCACTGCATTTTCTTTTCGCAAAAATATAGAAGTATTTTGGGTTATTTTCTATGTTTCCTGCTACCTCGTTTTCCTCCTTGTTTTCCTCCTCCTCGTTAGGTCCATTTCTATTTCGCCTAGTTTCCTCTTTAGTTTGAGTCTGGTTCAGTTCTTTTACTTCTAATATAATAACTTCGACTGTGGTGTTTGATTTGTTTACCTTCACCTCACATGTGTATGTCTTTTTCACGTAGATACAACACCCTCCCCCTCGTCTAGCCACTCTATCTGCTCCGTATATGTTGTAGTCCAGCAATGCTATTTCAGTATTCTCGATGCAGTTTTCACAGCCTTTTTCGCACTTATGTAAGTGTGTTTCCGTTAGGCATATGATATCTACGCTGGTTTCCGTAGCTAAATTATATATGCTAATTATATATGCTGGTTTCCGTAGCTAATTATTTATATATATATATATATATATAATTTATTAATCCAGTATAATATATTTCTTGTTACATCCAATGTATGTTCCTTGTACAGGTAAGTATAAAGAGAACAAATAATAATAATAATAATAATAATAATAATAATATTTTTTTATTTGGATTTTGTTAAAGAATTCATCGGCATTCGTCGGAAATATTTTTAGGAAGAATTCAACATTTTAAACCTTTGTTTATAGGATAGTATTTACATACAAAGAATTTTACAAATTCCTTAAGCATGACCTTACATACTAATAAATGAATATTTTATTCCTACGAGTCACTAACACCTCTCCTCTCTCTCTCTCTCACTGGAGAGAGGGAAACAGGATATCTGGAGGACAATCCTTCCAAAGTACTTTCGAGCAAATTTGTTCTTTCAAACTACAATACGATAAGGGTTATAATAGTTTTAAAAGGATTTTTTTTAATGTTTTTTTTTTTCCAAGGGGGAACCAAATGATTTTACTGAATAATGTCTCTTAAAACATTGAGGTAAAAGGACGAGAATTACTTGTCGCGTTATATATATATATATATATATATATATATATATATATATATATATATATATATTGAGGTATAAGGACGAGAATTACTTGTCGCGTTTTATATATATATATATATATATATAATATATATATATATATATATATATATATATATATATATATATATATATATATATATATATATGAAGCAGTTATGTGAAAGGAGATTGTGTTTCTTTTAACCCTGAAAATATTTCCCCTTAACGAGGGGTTGCATGTATCCTCTGTTTCTCTTTTGCTTCAAAAATTTTATTTTAATATATTTTTTTTACCTTTTCTGCGCCTTAATTGATTCACTTTAAATAACGTTCCTTCTTTTTTTTTTTTTTGGGGGGGGATGTTAGAGACATTTTTCTAAATTGCTCCAAATTTAAATACAAATGAAAAGTTTCGGTGTACCCTCAAATTTAATTTGAATTTTATATATATATATATACACACACACGCACTCGTGTGTGTATATATATATATATATATATATGATACACAGATATGTTACAAACAGTTACCGGGTATGACCAAAGAATGATACACAGAAACTTCTTAAACAGATCCTGAGTCAGGAAGACACGTTTGCCGCTATTCTGCATCTTTTAACTATTACAAAATTTCTTCCTAAGCTGAGCATAAAGCCCTGATTTTCTTTGACTTTATTAAAAGTTAAAAAGCTTATTACGAACATGTCATATTAGGGAAGACAACTTTTATTGTTTATAAAACTATTATTAATTTTAAATTTCAAAATAATTTAGTTACCCTTCCATTATAAAAATATGTATTACAAACGTGACCAAATAACAATTTAATTTACTGATTTAATGTATTTTAGTAATTATTATGTTTTATATAATATAATTCTGTTTTCTTTTAAAAAGATTTGAAATATCTTTATAATTTGGACGATATTAATACATTAATGCAGGGCTGCCAATGCTCGGGTTTTCCCCCCAGATCTGGGGTTTTATTTTACAAATAGCTTGAAAACTGGGTTTTTTTACTAATTTTGTTAATAAATTATCTAAAATAACTTTTCTATATTTATGAATACCAAAGCTTGCCCAAACACGATGGCTTTCTCGAGAAACCGTAATCACAGAAATATTAGAACAATTTGATGCTCTACTTCTTTATTTTCAAGAAAAATCAGAAGTTGACAAAGTTGATGGAGCCAAGAAAATTTATGATGTATTAAACAACCGCGGAACGAAACACATGTTGTTCTTTCTTCAATATGTGCTGCAAAAGATAAATCTCATGAATGTTGAATTTCAATCGGAGCACTTCCGATTGCATATTTTATATTCAATGGTATCTTCAGAGTATAAAAACATATTGAGTTTCTTCATTAAAAATGAAGTATTAAATAACACTAAATTATCAGAAATTGACCCTAACAAAGAGAGTAACTTCAAAAGTGCTAATGATGTATACCTTGGAGGTAAGGCAATGGCACAATTAATTAATGACCCTTTAGTAATGAAAGCAGTGTTAAAAGATTTAAGACTGATTGTTTAAAATTCCTAGTGGAATTATCTAACCAAATAAGGAAGAGGTTTAATTTTAGTGAAGATGGAGTTATTGCAAAGTTAAATGTTCTGGATCCGAAGGTAGCTCATGCTCATAACACTTCTCCAACTTCCATCATTCCACTAGCTATTCATTTTCCGTCCGTTGTACCTGAAAGTAAACTAAATGACCTTGATGACCAGTGGAGGAGTTATAGTCTTATGGCAGACGAACTACTACCTACTATTGACAACATACCAGAATATTGGTACAAATTGAGAAATATTAGAGATGGACTTGATAATCCAAAATATGATGTACTTTCCAATTTCATGACTACCTTAACTGTATTACCACATTCATCAGCATGCGTTGAAAGGATATTTTCACAAGTTAATTGCGTAAAAACAAGAAACACAATCTCGTTAAAAGCAGATACCGTTAGAGATAGATTGCTGGCAAAACAGCTTATCACCAGAAAGAGTTTGGATTGCACTTCCTGGGATCCCGAAAAAACACTAATCAAGAATTTGGAAGAGGGAGCTGTAAGCAGAAGATATTTGGAGAGAATTAAATGGCAAAAAGAAAATAACGAATCGGTCACGATCAGAGGAGCAGCCGAAGAAGAGGAAGAGTTATAATTTGGGATTCACACATATAAAGTAAGTAAAGACTTATTTTTTTCTTTTAAATATTGTATTTTTACAATCTGGTTTTTTTTTTAATCAGTATGGGTTTTTGCAGAGTTGATCTGGGGTTTTCTCTAAAATTTCATTGGCAGCCCTGCATTAATGTCATTTAAGCTCCAAAGTCAATGTTGTATGATTTGTGCTAGTAGTATGTGTCTCCTGTCCATTTCGATGCGATACAATCGAAAGCATTTATTACTTTTTCAGGTTCAGTAATTTCATTTATAGTATTGAGCATACTTAGTGTTGATCATGATGTGAAAATAAGGGTGATACGGTAATAGAAATAATAACAGGTAAAAAAAATATACCTCGTAAGTTCGTAACCTTGTAGTAGTTCTGTGCATTGGTCTCTCTTCACACGAAGGTCAAGCTGGTGGCCCCGCCTCTAGGCCGAGCTTGGTGGAGGATCGAGTTGCTCTCTTGCGCTCTCCACCGCACATAGCCAGGTACACCCGGCTCATCTGGTAGCGTCCTGAGCCCGGGCATCTAGTCTTCTTTTGAAGATTTCAACTTTGACCCAAGCTGGTTAAAAGGTCTTGGCTCCCTGACCATCAGGCTATTTTCCTTTAGTGTTGAGGAGGTCCCTTGTCGGGTCTTTAGTTTGGGAACGCTACACATTCTGCCTTTCCTATTTTCCAGTGTTGTTTGGATGGTATTTGGGTTTAGTTTGGTACCAGTTTTTCGATCATTTTCCATATGTAGATTATGGTATACCTCTCTCTTCTTTGCAGGGAGTACAAATTTAGTTTAAGTAGTCTTTCCCAGTAGTTGAGTTCTCTGCAGCCATCAATCTTGGCTGTGAAATGTCTCTGAATTTCTTCTAGTTTATTAATTTCCTCCTTTTTATATGGAGACGAATTTCCTCTCTATCTGGGGCATAATATGCTTTCTGTTTAAGTTCCTCGTTTTTACCATATCTCAAGAGCTGAAATTTTTCTGTGTTAAATGAAATGTTGTTGTCTTCTGACCATTTGTACATTCTGTTCGTGTCCCTCTGTAGGGCCTCCACCTCCTTTGCATCGCTGATTTTTCTGCTGGTCTTTGTATCGTCTGCAAAGGATGTTACTATCCTGTTGCTATTTACTTCACTATGTCTGTTAGCATGATAATGAATAGGAGTGGAGCCAGTACTGTGCCTTGTGGTACTGAGCTGCGTCCTTCCGATTCTGAAGATGATATACCTTGAATTTTTACGACCTGTAGACGTTCTCTGAGGAAGTTGTAGATCCATTTTCCCATATATATATATATATATATATATATATATATATATATATATACAGGGTGTCTGAGAAGTCTGGAACCATAGGAGAAACACTTTAATTACACACACTTCAAAACATCATGGATGGTACTTTTCGGTACTCCAATTTCCAAGCTTGTACGCCTCAATGACTTTTTAGGACTAGTATAAATTTTTGCTATTATGGTCTCACGGACTTCTTCCGAGGTTCTGGGACGACCTGAAAGTGGGTTGTCTGCTACAGAGCCAGTTTCTTTAAACTTTTTCAATAATTTTCCAACCGCGCCATGTGTTACTGGATTTTTTTCAGGATGACGACCGTTAAATTCATCCGCCACACTTCTATGGGACCAGCCATCACGTCCACACAGAAGAATAATCTCTATCCGCTCTTGTAAACATAACGCCAGCATTCACGAATACCCTGAAACAAAAAAAAATAATTATAACCAATTTTCTCTATGGTTCCAGTCTTTTCGGACACCCTGTATATAAAAAAATAATAAAAGGGGTTGTTGTAAAGCAAGAACGTAAGTAAGAACGTAATATGGTAATTGGATAATTGGATAATTAGGTAATTGGATAATTGGTAATTGGGTAATTGGATACATATTCAATACTTGAATATGTATCCACAATGAGTTCTAAAGTTGAAAAGTTAAAAAATTATAGAATTATAAAAGCTTAAAACTAAAAATTATAGAATTATAAAATATTAAAATTGACGGTTATAAAATTTGAAGGACTATGAAAATTATTTATTTATTTATTTATTTATTTATTATTATTATTATTATTATTATTATTATTATATGAGTAATGATAGCACAGGTTAGGTTATGTTGATGGCAATTCTATTTGTAGATGCTGCCGAAAGTTATCGAAATCATGTTGGGTGCAAATCGACACTCTGTCCTTTTTGGGACTTACGGGCATATGCGTTACATGAAGAAAATCAAATTTCATGATGTCGACGTTCGGCCTCATGCAATTATATCGATTTCAGATGTCGAATCATACTAAACTAACCTAACCTGATCGAATGTTACCTAACCAGGCATAATGTAATCTAACCTAACCGAATATAAACTAGATTTTGAATATCGACATTATGCATGTGAACGTTGTGCAGATTGACTTTTTTCCGTACACCGTGTAGCCACAGAGTAGCCACAGTAGCGATACTCTGGAGCTACCAGCGAGTGAATCACCCTATATTATTATACCTCTCTTATATAATAGAAATAGACTAATTTTTATTTTTGAGGTGTTAATAATTTGACAAAGATCTATTTTTTGTATTCACAAAATGATTATTATATATATATATATGTATATATATATATATATATATATATATATATATATATGGGATTGAACTCAGAATGGTTCCCTGAGGCTCTTTCATGATACACACAGACCGTGCATTGAACAAGGAACTCTTCTGGGAAAATCAAATCCACTAAGTCCGAATAAGTAATGGTAAATGACAAACACTATAGTCTGTGTGTATTATATATATATATAATATATTTGGTTTGATTTTATTACTGTATTTCTTATTTCTCTTCTGAATTTCCCCACAAAATTTTCCTACACTTCCTCCTGCGACAATCTAGAGAGGGGAAGGGTAACTACTTCACTCCTCTCAGGATTGGCATCATTTTCATTGTTGCTGATTTTGTTTGGGTATAGCCTACAGGGTAGGAAATGGATATTTTATATATATATAATATATATTTCAGATTTATACCATTACCATCAGATTTATACCATTTCAGATATATACCATTAGGAGTATATTCAATTTTAACTAAGTATATTGGTATGCCATGGTAACTCTGTTGCATAAAAAAACTCTTCATCTTTCAGCAAAATAATGAGATTTTATAAAAACCTCTGTCTCTCTCTCTCTCTCTCTCTCTCTCTATATATATTATATATATATATATATATACACACACACAGCTATACATATTCTCCCAATGGCTCGTTTGCTGCATAAATCAGAAATAATTGTTATATAAAAAGGGTTGTACCCTTTTCTCTCAGCCTAGCAACAGCGAAGTTACATTGCTTTCTGTGTATGTATATATATATATTATATATATATATATATATATATATATATATAAAACAAAGGCCAATGTTTAGTTATGATGTAACTGATTCAGTGCAACTATATATATATATATATACAGTACTTTTTTTTAGAAAAAAAGGTACCAGCACTCCGATTTGACAGACCCCTAGAGGGGTGGGGAAATAACGGATTTTTTAATTTTTTTAAAAAAGGGTCCGGACTGCGTACCGTTGTGCACTGCCAGAAAAAAAGCACTGTACACCACACACACCACACACCACACACATATATATATATATATATATATATATATATATATAATATATATACACGGTGAACCAAAAGTAGGTGGACAGTAGGTTGAATACGGTTTGTGTTATATTATATTATAACTATGGTGTTCATTATAACTATGGTGTTTGTGTTATATTATATTAAATATTATAACTAAATTTATGTAAATTTTATTTTGTATTATAGTATACAAAAAAATTAAATATGTATTCTCAAAATAAACGTTATCATTTACTGTCCACCTACATTTGGTTCACCCTATATATATATATATATATATATAGAGAGAGAGAGAGAGAGGGTGCTAAACTTCACAGAAATAAATATTTGTCGCAAGGTTCTAAGTTCACAAGATGGGTCTGAAAAATATGGAAAGTTCTCGAATTACTTTAGCTTTGAATTTTCTTCCTTCGGTGTACTGCGTCAGGAAAGATAACAACATCGTCAGTAGTAAATATGTAGAGATGATGGTGACCTTATTTATTATGTGTAAACCTGATACTGTAGGGGTTTCATTTAGTGAAGTGCCTGCAGTTGCCCCTCCCCTAATGAGACTGTTCTCTTCTTTGCAAGTTGCTCGAGGGAGTGAAGAGCGACACGGAAGAAGGAACAACGCACTGAATGGTTTAAACAGGAAGAATTCGGGGACTAAGGTGTCTACTACTTGTTAATTGGGCCCTTGGAAGTGAAAGTGATTCAAGTACATTTTTTACTGAGGTTTGACTTTTGTCAAAAAGTGATTCAAGTACCTGAATCCGCACTCTGCACGCCGAGTGCATGCCCGCGAAGTGACTCAAATCTCGCTTCTTTGTGGGAAGAAGAAAACTGTAAACAGAGGTGACTGAGGTACTTAATCACTCCTTGAAGTGTGGCGTTATGAATGCGCTTGAATCATTTTCATTTTCAACCATCCAATTGTCAGGGAAGGAGGAGTAGGCGGTTAGTAAAATCATTGTTAGTAAAATCATGGTTAGTAAAATCATTGTTAGTAAAATCATGGTTAGTAAAATCATGGTTAGTAAAATCATCGGTATTTTTGTTGTATTTTCTAGACTTTAAGAGTTAAAAATACAAAAAGTTAAAAAAGTTAAATACAAAAAGCTAAAAAGTTAATGTGAAAATGAACGTGCGACCTTGATAACCCAAAATAGAACGGTTTTTGGAAGAACGCAAATGCGTTCATTGTTGAAAGTTTGAATCGTGAGAGAGTGACGTGCACAGAAATAGGTGAACTCCTCTTTAGAAGGTAAATATAGATGTATGTTGTTATCTGGTTATGAGATATTATGTTGTTTTTTTGTAAGGATATTAATAAGTGCGTTCCTTCCTATTTTAGAAGTCGAGTTTTTGGAAACTATGGGAGGTTGGATCGCGTGGGCATCCGAATTGGCAGCAAGTGAAATCATCCGGTCATACAACTGCCAATGAGGGTAAGCGTGAGAAGAGAACAGGAGTTCGTCAACGTGAATCGTGCTCCCGATTCGAGGACTGTCCAAAGTCTTTTACAACCCTGCCTTCTGTCTCTATTTGTGTAATTTTCATTGTTTACGCACGCGTCATTGCCACCGTGGTTGGTTAACGTTTTGATTATCGTGAGATTAACGTCATGAAGGGGTATTTTCGGTGTCAGCTTCGCGTCGTGGATTCGTCATTTTTCCTGGTTGTAACTTGCTATAGTGACACAGTGAGAAATATTGGACGACGGACCATTTTCGGGCTCTGGAACGAGTTTTTGCGCAGATATATTTTCTTCTTATTGGAATTTGGCAAATGAAATATTTAATTTATTGTTTTCTCCTCCTTCTACAGTAGCTTCCTGAATGGCAAGCTCATTGTCATGAGATTATTGCATGAGAGGTAGAAGTAAAGGCGTATTTATTGTTAGAATTGCGGCAAAACCACAGAATAGAAATCAAGCAAGGGTTACTTTTCCCATTATTGGAGATTTAACAACCAGAAGAAATTGAATAGCTCGAGGGTGTTGGAATAGCCAGCATCGAGCCTGCGAGGGTCATTGAGAAGTTAGGGTGAACCCATTGTCATAGCGGGTGCCATACAATGCAAATCCTACTGGCGTCGGGGATTCCCTCTCCCTGCACTATACTGTAGTACAGATTTATCCCGTCCATCGAGGGCTTAGAACCTCTATCCCTGGGATCTGTGAGATCCTCGATAATGTCCTGTGATCTGCTGTTGTTCATTAAAGTTATATTGTATTTCTTCTTGAATCCTTAATTCTTATAGTTTAACCCATAGTTGATGGTAACTCACAAGTAGTCCTTAATACTGTTTGTAGGTTTGTACATATAAAACTTCAGTTTATTATCGTAGTTCAAGAGGAAATGCTTCGATATTGATCCTTCATACCTCCATCATGATCATGATGATGATAATGATCATCATCATCATCAGCAGCAGCAGCAGCAGTTAGAGAATTTGTTTGACTCAACTAAGAAATAATGTATACTCTCTTATCTGTTCATTATCTTTAACTTTCAATTTGAGAACTAAAACACTCACTTATATAACACTCAATTCAAACACAAAACATATAAAATCGTCTCTTTATCAAGCGTAAAGTTTCCATCACACTCCTATTTGCCCACGTAGAATTTCACTATTACGTCACAATTACGTAACGTACTATATCTCGTTCGTCTGAATCTCTCACTACAGAGAACATTTTCACTTAAACTCCTTCCAACATCAAAAACTCCTCTTTTCCATCACATCGATGTGTAATTTTATATATACGTTTATAGACTTTATTTTCAGATTAAGTTATGGAAAAACACAAACTTTGTTTGAAATGAAAAAAAAAAAAAAAGATATAAAAAAAATGATGTTGTGGAGGTAAATGAGGCAAATTCTAGAAAATTTTATATTCAATTTTATGGCTTACTTATGAAAAGACTTGACGCCATAATAACTCAAAGGAAGATGAATTGCTAGAGTCTGTTTTATAGTGTAGTATAAACATTTTTTTATGCGTAAATCTCATACGTTCGTAATGTCCCCTAATTTTAATTTACATTTTACATCTTTTGTTTAGCTTTGACTTGCTATATTACACGTTTATATATATATATATATATATATATATATATATATATATATATATATATATATATTATATATATATATATTATATATATAACTTGTCTGATAACCTTAAAACCTACGGTATCTTCTGCATACATGGACAACATACCCATAATTGATGCCAGAAGGCGAGAGAGATGTTTTTGCGAAGACGAGAGGGAACCCAGCACAATTTCCAACCCTAAATATATATCATAATGGAACAAATCATCAACTATCATCCCATTTTATAAATTCACGAGGACAGTGAAATATCTGAAAGGGAGTCAGGGAGAAAAAAAAGGGAGAAAAAAAAAGGGAGGGGGGGGGAAATCGACGAGGAAGATGACCGAAATGAAAAAGGGGATACAGGGAGAGACTGTAAAGGATATCATTTACTACAAATATCGTTTTTATTACGCGTCACGAATAAATGTAAAGGATTTAAACAAGGGTCTTTATCGGAGGGCAAACGCATGCGCAGACCAAGTCAATACTGGACCCCTTTAACAGATCTAACTAAATTAATCACCACGAAGGCCTAAAATTGGACATTATTTAGTATTTTATATCTTGGATGACTAGTGGACAAAGGGTTTCCATGAACAGCATCGAAGTGTCGGAGTTATAAACTAGTGTATGATGGCATGGGCCGTATTTAAAACGTTATATATACTGTTATATACAGTCTAAATAATATATATATATATATATATACACACACATTTAACTGCAATGACCACGCAGTATATTAATGTATAGAAACGAAGTAAGTATAGAGGAGTGTTCTGCACACGTGGAAGAGATATATATAGAATCATTGCTGCAATGCTGCATTCACAGTTTAAGTGGAAAAATGAAGAATCAAGCATCTTTTTACACAGAGCACCATTCCGCCCATACGCCCATTTATATATATATATATATATATATATATATGGTCTCACTGTTCAAAAGACATGTCAATACACTGTTTCACACAATGGTTCCGCGGGATAAACTCTCCCATCTCACCACTGGAAACCAGGAACCATTTACCTTAATTCCTGAACAAATCATTCGGAAATGATTATCTCCATTACTTAACATTCATCCAATTGTCAATTCTGCCGCAATAAGTAATCATAACTTTCTACAGAACCTGTTAAAGTAACTCTACATTCATTGTTACCATACGCTTTTGTTAACCCTATTTTAACCAATTGTATATTTTAACTGTCCGTTTATTCTTTACGTACCATTTTAATACACCTTTTGTTTCATTATACTAGCTGCAATTAATCAACGAGCTGTAATTAATTAACTAGCCTCAATTAATCAACTAGCTGCAATTAATCCACGTATTATCACATATTTTTATTATCATCTCAGCATATTGTTTTTTTATAATCTTTGTTCCTTAGATTTCATTATTTTTCATATATTACACCTGTTCGTTCTTTTTTTAACTTTTAAGCACTGATGATGAAGTTAATTTTTCCGAAATGTCTGCCAATAAAATTTCAATATGTACCGTCTTTTCGTCCTTTTATTCCTTACTAAATTACGCTTCCCCAAGAAAAACCCTTTAATCAAATATATATATATATACACACACACGTGCGTGTGTGTGTGTTGTGTGTGTGTGTGTGTGTCAGAGACACAACCTTCTCGACGAAGAATGAACCCAAAAATTGATTAAAGTAAACAGCCTACGTTAGGGTCCGTCCCCAAGAGAATTTGATCAGTGCGACAGCCTTCGACTCCTTCTTATCATTGTTTAATTTATTTCCGAGATAATGCTTATCTAGTTTGTACAGACCAAGTTAATATTTGGAATGGATTTTTATACATACTGTATAGTCTGTAGTATATTTATCTCAACTGAGTCAAAACTTCCAATTACAGGCGTTGCACTATTCCAGTTAATAATGACCACAGAATCAACTGAAATAGTGCAACATCATCTTCAGGAATTCCTTGTCTATCTTCGACTGTCCTTATATCCATGGCTCACTCACGTGCAGTGTCAAACAGGTAGGTAATCCAGTTCATCTTAAAAGTCTTTCTCTTTTGTGTCTGAAGGTGTCATTTCTTCTGGTTTGGTTCCTTTTTATATTAGTGAACTAATCAAAAGAGTTTCTCCAAACCGTTTCATCATGTTTTCTTATCAACATTGTGATGTAAAAAAATGTTTCAATAGTACTTGCTTTTTTGTTGGTTGTCTACCACCAAAAAGTGTCTATTCGCTGTCCTATTATAGCCATTTCTCACAGCACTTTTGCTTACCATACTACTATTTGAAAAGTCTATAGATTAAATGATATTATATAGATGGTATTGTAAAAATGATTAAATGGTATATTATGATATTACGTTACTATAATTTGATTATTATTTAATACTTGCAATTATTAGCAAGTATATTTACAACTCGAGAATATTATCTTGTAAATTAACTAAAATAAATGTAAAAGATACTAAATTTTTTACCAGAAAATTTTCTAAAAAAAAAAAAAAACAACTGTATTGTGTCACTTAATCATGTCAAGTGATGTCAGTTAAGTGATGTCAACCTTAGTGTCAAATAGTAGTTGAAAAATAAAAAAATATTAAACAATTTACAATTTCATTTACATTATAACGAATAAAAAAGAAAAAAAATTTCTAAACTCAGTAATACAAATGACAATAGTGAATTAATAAAATGTAAAAAATAAATAAATAAACCACGTGTCCTCCTCACACAACAAATAGCACAAACACGCTTACTCATCTTCTCATACCATGAACAGGGTCTATCACAAAAAAAAAATCAATAAGCATTGAATGTTAAAATTTATTTATCAGAAAACTGTCAAAACAGCTGAGCTGACCTTTTTTCGAGTTTTACATTATAATTTAATGTTGGGGGTTTTTCATTCTAACAAAAATGAATGACATAAACTGGGCCCCACCTTTCAAAACCGCTTGTAAAAAATAAATGAATAAAATAAAATAAATAAATTAATGAAATAAATAAAATATTAAATTTTCTTCAAATTTAAATGTTACATTTTATAACGGCAAAAATTAAAATTAAATCCACAAATACGAAATAAAAATTACTTAAATACAAAAAATTAAAAAAATAAAAGCGATTTTTCATTATTTATTTATTTAATTTTATTTATTTAATTAAAAATCAAATTTAAAGTAGATTTATTTTTAATATAATTGGTTTTTTACCACTATATATATTATATATATATATATATAGTGGTAGGAAACAGGGTGGTCGATGATGGAGCGGAGTCGTGTTGGGCTAATGTAGCGAGTGGCGTTCCTCAGGGTTCTGTATTGGGACCCCCTTGCTTTTTCTTATATATATTGACGATTT
The DNA here is from genome assembly GCA_023014485.1 of Bathynomus jamesi. NCBI lineage: Eukaryota > Metazoa > Arthropoda > Malacostraca > Isopoda > Cirolanidae > Bathynomus > Bathynomus jamesi. The sequence goes on from JAJOZX010003151.1 coordinate 110,974, forward strand.
AGATGTCGGCCTTGTCAGTACAGTTTCAAAGTTTGCGGATGACACGAAGCTGGGTGGTAGGGCGATTAATGATGAAGATAGAGGTAAAATCCAGGAAGATCTGAATGAAATCGTTGATTGGTCAGTCACATGGCAAATGAGATTTAACGTCGATAAGTGCAAAATTTTACATATAGGTTCCCGTAACGGTAATTTTGCGTATAGTATGTCAGGGAAGGAGTTAACAAGCGTAGAGCGGGAAAAAGATTTAGGAGTTATAGCGAAACAAAGTACAGCAGCGGTCAATAAGGCGAACAAAGTGTTTGGTTTTATAGCTCGAAATTTTGAGTACAAATCGCGCGATATTATTGTTCTTCTTTATAAATCATTAGTTAGACCCCATTTGGAGTACGCGGTCCAATTTTGGAATCCGCATATGCGCAAAGATATAGACAAAATCGAAAGAGTTCAAAGACGAGCAACTAAGATGATTCCGTCGCTTAGGTCAAAGTCGTACGAGGATAGGCTTAAGGAGTTAAAATTGACTACACTCGAGACTAGAAGGCTAAGGGGTGATCTAATCCAGGTTTTCAAAATTATGAATGGGTTCGATAAACGTAGATAGAGATAGCTTTCTCGAAATATCTCAATATAATAGGACTAGAAATAAAGGGTGTAAGTTGACAAGTAGAAGGTTCGAGACGGCAGTTGCCAAAACCTTTTTTACGCATAGAAAAGTAAATAGGTGGAATAGTTTGCCGGTAGAAGTAATTAGTAGCACGTCTATAAACATGTTTAAAAAATCGATTAGACGCATATGTTGATAGAGTGGGTATAGTTTAAGGTAGTAAAATTAAGGCTTTGTGGTTCGGAACCCACGTAAAATTGTAGGTCCCCTCCGCCACCACGGAGGACATGCACAATACACAATTACGAACACGGTTAGGTAGACCAGCCATGAGTGGATCCTAGGGTCTTTGTTGGTCTGAAACATTATAACATTATAACATTTCATATATATATATATATATATATATATATATATAATATATATATATATATATATATATATATATATATATATATTAATATATATATATATATACAGGGTGTCCGAGAATTATCTGTACAATTTTTGGCTGTTATTAAAAGTCAACCATGAAGTGTAGAAATTCGAGTTTGTCCCATTTTACAGAGAATCTCATTAAGTTTTTTTTTGATACCACATTTGACAAGTTTTTTAGAAATGTACGCGGGTGACAGACATTGATGATTTAAAAGCAAGAATCACAGCTGCTATTGAGCGAATTGATGTGGATATGCTGCAGCGTACATGGCAACATTTGGAGTATCGATTGGATGTTTTGCGAATCACTAATGGTGCACATATCGAATGTTTGTAACAACGTTACTTTAATAAAAGAAACTTTTGAAAATACAGATTCTAAATAATCTTGTTTAAGAATTTTACGTGTGTTATCAAGAATTTTATTAAAAGATGAAATTGTACAGATAATTTTCGGACACACTGGAATTTCTAAAAAACTTGTCAAAACTTGGTATCAGAAAAAACTTAATGAGATTCTCTGTAAAATGGGACAACACTGGAATTTCTACACTTCATGGTTGACTTTTAATAACAGCCAAAAATTGTACAGATAATTCTCGGACACCCTGTACAGTATATAAAATATGTATTATATAATAATATATAATATAATATATATATAATTCATCCCATATATATAGATTACTTTAATTAAACTAAATGTAGCCATCTATAGGTGAAAATGTAAAAGTATCGTGATTTCGTAAGGTGTGTGTGTGTGTGTGTGTGTGTGTGTGTGTGTGTGTGTGTGTGTTGAAGTTTTCTATTGAAAACTATCCCAATATCATAATAATTCTTCCCCCTTCCCCCCGATTACACGGTGCTGGTTTCTTACGCAATAAAATTCCTAGAATTTGGTCTTCACTCGAAAAGACTCGCTCCTTTTATGTTTTTAAATATAGCACCAATGAGTCTTGGAAATGATAAAATTATGTTGATTACGAGCTCTTACGTAAGCATATCCTTTTTTTTTTTTTTTTTAAGAATTTTATGGGTTTTGTAAGTCGACTGAAGTAAAAAATGAAGTCTATCTGTTAAATTTTACACCGTAATGATGGTGATGATAATGGAGGTTGTTTACCCTCCCTCTTTCGCAACATCTAAGGTCAATGACGGAAGGAAACTAAAGCTTTACGTGGGATCCGAACCACGGGTCGCTACATAATCTGGATGCGGAAGACAGTCTCCCATCCAACCACTACCCAACCCAATGTCGTTTAATTTCGCTGATCGATGGGAAGCGGTGTCACGACACTGGCCACCATGTAGTCCCGTTATCATAACGTTTACCTGAAAAAAAATGGGGGTATTAAATATCCTATTTACCATTCTAGATTTTGCATTTTCAAAAAGATTATGTATGGCACGCACAGTTAATGCCAAACTTATTTTAAAATTAAAAATTACTTATTTTTTAAAAATTTAAGTATATATATACATACACAGGATGGATTTTACACATACAACTACTTAGTTAACAACATTATACAGTCAAGTGTTCGAATGATGAACCAAATCAAACCAAAAATCTATAAGAATTTTAATCATACAAATATTTTGTTAAATTGTAATTTAATCTTCAAGGAGTTCTCCATCCGCTATGATACATTTGTGGATTCTCTCTGTGAAACTCTTCATTGTTCTTCTGAACATGTCAAGTGGGATTCTTTTCAGTTGTTCATCTATTCTGCGGCCAAGGGCATTCACATTTCGATAGATGAAACCAGGAGTGCAGAGTTTGTCACGCAAATAAACCCAAAGCTAGAAATCAAATGGGGTTAAATCAGATGATCTGGCTGGCCACTCGATGGGACCTCGCTGCCGAAGCCATCTAGGATCAAGATTCGTATCCAGAATCTCACTGGCAGCTGCAGAATAATGTGGCGGTGCTCCATCATGTTGATAAAGCCAATTCCTGCGAACACCATCAGTAAACTGTGGCAAAACTTTCTCTCTCACAATACCTGGCAATAGCGTTTTCCATCCATCGTATTTCTCGCTATGTCAAAGGAAACGAGTCCTGAATGACCAATGCACGCCCATACTTGTTAGTGTAGCCGTTTTAACGTTTACTCAATCGTATTTTGGGATTTTTTTCCGTCCAGTAGTGAACGTTATGTTTGTTTCCTTTACTCGTTAAACCGAAGACAGATTCATTTGAAAATTTGATCTTTCGAACGAAATCTGGATCACTGTTGAACTTTTGTTTCATTGTTTCAGCAAACTGCAGGCGTTTATCAGAATCATGGTCGTATATGAGCTGAGAGTAAATGGGTTTGTAATCGTGGTATCCCTGTGATTTCAGTATTTTTGCTTCCGAAAATTTGGAAATACCCAATTCCTCCGCGACTTTTCTCGTTGAAATTGTTGGATCGACTTGAAAACTGGCGAGGACATATCTTTTGTTGTTGTCTCCTATCGCCGTTACTGGCCTTCTGCTTCTTGGACGATCTTTTACCAGGCTCTCTGTTTCCAAAAGTTTGAGCTTCCAGTATCGAAGAGTGGGGTTGCATTTGGTGGTGGTTTATTATATTTTTCTTGTAATAAACGCCGATTTTCTTCACAGTTATTATAAGAAATAGCCAACGATACAAGATACACTTTTTCTTCATTGCTGTATTCCATCCTTACTGACATGGTGCTGACTGGGCTAGGGCGTAGGGCCTTCCTGTTCTATCCTTCGGTCATTCCTGGCCTTGTATAGTTGCTTTGAAAAGTACTGCATACACTACAGTGATATCATTGGAATTTATTTATTATTAAAAAGACTTTTCTCCCATCCTGTATATATATATATATATATATATATATATATATATAATATATATATCTATAATATATATATATATATATATATGAAAAATTATTTCACGAAAGTGACACGTGAAAAGTATTTATGATGAATAAAACCACGAAGGAAAAAGAAACACAAAGGGGTGCTCAAGCGCTTTCGTCTAATGACATCCTCAGGAACACTGGAGTGAAAGGACAGATCAAGGCAATATATAGGTTACAAAAATAAACATACATACATACACATTCACATATATATACATATATATATATATACATATATATATATATATATAAATATATACATATATATAGTAAGCATAGAAAAAAAATTGTGGGAGGAGCCAACATTTATATGGTCACAGAAGAATAAAGAAATAAAAATAAATATAAATATAAATTGAGAAAAAATTAATTACAAAATAGTGCCTTAGTGATATATATGTCACAGCCTAAATAATCATAAAGAAATAAACAGGCAAATAAAAAAACCCATAAATACATATACATACATATATATATATATATATACATATATATACACATACATATATATATATATATATATATATATATAAAGACACTTTTAGCACTTTGGCCGACCTTCCATATAAATTCAAATGGCTTTTTTATGGAACAGGTCACAAAAGAATAAAGAAATAAAAATAAATATAAATATTGTAAGTGGAGTCTACCAATTCAAGCTCAAGAGGGAGGATTTACAATCGATTTAATAGATGCTGCCAAATTGATATATATGTCACATTATTAAAAAATAAAAATTGAAAGATAAATTTTAAGAGAGGCACACCAATTTATAAGGGAAAAATTACCACATATGCATATTATAGTCACAAACGAATACAAAAGTACAAATAAATATAAATTGGAAAACAAAATGATCCCTAGATGATATATAAAGAACAATAAAATATATATACAACATATTTACGGTATATATACGAAATATAAACGCAATATATACAGAATATATATATATATATATATATATATATATATATGCATAAGGGAAAAAAATTACCAAATTTGTTTTTATAATTATTGTCTGAGAAAACGGTAGGTCGCAAAAGAATAAAGAAATAAAAATAAATATAACTTGAAAAAATTACAAATAATACACGTACACATATATACCCGCATACCCAAATATATATATACATATACACACATATATACAAACACACACACACACACACACACATATATATATATATATATATACAAGCTTGACCTTCACGAAATGAGAAATCATCCCGCAGAACCTTTGTGAGGTTGTAAGGTAAGGTAAGGTACATACACATATACATATATATATATATATATTTAACTGCATCCATACATACATACATACATATACACACATACATACATACATATACACACATATACATACAAACACATTTAACTGCAATGACCACACACATACGCACATACACATACATACATACACATACACTCATACAGCAAAAAATTGAAAAATAAAATTGTAAGGGAAACAACAGACAAAAACAAATTTTTTACCAAAGATTTAACAACCTGCCCTTTTTGTTTAAATCCATTCTGAAGGAATTCAGAGCAACGGGATCAAGTTGAAACAGACCTTTACTCATGTTAAGGTTATTTGTAAGTTGAATTATAGCCGACTCAAGAATATTTCTATTAACAATGTTGCTAGAGTGAAACAAAACTGAAACATTATTCCAATCAATACAATGGGATAACTCTGACAAATGGACAAAAAGGGCACTGGACAACTGTCCCGTTCTAACGGAATATTGATGCTGTTTTACACGCGTTTGCAAATCCTTTCCCGTCTGACCTATGTAAAAGGAATCACATTGCTTACACCCAATTTTATAGATAATGCCTATAGATAAGGTCGGCCAAAGTGCTAAAAGTGTCTTTATATATATATATATATATATATATATGTATGTGTATATATATGTATATATATATATATATATGTATGTATATGTATTTATGGGTTTTTTTATTTGCCTGTTTATTTCTTTATGATTATTTAGGCTGTGACATATATATCACTAAGGCACTATTTTGTAATTAATTTTTTCTCAATTTATATTTATATTTTTTATTTCTTTATTCTTCTGTGACCATATAAATGTTGGCTCCTCCCACAATTTTTTTTTCTATGCTTACTATATATATGTATATATTTATATATATATATATATATGTATATATATATATATGTATATATATGTGAATGTGTATGTATGTATGTTTATTTTTGTAACCTATATATTGCCTTGATCTGTCCTTTCACTCCAGTGTTCCTGAGGATGTCATTAGACGAAAGCGCTTGAGCACCCCTTTGTGTTTCTTTTTCCTTCGTGGTTTTATTCATCATATATATATATATATATGAAAATTATTTCACAAAAGTAACACGTGAAAAATATTTATGATGAATAAAACCACGAAGGAAAGGAAACACAGAATGGTGCTCAAGCGCTTTCGTCTAATGACATCCTCAGGAACACTCCTGAGGATGTCATTAGACGAAAGCGCTTGAGCACCATTCTGTGTTTCCTTTCCTTCGTGGTTTTATTCATCATATATATATATATATAACCTGACCTAACGTAACAGCGTAACCTAACCTAACCTGAGTTTTACTATATCCAAAATTCCTTTTTCATATTTTATGATTTACGATAAAATATTAATATAAAAACACCGCTAATGTCGCTACATGCACGTTCATTGTCATGATGAGCTTGGTGTGTACTCTAAACTTTCTTGCGGTTTCATGAGGTAGTCATATATACACACACACACACACACACACACACATATATATATATATATATATATATATATATATATATATATATATATATACACGAATATGTTGCAAGGAATCTGTGTAACTAGGAATTTCATGAAATCCCTAAAATGTTCATAGATTTTATGTAAGGTTAAGTCGTGATATTTTCGTTAAACCTACGGGATAATTATTGAATGGCCAGTGAGGTTAATTGAGTGCCCGGTTAGATCAACTGTACGCCCTTGACGATTGGTTAGGTTAAGTCGTGTTATTTTCGTTAGTTTTAACGAAAATATCGCAACTTAACCTTACATGAAATCCCTGAACATTTTAGGGATTTCATAAAATCTCTAGTTACACAGATTCCCTGACACATATATATATATATATATATATATATATATATATATATATATACACACACACCTTGATTTAGCTTCCGCCAGAATTGTTCATTCTGGCGAAGGTCAAGCTTGTCACTCCACCTTAGACCTACACTTTAACGTGGAATCCGAATCACGCCCCATCAGCAACCAATTGTCTTAACCACTAGGCTACCATCCAATTTCTTTACTGTGTGGAAGGTTTTGCTGCGCGCCGAATATATATATATATATATATAATAACTGGTATTGGTATTATGAAATTGGTCATAATATATTACATTATAACTCGATAAAAACTTTTGGGAACTAAAGTACATGTAAATAAGTTAATCCCAAAATTACTTTCGGTATTAAGACGACCGAGGAATAACAAAAAAAAAAAAAAAAAAACACATAGGCACAAAAAATTAAATAAAAAAAAATAGGGCGAAAGAAAGAATGAGAGAGAGAGAGAGAGAGAGAGAGAGAGAGAGAGAGAGAGAGAGAGAGAGAGAGAGAGAAAACCCTAACCTCGTAGACATTTATTTCATTATCTTTACCACAGGTTCATCTTAATCTATATGAATCCCCATTTGGGAAAAGGACCTTTCGTAAATAGATTAATTCTGGGAAGTTTCTCGACATCAGAACTGGGGAATGATGTCTACTTACGATTCTTCCTCCTCCTCCTCCTCCTTTTTTTCTTCTTCTTCTTCTTTCTTCCTCCTCCTCCTCCTCCTTTTTTTTTTCTTCTTCTTCTTCTTCTTCTTCTTCTTCTTTTTCGTCTTCTTCTTCTTCTTCTTCTTCTTCTTCTTCTTTTTCGTCTTCTTCTTCTTCTTCTTCTTCTTCTTCCGCTGTCGCCACTTCAGACACCTTCTGATGAAGGAGTCTCTTCACATCTACAAGAGCCGACTCGGATCGAATGACCAAGTAGAAAGCGTTAATCGTTCATTCATAATATACAGAGTAAACTGCATCTTAATAAAGAGCATCACTTAACTCAACCCTTATCTCAATATTATTATTATTATTATTATTATTATTATTATTATTATTATTATTATTATTATTTCTGATATTAAAGGACACACGTATTTATCAGGTTAAAAACTGATAGTGTTACAAATTAAATATACATTTAAATTCGTTAAATATTATCGCCTATGTAAAATCGTCTGACATAAACAAGCTCATAATATACGTTTCAGAGCAACAGAGTAGCACCGAAATTTAATTTACGGCAAAAAAGTAATTTAGGCGCGATTCAAATGTAAAAATATAATTAAAATTTCAACTCTTGTGTTTCGACGGTATTTTTAACTTCGGCTACGATTGTATCAAATTAAAAATGTTAAATTTACGTAAAAAACCAGAAAGAGAGATAAGTGTTCCAATGCCACCAAACTGTTATCAATTTTAGGCGAAAAGTCATTTTTTTTTAATGTTTTTTTTTATATATATAAAACAAAAGAATTATTATTTTACCGATACTAAACTGCGCATGCGCATATAATTAAGTTTTACCCTCTTTTTTTTCTCTCTCTCTCTCTCTCTTTGTATATATATATATATATATATATATATATATATATATATATATATATACAGGGTGTCCCATAAGTCCGGCATCATAGGAAAATAATAAAAAAGGCAAAACAAAAGCTTTTATTTACAGAACGTGCTCAATATGTCCACCATTGTTTTCAGTACACAAATTCAGACGTGATACCCAGTCAGCAAACACACGGTGAATGATGTCAGGAGTAATGGTGCTACATGCCCCAATAATGCGCTGCCGCAAATGTTCAACACTCCTAATTTTCTCTGCGTATACCAGCGCTTTCAAGTGGCCCCAGAGATAAAAATCTAGTGGCGTGAGATCCGGGCTTCTAGCTGGCCATTCCACAGGCCCTCGACGTCCTATCCAATGACCAGGGAATTGTTGGTACGGGTATTCCCTTACTTGGGTGCTGTAATGTGCAGGAGCGCCGTCTTGCTGGAACCATGTTGGGAAATTTCCTTCTTCGTTCAAGACACTGGGAAATGCTTCTTCCTTCAGCATACGTAGGTAAGTGCCTCCAGTGACAATCGAAAAAGAAGGGGCCTATGATGCGATCCTTCCAAATGCCACACCATACCATCACCCGAGATGCACCTTGTTCCTTTGAAGAGGTATACCAGTGAGGGTTGTTTTGAGACCAGTAGCGGGTGTTCTGTCGATTTACCTCACCATTTCCATAAAAAACAGCCTCGTCACTGAACAGAATGGTGGACGGGAAATTGGCATCCCGAGCATAAGAAAAATATGAATTATGGTTTGTAGAAATAGAAAAATATGAATTTCGCCTATGATGCCGGACTTATGGGACACCCTATATATATATACAGGGTGGGCCGAAAGTCTGGATCCATAGGAAAATATTTATTTTAATATGGTACATAAATTACAACAAATGGTAAATACTCAAAATGAATATCAACTTTAACTCGTAAATGCGTATCCGTGATACTGTACGGTGGTTCGTACGCCAGTATAAACAACAAATTATAACAACTGCTCAAATTGGCGGCCTCTGACATCGAGACACTTAGGGATGGAATTTATGATTTTTAATAATTCTTCGAATTGACGTTCTCGAGATGCATGTTTCATTTGATAATCTTCTTCTTGACTTTACTGGACTATTCGTTAAAGTTTCACATACCATTGCAGAGGTATTTTCATCAGTTGCAGTTTTTGGATGACCAGAACGCCGTCGATCATGTACACTTCCTGTTTCTTTGAAACGTTTAAACAACTTGCCAACAGTCGCGTGTGTTACTGGATGCTTATCAGGATGATTTCTATTGAATTCGGTAGCAACTTCTCTGTGTGTAGCGCCCTGTCTTGCGTACATGAGCACAAGTTCTACCCTGTCTTCTGTTGTTAGATTCGAAGCCATTTCTGGGCTGAAATAAAAAAAGTATTTGAGTATTTATACTGGAGTACGAACTACTGTACAGTATCACGGATACGCATTTACGAGTTAAAGTTGATATTCATTTTAAGTATTTACCATTTGTTGTAATTTATGTATTAAAATAAATATTTTCCTATGGATCCAGACTTTCGTGGATCCAGACTTTCGGCCCCCGTATATATATATATATATATATATATATATATATATATATATATATATATATATATGTCGCTCGTTAGGCTCCATTTTTAGAATATGTTGTACAGTTTTGGTCGCCATATGTGAGTGAGGATATAGAAATAGTAGAAAGGGTTCAGCACCGCGTAACATCGTTTATTAATTCATTGTATAATAAACTATACGAATATATTTCAAAGAGCTGAATTTGTGTACAGTTCATACTAGGCGTTTAAGCCTTTAGCGCACAGTGTTTACTTTATTGATTTTGTTTTGGCTAACGCCAAACAATTTTATTCAGTCTCGGAAAAGACCTCTGGGATCACCTGAAGATCAGGGCCCCCAGCCTTCTTTAGTTAGCTTTATAGGGCTAACTAATGAAAATATCACGACCTAACCTAACCAATCGTCAAGGGAATGCAGTTGACCTAACGATTGGTTAGGTTAGGTCGTGATATTTTCGTTAGTTAGCTTTATAAGGCTAACTAAAGAAGGCTGGGGGCCCTGATCTTCATGAAGGTGATCCGACCTCTGTGCAGTAAAGGGTTAAGAAGTGAGTATTTTTGCTCTCTTGACCTCCTAGAGTCTTAGACGATTCGAACATTACGAGAAGCAACGACTTTAGAATAAAAGGTAAAAGATTTGACACGAACGTTGCCAGATGTTTTCTCAGCTATGAGGTTGTCGAGACGGGAATAATAATAATAGCCTTTCCGAGGCGATCATAGCGAACACTTCGGTACGTGTAAATATGTTTAACAATAGTTAAACAGGTATTTTAGTAGCATAAACTTACAATAAAAGAAGGATAAATGTCGGGGAGAAAAACAGGTTAAAAACTTTCATTCTCAAATTGAGGTCTGCTGACTAGGTTGGAGTGAAAAAACTTTTTTCAGAATTCGGTTTTGTAGGGGCACCCAAAAGTTAGTCTCTGGTACCACTAAGAAATCTGTAGAATATTAGCTACCTGCGACATCAACTCCACCGGCCCTAAGGAGGTCAAAGATTTTGCCTTTCAGGTCCCCCAAAATATTAAGGAAAAGTTCAAAGATTTAAGCGTATCTTCCGTTGTGTTTATGCTAGGAAGCTCATTTTTGTTTCATTTGATTTGTCCATTTATGTTCTTTAACTTTACTCTTATACATCTTTCCCGTATGAAATATGGCAATGTAAGTAATTAAGTTTAAAGATCAATTTCTCAGCACGGTGAAATAAATAAAAATATAAATTACAAATTCTTTAAAAAAAAATTGCATCGTAAAAATTAGATTAAATAGTGTTTCACGCTATCCTTTATGTTCCACTGTTGTCTAATGCAGCAATTCCCACACAGAAATTTTTTAGTCAATTACCTAGTCGCTCTATAATCAGGCGCGGATACGGAGGATGGTGGGGGGGCGAAGGGGCTTAACTCCTCTAGCTTTAACTTGAATGACATCTCGTATTTTAATGAGTAATATTTTTTAATATTATTGTATAATATTATATAATATTAGGCTGGCAATATTTACATGACACCGGCATGACAAATCTTAAATTCCCGCGCTCTCCCCCTCTGTATCTGCGTCTGATAATGGTTAGTTAAGTTACTAGTGTAAAGTAATTTGGCAGTTATTATGTTTGATATAATAAATAATTCACGCATTTCCTCTAAAAGTTAGATCACCTGAAGTTCAGGGCACCCCAGCCTTCGTTAGTTAGTCTTATAAGGCTAACTAACGAAAATATCACGACTTAACCTAACCAATCGTTAGGTCAACTTTACGCCCTTCACGATTGGTTAGTTAAGTCGTGATATTTTTGTTAGTTAGCCTTATAAGGCTAACTAACGAAGGCTGGGGGCCCTGATTTTCAGGTGATCCTAAAAGTTTTTAAATGAGTTTACAATGTTGATGGTTTTGTTAAAATGTTAAAATAATTTGCTAAAATTATGTTAACATGTTAAAATAATTTGCTGAGTTTGGCTGAATAGGATAAGTTATTCACCAATAAGTACCATTGCGTCAATGTGGTGTAACCTTATTTATGCAATAAAACCGTTGTGGCATTTATCTTGAACAAGTAACCTGTTTATCCTTTTATATTTTTCATTTTTAGTAGACTACGTTTACAGTCTATCTACTAGTTAACCTCAATACGAAACTAGTTACTCTACCATCACTATGAAACGCGCGATTGCCATATGATTTGTTTCGCTTTTCAAAATTTAGTCCATCAACAGTACTAATTAACCACAAAATGAAACTAGTTAGTTGGTTTAAACTAGTTAGTCGATTGGATCACCTGAAGATCAGGGCCCCCAGCGTTCTTTAATTAGCCTTATAAGGCTAACTAACGAAAATATCAAGACCTAACCTACCAATCGTTAGGTCAACTGTACACCCTTGACGATTGGTTAGGTTAGGTCGTGATATTTTCGTTAGTTAGCCTTATAAAGCTAACTAAAGAATGCTGGGGTCCCTGATCTTCAGGTGATCCAGTTGATTTAATAGAATGAACAATTGGTCATTTGACATGTTTCAAGAAAATTAAATAATTCAGTTTGTTTTATTTGTATCACCAACCAGTGATGTAGGACTCGAAACCGGTCTTGGTCTCGAGACCATTTTTTCTGGTCTCGGTCTCGGGTGCTTAGGTTTCGGGCTCGGTCTCAGGTGCTTAGGTCTCGGTCTCGGTCTCCGTCTCGACTACATCACTGTCACCAAGTGACTTCCCTAGACTAGCTGCAAATTAACTACTTTAGGTTTAATGACTAGTTACAATTCTTTTAGGTCAGGTAACTCACAAGCTCATTTTTGAAGCCGGATGCCTCTGTTGACCTGGTTAATATGTGACCTAGTTAAGGTGTAATCTTGTGACCTAAAATTTTTTTTCAGTGCAACCTGTGGTACGCCAATCTGCGCGGAGCTCTTCTAGATGGTACGCAAGAAGGCAATAAATATGCAGCTTGGAAAGACAAGCCAGATAATACGCTGTAGCATACCCATTGTAAATACCCAAAGAAAACTTATCCAATTCTAAAAATGAAATACAGATTTATTGACATAATTGCGTAGGAGGTTTTTGCATCATCTTTTTTTTTTTATGCAGAAAGAAGGGGCCAAGGGCGAAAGCCCTTATCATGTAGCAGAACATAAATGCGGGGTGGCTTTGAAGGCAAACATGGGAAAACTTTCTCGCTATTCCAGGCCTAAAATTATTCGAACTTCTAAAGAGGAAATTACCAAAAATGATCAAGTGTGTATAGTAAGGTTGGAAGGGTTGTCTGCATGAAGGTGTAAATCAAAGAAAGTGTATAGTATAAAGTTGGAAGGGTTGGCTGCGTGAAGGTGTTAATCAAAGAAAGTGTATAGCATAAGGTTTGGAGGGTTGTCTGCATGAAGGTGTAAATCAAATTTCTTTGACTACTCTCTTCCTCTCATATTATTTGCACCCCTGAATTAAAAGAAAAAAAATCTAGAACTAAAATCAACTTTATGATATTTTTAGAAATATTTTTTTTATGTAGTGAATTTGCCATTAATGATTTACAAAATACTACAAAATATACTCACAAGACAGAAGTCATTCAACCTAAAGATGAGTAAAATCTACTAAAACTCAACAGGTTTGTTTGCTTGTCCAGGCTTGTTTATGGTGAAACTCAGTGAGTTTAACATCAATGTCGACCTGCAGAGAACGTTTGTCTTTTTGTTAAAGAAGTGATTGAAGACGCTTCAACGACTGAAGGATATATTTTATAATTTTATAATTTATAATTTTTATAATTTTGAGTTCTAATTTTCAGCTATTAGTTCGTTTATATATTCGAAAAATTAATTAATATTTCTTAGACGTGTTTTATATATATATTATTAATCATAACTACATATAAAGTGATGTTTTAAGTAATTTGAGAGCCCAGTAAAGCCTAAAGCTTAAGTGCCAAATTAAATTAAATAAATAGTTTAATTACTGTAACAACACCAACAACAATTGTACATTTATTATAGAAATAACGAATTATTCATTTATTCATTGAATAGAATATATTCTTTGGATTGAATTTACATCCATCCTGTCAAAATTATTTTCCGCCAACTTCAATCCAGTTCACTGTAACTATAAATAAAATATATTGAAGTTAGAGATGTAATTTCGCCATGGAATGTGAAAATGAAAAATCAAAATCCATCTGTGTCGGCAAGAAAGACAGTAAAACATGTCAACGGGTCTGTAACGGATAGTGTCGGGGTGTTTCAGTGTAACAGGAGCTAACGATCGGGTAGAAATTGAAGGAATTATGAATAAGAACACAGACTGTGTACATGCTTATACAATGCCAGGCGGAAGTCGCCTCACAGGAAGGGGATTCTTGATTCAGTGAGACAAGAGCCTAACGCACGCTTGTGAAACCAACTTGGAGAGACAACAACGGATTGGGAAGGTCAAGGTGCTGAATTTTCTACCACTGAACATTGGTCAGGCGAAATGCCATGCATTTCCACTGAGCATCAACAGGATTTTCATGAATCGACGCCTGCAATGTGTCGAGCTGTCAAGCATGTTCGCGGTGGTCACGCGAAATATTGAGATATCGGCAATATACATTATACAGTCATTATAACTGAAGTGATCATCTGCTATTTATATTTTATTGAAAAAAATAATATATATATATATATACACACACACACACACATGTGTATATATATATATATACACATATATATATATATATATAATATATTATATATACACACACACACACACAGTATATATATATATACACACATTTTTTGTCATATAGTTTTTGTGATTCAATTTTTTTAGAAAAGAAAACGGTAGGAAGACTTTTTTGAAATGTATTTTTTTTTTTATTTATTTATTTTTTTTTTTTGTTAAAGTTTCCATGTGACGGCATCTTGCTGTAAGAAATAGGTTGAATAGCGTGATCGCTCTTCAAGATAAGAAAGAAGGCAAAGATTGGGATTGAGCTGCGAGGAAAAAGGAAACAAGCGAGCAAAAATCATTTATATTATAAGTATAAAAGAACTTTAAAGTTTCCCTTAAAGGGACTATAATATAAGAGGGTGAGGAGAGTGTATATAATTAAATGTATAGTACAAACATGCAATATATATATATATATATATATATATATATATATATATATATATATATATATATATTCAGTCCATAATTTTATAATAAAAGAGTTACTTAAAATCAGATCACTCTAGTATTAACCCACGTAGAGCATTTTCCTCATTGCACCACGGCTGTTGTTCTGCTTTATTAAACTTGGGCAGAAAACGACGTATCACATCGAAAAGAAAAAAAGAAAAAAATACGTTGCAGTAAAAAAAAAACAAGAAAGAAAGAAGAACCCCTCAAAGAGATGAAAATTTTCTTGGATGTAAAACTTAATCCGAGAGAGATTCATTTCGCCTTTTGAGACTTCATGAAAGACTTTTACGCGGGCTCTCCAGTACTTCCCAAAGGAAGGAAGGAGAGACCCTGTTCAGATGCTATCTCGTCTCTTGTTACTCGTTTTCCCTCGTGTCTTCCTCCCTCGTCTTTCTCCGTCCTCCTCCTCCTCTTCCTTCGTTCTCTAACCTCTTCCTCTCTTTCGCTAGGACGGGATTATCACCTGCGATTTCCCCGTGGTCATCGTCAGCCTACTGTAACGAGCTCCGCAGAGTCGTAGAGAAGGCTTTGAAAGTGTCATACGAGCCGAGAACGGCCTCTGCTGATGAAGGTGAGGATTACCTGCTGAAATATGACGTCACGCTGAAGAACGAGACTGCATTTAAGACTAGACGTCAACGAGGAACGTCAAAAAGTTGGTCGACGCTGAGATACGACACTGACCGAAGGACGTAATTCGTTGCGAAGGCTTTAACTCTGACTTTAAGGGGTGGAAGGGGCTTAGCACCCACAAAATATGGCCCCAAAACAAAGTAAAGACACGATTTAATGTATATTACACGGACTTACTCGTGGTGAATAAAAGAAGTCATTCAGCTTTATTGTATATTAGGTAGACTTAAACTACACGGGGAGAGAGATCCACTATTATAAAATATTATAAGCCATAACAAAGTCTGAATTGTGGCATAATAAAGACATAGACTTATTACTTTATCATAGGCGGCAGAAAAATGTGTGTATATATATATATTCGTATCACTCCAAATATACTGAAAAATGTTTATACTCGGAAAAGTTTTGAACTAAAAAAAAAAAATTACGTAAGATAATTCATCATACTTGAGAAAAATGGCTGTTTACAATGACAGAAAAAATAGCCCCCACCCCCCTGCCCTTATTTACTAATAATAAGTT
>JAJOZX010003151.1:135000-207500 GCA_023014485.1 Bathynomus jamesi
TTGAGTAAAATATGTTTACATTTTAGTTTTAGAACTTATATAAGCACACCGGACAAAAAATTAGTCACCCCTCTCAGAATGTACCTAATAACGTGTGACGGCGCCTCTGGCCTTGATAACCGCACGAATCCGGCGAGGCAGAGACTCTACGAGGTTGTGCATGTACTGAACATCGATTTGCTGCCACTCGTTCATCAGCCGGTCCCGAAGTTCCGCCAGAGTCCGTGGGTGTCTATTCCTGCGCTTCACTTTCTGTTTCCAGCCTGAACAACACCTTCGACGCATTCAGGATTAAAGGCTTCATTGGACCTGCGATGTACTCGTCGCCTCCCATCATTGGAGAACAAACAAAAACGGGACTCATCGGACCAAATTACACGTTTCCAATCTGCCGCAGTCCAGTTTTTGTGCCTCTGAGCCCATTTATAAGTGCCAATTTGTGACTTGCTGTTAACAGCGGCCTCTTCCGTGGTACCCTGCTCCAGATGTCCATCGCATGCAGTTCTCGTCGCAATGTCCGTTCGGAAATTGGTCGCTGGAGAACCTCATTGGTTTCTTCGAGCAATTGTTCTCTGGTTTGAAAACGATTTGCAGTTACTAGACGAGAAACATGGCGGCGGCCCCTATTGTCGAGAATTGTTTTCCGGCCACAGTTACGCCGTCGATTGTCAGTTGATTGCGAACTACACCACTCTTTGTAAACTCGCTGGACAGTACGCGTTGACACACCAACAAATTGGGCTACTTCAGACATTTTGTGTCCGTGAGCTCTGCCAAACACGATGGCTCCTTTTTGCCACTGAGTAACGTCTGCCTCACGACCCATTTTGCAGACTATATCCAACACACACTTTGTTCTTCACCACCTCACGAAACAGATCTGATCCTGTGTGCTACGTCACCGCTACTTGTCACTTACCAATGCTACATCAGCGCCCTCTGTGTGACCTTGAACTTCCTAGTATCGGTGCTATTAGGGGTGACTAATTTTTTGTCCGGTGTGCTTATAATTTGTTTTAACTAATTCCGTGTTTTGTATTTTTTCAGATTTTCATAATGTGATATTTCTGTAGAAATTTAACCTCAGATCTAAATATGGCAAAATTCCTACTAACTAGATAGTCGGTGAAGCAACATTTTCTGTTCGGAATTCCAAGTGAATTGCCACATAATGTCTTACCCTCTAATATGCAGGTTGGGATATATTTTCTTCTGCTGAAGAAAGGCTCATCTGCAAAATTGACAAATAATGATACTCTCGAAACGATAGCAGAAGCATTGGTCGAAGTGTGGAAACGTTCATGAATACCCTCAATGAGTAAAAAATCCATAATTACCAAGCTGGAACGCTTTACCGACAAGGTTACGCAACTCAATCGATCCAAAAGCAGTGCGAAGCTTATTGAATTGTTCAAAAAATCATTGGTAGAACTCTTTAACATTTGTGCCTGTAAATGCAACTTCGTTTCGCACCAAGATTTTGGCTGCCGAAAAAGTGGATGTAAAGAAAAACATTATTTGTGTTTGTCCAAAAGAATCAAGAATACCGAAAGAAGACCTGGAATTCCTTGAGGATCAGAGGACTATGCGAAATATGGTGATTGGAGGTGTGGATGTTATTCTTTCAAGATCTATAGCAAAAAGAAATGCAAGAAAGTTGAAGGAGCAACAAGGAAGTAAGCGAAGAAAAATAATCATGCATGACGAATTCGAAATGGTAGTCATTGATGATGTGCTTTCACCTGATACTAATACTGATCTCTCTAGTACCGAAGAAAGTTCAACAACTGAGTCTGAATGTGAATGCTCCAACATTCAAATGAGAGCCCCTTTACCCAATCTCGCCATGGAAGCCGACAGATTTGGTGTTTCAGACGTGGCTGCATCGGCCATTGCTTCAGCTACTTTGGTGGATTTGGATATCATTATCGAAAAAGACAGTGACTTTTTTTATTGATCGAAGTAAGGTGAGAAGAAAGAGACAGAAATTGAGGAAAACATTACAAGTTGAAGCTACACAAAGTTATGGTGATGTTAAAGCTTTATATTTTGATGGGAGAAAAGACAAGACGTTGGTAAAGACAAATAAAGATGGTAAATGGTACCAGGATATAATTGTTGAAGAACATTATGTACTATTGAGTGAGCCTGGTGGAGAATACCATAACCATTTGAGCCCTAAATCTGGAAAAGCAAGTGATGTATCTGAATCGTTGTTCGCTTACTTGAATGAAGTGACACTAGACCAGAATCTCCAGGTGATAGGGTGCGACAGTACGAATATCAACACTGGGTTTAAAGGGGGCATAATCCATTTCATCGAGCAGAAGCTGAACCGACCATTGCAATGGAGCATTTGTATGTTACATACAAATGAACTTCCCTTAAGGCATCTGTTTGAGCGATACAACGGGAAAACAACTGGGCCAAGATCATTCAGTGGATCAATTGGTAATGCTCTTAAAACTTGCCATGAAATGACTGTGGTAAAGTTCTCCCCAATTACGGATGGGGCCGATAGCATCCCAGTTCTCACAGATGAGCTCATAGAAGATTTAAGTAATGATCAACAATACATGTTCAGAATAATTGGAGCCATAAGCGAAGGCTATGTTGACGGAAGCCTAGAGAAACTCAAGCCTGGTCCCCTTAACAACTCTAGATGGTTAACTCTAGCTAACAGACTATGTCGTTATTATGTCTCCCAAAAGAATCCCTCCAGAGAGTTACGTAACCTTGTTCTGTTCATGGTAACAAACTATGGTCCTAACTGGTTCAATATAAAATTTAACCCGTATCTGCCTGATGGACCCAAACATATCTTTGATGCGATAAAAACGTTCAACCTGTTACCCCAAGATATACAAAAAGTTGTCCAACCTTATATATCACGGAATGCCTATTTTGCTCACTCAGAAAATATTCTTCTATCAATGCTGTCAGATAGTGAGCAAAAGCTGCGCAAAGTTGCAATCGATCGAATAATACAGACAAGAACGTGCAAGGAAGCCAATACAAGGAAAATCAGAGAATTTAGAGTACCAGAATTGAACTTCAAAGCATCACATTGGACAGACATCATCTTCTGGGATAGGATTGATATCAGTGAACCACCTCTCACTTCTAAATTGTGTGATGAAGAATTGCTTGAGTACGAAACAAAATGTTTCAAAGTTGAGCAATACCCCATTCAAACACAGAACGTCGAAAGAGCCGTGAAGTTGGTTACAGATGCATCAGCATCAGTAATATCACAGGAATCAAGAGACGGATTTTAGGTCAAGAATAAAAAGTCGCTCTCTGCTTCCCTCAGTTGAAACCAAAATGGATCTGATGCCTCTCCTGTTTGAGATGAGCGAGTTTTATATCGCACTCAAATGTAATTGATTTATGGCATCCAACCGAGACCAGATACAATTTTATTTCAATACAATGTATGCACAATGGTGTTTTTAAAGTATAGTTGTGCATTATAAAGCGTTTTTCTTCAATTATTTTTTTTGATAGACTACTTAGTTTTTATGTTATGAGCATATTTTTATTTATGGACAACCGGCTGATGGCCATTTTGCTTTTATGTAAAAATGAGAGAGATGGTTTGAGTTACAAACATTAAATGACTGAATACATCATTTTTATGTTCTAATACACCAAAAAACAAGTGAGGCAAATAAATTTGAAATAAAAAGTTGTTTCACTCCGCCCTATAATGTACATTGAGCCCCTCTTTGTTTGGCAATGCTGCTGCGAGCTGCTCGTACCCTGAAATGGGTGTGTGGGTAGAATGATTCTCTATATAAAAAATTTAAAATTTTTTTCTCACTCTACTTAAGCTATGCCTTAGTATGTATTGGACATTGAATATATATATATATATATATATATATATATAGATAGATAGAGAGAGAGAGAGAGAGAGGTTATCAGATATGTTGGGTGATACATTATTTTTTATTTTTACTTGAAAATGTTTTATGCAAGATATGGACTGTTTAACCAGCTACATCGATGCTTAAATCTGGTTCGTTTGAACTTCCTTTTTTTTTTTTTTACAAAAATTTGTCTGTTTACTCAGCCGCATCGATAATTAAACCGGCTTTTTTAATCTTTTGAGGGCAATCAAACTAAATGTTTCAGCCACTTCAACCAGCCAAAACCCTTTACGCAGCACTACTGGCTGACTTTTCCTTTGTCTACGTCTTTATGGCTGCAGACTCGGGTGAGGAAGGTTGTGTTATATTTCTCTCTAAATTTTGTATATACTTTTATTTGAAGTGATATATTCTTTTAGTTTAAACTAAGTTTCTCTTTTAAACTATACTTTTGGTATTTTTCTTATCTTTTTATTCAAAATCCTACTTTGTACATCATATACTTTTGCCATTTTTTTTTTAAATCTTTTTCTTTGGTTTTTAGATAACACTTTTTTGTTGTTTTTGCTCTCTTCTTTTTTTATATGCGAGGGGGGTGTTTTTACGGACATTCGGGCTTGGCCCTTCCTTCCTGTATAAAAATATATATACTTTTACTATGCTTTAAATGTTTTTCTTTTTGAAATTCTACTTTGTAAACAATATAGTTCATTCTTTAATGTTAGGTTATCATAAAAAGCAAAAAAAACTACGAGTGGGCTATGGAGGATATGTGGGTTGTGGGCTGCTTAAGATGGAGTATGGACGTGGGCGGATAAGGCATATTGTTGACGGGAATAAGGAGTGTTGAGTGGCCTCTAAAATTTAATTGTATTATTCTCTGTGTATAAAAACTCTGAATAATTTATAACGTAAAATAAGTGATGTCACTAAACTTCATATATTATATAATATATATATATATATATATATATATATATATATATATATATATATATATATATAATTTATAGTCAACACTGAAAATTCCTATGATGCGCGACTTTTGCGCCACCCTGTGAATATATATATATATATATATATATATATAATATATATATATATATATATATATATATATATATATATATATATATATACAGCATGTGTGTGTATATATGTATATATATATATATATATATATATATATATATTATATATATGTATATATATATATATATATATATATATATATATATATATATATATATATATTATATATATATATATATAATTTTATATTGATATATATATTATAAATAATTTTTAATGTAAATTTTTTATTTTACCCTATCTTTCTTTGACCATTAAAAAGCCATTAATGGATTAAATACAGTAATGGAGCCTTCAGGGATTAAAAGAAATTAAAAATTTTTACTTCTGAGAATTCTACTCCTCATCCCCTCTTGTCCTCTCAGTGCCACCCTAACCACCTCCCTCCACTCGCCGTTTTTCACCCATACTACTACTATATATATATATATATATATATAGATATAATATATATATATATATATATAATATATATATATATATATATATATATATGTCATAATACAGTTACAATAAAATCCATGAAATATACTTCACCCAGATTTATAAACACACACACACACACACACACAGATTCTTTTTAACCTTCCAAATCACTAATTACACACATAGTCGAACAATATGCAGTTCGATACATAAGTGAAACGAAATATCAAATGCAATACCTAATATCAGTTAATTAGCAATTTCTATCTCCTCAATTAAATTCCTTTTTAAGTGGTATTAAATTTGTGGAATACTTTTAATACTTTTAAAAAATTTATTAATTTTATTAAAAAAAAAACGATAAAGAAAAGGTTGAACAAATCATCAAAATGGAATATTAATAAAAAAATACCACACATGGTTCATTCATTTTTTTAATCTAATTAAATTTTATTTTAGATTTTCATTTTATATTTCATTTTTGCCCGTGAGTTTACACACACATACACACACACACACATACATACACACACACACACACACCCACACCCACACACACACAAACACATATACACTGTGTCCCCAAAAATGTGGCCGCCTTTTTCCGGGCTAATAAAACAACAACTACAGGGATGGCTAAATGAAAGAGAAATCATATTAACCTTTTTGTTGTTTTTAGAAACGGAGGTAGTTTATTTAAATCGGATGAATTGTCTTTTTATAAATTCAGTTTAAACAATAGGTATCAAAAACTAAAGTTGATAAGGAGGATAATTAGAGACTTAGTTGAAAATTAAAGAAGTTTACAATGAACAAAAATAAATTGAATAAAATATTAACGCAGCAAATGTTCAATGTGTCTTCCATTATTTTCAATGACGAACTGCTGTGAAAATGGTGTCTTGTTCGAGCTCATTCCATGCTATTAAAATGCATTCTCCAAGTTGATTGACATCTTAACTATTTTGTCTGTAAACTTTGTCAATTAAACGTTTTCTTATGAAATAGTCAACTGGGTTTAAATCCAGACTCTTTAGTGGCCAGTCTTCTTGGGACATTGTTCTTGGAAGTATGTAATGGTAGCCGGGACCAATGAAATGGAAGGCAGTCTTGCTGCAAAACATAATTCTCACAGTGACCTTCAATTTGAGGCAACATCTTACCCCAAGGCATCGTTACAATAATGTTTTTCACATTTTTAGAGACGAATACAATAATTGTTTTTCCTAAAGGAGGAACACCGAGAGAAACCATCACAGACTGACTGAAATGATCTCTCTCTCGAAGGACCCTGGTTTTTGGACTGTCTTTCTTTTTTACGTTAGCGTACACTCCATTGTTTTGCGTATTTCAAGGCCGTTCAGTGTTGAAAACCTTCTTCATCCGTAAACCAAATGATAGACACGTCGTTATTTGATCTAAAACGGTAAAGCATTCAACGGCAACATTGCTAACACGTTTTATTTTGGTCCGTTCAAATATGAGATGTATAATACTTGCAATGTTCAATTACAGATTCAGCGTTTGCCGGGGTCCTCGCTGTACTCAGTCCAAAGATGACTGTAGAGTTATGATTTGGTTATTCAGCTTCTTTCTACTATCGTATTTTTAACTTTATTTTTAACATCTATTGTTGAAAGTGAATTTGTAAAAAGACTTCTCAATCAATTTAAATAAACTACCTCTCTTTTTAATAGCAATATAAAGGTTGTAATATGATTTCTCTTTCATTTAGTTATCCTTGGAATTATGGTTTTATTGGCTCTGTGAAAAAAGGTGCCTGCTTTATTGGGGGGGGGGGGGGGGCAGTATCCTTTTTGCAAAAGGGTTAAGTCGTGATATTTTTGTTGTTTAACGAAAATATCACGACTTAACCTAACCAATCGTCAAGGGTGAATAGATGACCTAACTGGGCATTCAATTAACCTAAATCGGCCTTTTTTCTTTTTTGCAAAAAGGCCGTAACATATATATATATATATATATAATATATATATATATATATATATCATGCAATGAAAATTTTCGTTTGAAAATTTTATCGAGCAGCTAAATGGCAAATCGTTTAAAAATAAAACGTTTAATAAAAATCGCCGTATTTTCTCCGATTGAAATAGTTATTCGTGAAATAAAAAGAAAAAGCATTTCGTGAAATTTGGCTTCCTTCTTCTTCTTCTTCCCCCTCCTTCCTCCCCGCCCCATCGCCCCCCCCCCCTACCCCCCCCCCCTACCCCACCTCCACAATTTTTTATCCCTTCTTTTTCTTCCTCTTACGCGCGTTCTTTCGTAATCCACTATTTTGAGTGTCTTTAGAATGTAGTCTAATTCTTCCTGTCCGGGCGTTTGGTTTTTATATGAATTCTTTCAAAAAAGGGTTATTTTTTTTAAAAGTTTATAAAGTTTTCCAAAATATGTTTATGAATAAAACATATCAATAAAAATAAATGTCTGTAACAGATGTTTTAACTTAGGTCATATTTTTTCTTCGTACAGTCAACGCGAAAAAAAAAAAAAAAAGAGTTTGAGTAAACAAGCCTTGGCGCGGCGAGTAATTTAGGTGAAAGAAATGCTTCATTTAGCTTGTCTTAACTTGCACAAACTTAGAAAAGCTGTAAGAAAGAAAAACCCATTTTTCAAACCTAATAAATGGGTAACACTTAATTTAAAAAAAAAAAAAAAAAAAAAAGTTCTCACTCTCGTCTGGGCGATGGGGAGGGATAATAATATATATATATATATATATATATATATATATATATACACACACACACACACACACACACACACACGAGTATATATTTATTTATTTTTTTTACTCCTCCTTCAAGCCAATGCACCTTCTCCCACCATTTTTTCTTCATTCATTCGTCCCCTCTACTCCAGCCCCAGGGCCCCCTCTCCCCTTTCGAAAGCGAGCCCCTACTTTTTCCATAACATTCATCGCATTTCTAAACTTAATTTTAGGTGTAGCGTTTCGCCATATTCCATCACTCTTCCCGAAGTAAACTTTCAGTTTGCGTCAAGATTTTTTTTTTTTTTAACTTTTTTTTATTATTTATTTATTTATTTTTTCGTATATTAAAAGATTTTTTTTAAGATTTTTAAATTTAGAAGGATTATTATCTAAAATTATTTTTTTAAGTTTGCCGTTTTGTACAAACAAAATAAAGGATTATATACAGGGTGGCCCAAAAGTCTGTTGTCCCGACGCATTATAAACTAAACTATTATTTTTTTTGAGGGGGGGGGGCCGCCAACAAACTTTTGGGCCACCATATATATATATATATATATATACTAAGGTAACACAATTGATCGATTGACTGTTGATGCTTCGTTGATATCGTTGAAATGTGGTTGATATTTGTGTTGGTTCACAAATTAATATTGGTGTATTGTTGATGCAACAGTATTTTGATAAAATAAAGCGATATCAGCATTCCCAAAATATATTTTCCTAAATGGTGAAGATATAATATTATTTCTGTATTTACTGAATAACGAATTTACATCAGTACTCAATTTCAACCCCATTTCGATATCAATATCAAAATTTGTGTTATTTAAATTTCTATTTCGAAATTGCCAGGTCACTATCGTTTCAATATACTGTGTGTATATATATGATACACAGTGTGTGTATATGTATATATGTATATATACATATATACGCTCAAGTATTATTCCTACCCACTGCACACTAATATATAAAGTTGCGTATTTTAATGATTGTAAAATAATGAAAAATGCATGGGTTTATTTTGTTTATATTCATCTTTTAAAGATATTCGAAGTCAAATAAAAAATATTTATAAAAAGTGTCAATACAAAATTATTCACACCCTGTATTAATAACTTGTAGAAACTTCTGCTATTACCACGATAGAAGTCACTCTCTTTCCGCTTTAACCAACGTTTAGCATCTGGCAGCTACTATTGGATGTTTGGCCTTTCTTCTGAACAATATTGCTCTAATTCCTTCAAGCCTGTAGGACCATCCTTCAGCTCTCGCCAGACCTGTTCTATTGGTTTGAAATCGGCACTTTGGGTAGGTCAAAATATTTATTTTCCTATCTTTGATAGATTTGGATGTATGTTTGGAGTTATGATCTTGTTGGAAGACCCAACATTGACAGAGACGAAGATTTCTTGCAGAGAGCCTCAAATTTTTCACGAAGATCTGTCGATATTTTGTAAAATCCATTTTGCCGTCGATTCGTACGAGATTTCCTGTGACGGAAAAGCAAAAAAAAAAAATTTAAAAACACACGTAATTGATCCACCACTGTGCTTCATGGTCGGAAGTGTGCTCTTTTCGATGAAGGCTTCTTTCTCTGTTTGCTAAATAAAGTGTTGTTCCCCCGCCCTCCCCAAAAGTTGTATCTTCATCTCATCGGTTTATAATATTCGATCCCAGTAATGTTGTGGCTTATTGAATTGCGTCTTGTCAAATTACAACCTCTTCACTTTATGCTGATTCCTTCTGAGAGTTCCACTATGTAAACCAACGTCATTCAGAGTGCGACGAACCTTGGTGACTGAAACATGAAGTCCCTGATGATATCAGTTCCTGCTGAACACTCGCAGCTCTTTGATCTGGGATTATTGCTGACGTCACGAAGGGCTTTTGGAATGGCTCTGTTAGGGAGGGCCCTTTTTCTTCCTCTTCCGGGTAAAGTAGCGATGAAATCCATTCCCTTCTATTGTCGAGGCAAGAATCCAAACGTGGATGTTAAATTGTTTCAACCTCCTTGGAAGTGTCCCCATTCAGATGGAAATCGACAATTTTCTTTTGAAGGTCATCCGACAACTCTTTAGTTTTTTGCTATAACTATACCGAATCGCAAGGAGCCTTGTTTGATTTAGGATGTTGATTTAAGATGTTTTCTCCGCATTATTGCAACATATTTAGTGAATTACAAATTACCCTGTTTAAGGCAACTCGAATTTTTTGCAATTTACAATCACGAGGTGTTTTTACAAGTTATTAAATATATGGGTATGAATAATTTTGTATTGACGCTATTTACATATATACAGAGATCTGGCAAAAGTAAATAGACACCTTCTGTTTTTCAATAGTTTTGGATTGGATAATAAAAGTCAATAAATAATAACAGATTTATTAAATCAATATATTTAGAATGGTGTTGGTTTCCCCTTTCCATTTTGTGTAGGTGACATACATTCTGGCATTCCATTGATGAGCTTTGCCATTTGTTCTTGAAAATAGTCATCGTGGTGTCTATTTACTTTTGTGAACCCTCTCTACATTTAATACATTGCACGTTTGATATTGACTTCTCTTTGCCTTAATTCGAATGGCTTTAAAGCAGGGCTGGCATACTACGAGTAGTATATAGTATAGTATAGTATAGTATAGTATAGTATAGTATCGGTACAGTATAGAAACAAATGAGTATATAAATAAGCTATCAAAATGAACTTCACAGGTATTTATAGGTATGTAAATATTGATTCTATACGTCCCAATACTTCCCCAATATAGAAGACGTATACGTAATATAATAACTAATTTGAAACAGGTCGCTTTTCCGAAGAAGTTCACACACGCTATCTTCAGTTTTAAAAACGATCGAAACATTACTCTATGGCAGTTTGCAATTTTTTTAATTCTTTCTTTTCACTAAACTCTGATAATATTTCGAAGTATTTCATTATTCGTAGTTTATATTGTCTGATCATGAGTAATCAGACAACCAGAAACGAAGGTTGTTCTTTCTACACAGAAAAACAAAGACTTCCGCAACCTTCTATACAAAGAAGTATTATCTTCTATTGTCTCAAATCACTCAAAAAAAGAGTTTTTAAAGACCATTTTTTCTATCTAAAGAAGTTACGTATCATTAAAAGAAGTTATTATATCATTTGACAAGAAGTATTGATACCCAAAAGAAGGAAAAACTTCTTCCCGTAGAATGCACCCTCAAAAAGAAGTTATAAGTTCTAAATTTAAAAGGTTTTATTTGAAGACACATGTGGCCATCCACCTTCCAGTTTACGTCTTAGAAGGCAGTTAATTTATGTATTACTCACACTGTCATTGTTTTATTTAAGTTGATGCATGGTTTTTTTATGCAGGAAGGAGGGGCCAAGGGGGAATGCCCGCAAAAACGCTACCCCTTTTTCTATAGAGGAAGAAGAGAACCAAAATCAAGGTCGAAGGTATAGGTTAGGTATGTGGAAATTTTAGCGGATATGGGTATAGGTTAGGTATATGGAAATTTTAGCGGATATGGGTATAGGTATGGGTATGGGTATAGAAATTAACTTTCGATACCATACCTGCTTTTAAAGATAAATATAGATGGAATACCCTAACCAGCTTTCATTGTTTCTCATTCCTTACAATATTTGTGGCTTTATTTGTTCGTTTCCAATGGGTATTGGGTATGAATCATACTGTTCATAGTATTAGTTAGTTCATAGTATTGGTTAGTTTATTCAGCGGTGCTATCTAGTGTACGATCTCTGTGTGTATGGCGTAATTTATATATTCTCCTCTTTCCTGTAAAATTTCCTTGGTTACTTTTCCAGGATAAAGGTATTTTTTCAACCTTTTTCCGTACCCGCGGAGGGAGCGGAGGTGAGGAGAGGGCCTTATGCTTTATTATCCAGTTTTCTTCTACTGCTACAATAATTACAAAATAAACGGTTTAATAACAGGAACCTCCCCGGAGTGGACCGAAAGGTCTTTGATGTTTTCTCTTGTCCTTGTAGCTCTCTCTCTCTCTCTCTCTCTCTCTCATGACAGTTTTCACAAGAAAACACTAATTTATTTTGACAATATAACAACGATTAGGACGACATGTCGGAATCCTTTTTGTTTTCTTTTATTTTCAATACTTCGTGAAATAGCTTAAAATAGTGACAAGTGACCATCACCTCATTCGCAGTTTAAGTTACAAAGTTTTCCAGTTGTTGTACAATACATTCGAGAGAGAGAGAGAGAGAGAGGAGAGAGAGAGAGAGAGAGAGAGAGACAGACAGACAGACAGGAGAGAGAGAGAGAGAGAGAGAGAGAGAGAGAGAAATTTTGAAGTTTTAGCGTTCAAACAAATTCTTCACTCGTTGAGTTTAAAATTTTTTAACCCATTTGTTAAAAAGTTTTTCTCATCGCAAATAAAAAGTTTAAATTAACAAAAATAAATTATTTAAAAAAAATCATAATTTTTCTATTGGTGTTAAAAAAAAGTTAGATTTACCAAGTTTTTACGTTAGTTTTACGTTACTTTTACGTTACCTTTACGTTACTTTTACGTTGCCTTTACGTTACTTTTACGTTATTTTTACGTTACCTTTACGCTAATTTTACGTTACTTTTACGTTACACGCATAGTAATTGAAGTTGACTGAAATGCGTGTCACTTAAATTAGCTTTTCTCAGAGAACTTTCAGAATAATCCATATTATAGACTTAGATCAAAACACGAGTGTTCAAATTAGATCAACACTTGACGGGTGATCAACCTGTTATTAATCTTAAACACGTTTTTAGTTCTTAAATGTGCGGGCAATTTGACACGTTTAAAGGTGCACTTTTCACTCACTATTTGAATTACTCCTAATTCTCAGAATAGAGAAACAGTTTGGTGAAAAATATAAATAAAAAAATGCTTTAATTTAAAACCAATAATTATAGTAGATTTCCAGCTGTAAAACCAATAATCATAACAGGTTTTCAGCTGTAAAACCAATCGATTGAGAGTAAGCCAACATATTTGAATGTGTGGCGTCATCCATTGCATGAAAGGTCAATTAAATGTCTTTTCACTTCATCTTTATTACAGTGTTATTTTGTGAAAGTGTATCCTTGTATGTAAACCGAGAGCAACAGGTTAATGCCTATTCACTGTCATTCCCATTAACATCCGCGGTCCCCAAATGAAAGTGTACAAAATGAAAAATACACATTTCAGAAAAGAGTATCTTCGTGTCTCTATATTCCTATTCGCGGTAGAGACGCTAAATGGAAATGGCTAATAGTTCCTTATATATATATATATATATAATATATATACATATATATATATATATATATATATATATATATATATATATATATATATATATATATATATATACAGTATATATATATATATATATATATATATATATATATATATATATTATATACATATATTGTCTGTGATTTTATCAAGCTGTATTCATGCTGTAGAAAATATAAAATAACTTGGTGCAGTATGTCTTATGCAAATTTATATAAATAAACTTCTACGTGTGCCCCGTTGGTGACTCCGTAAACATTTAATCTGTACTTGAAAGTTTGACGGAAAAACAATTAAAGAAAATAAATACAACGTGAAACACGGCAACAATTCACACACCTTACATCTCTGTCATGAAGTGCAACTTAAAATTTTGTAATAGAGAGAGAGAGAGAGAGAGAGAGAGAGAGAGAGAGAGAGAGAGAGAAGAGAGAGAGAAGTGCTGTTTGATTGTGGTTTTCAGAGAATGAATATACTGTAAAGCGATTCTAGTATTTTAAACCTGTAGAAGAGGAGCAGACGATAGAGTAATTCTGTTCTTCAACACGCTGGCGTATAGATGAATGTTCTTGATACGAGTCTTCCTGTTATATGTGAAATATGTTTTTCCACCTTGTTTTATGTTGAAGGGTTGTTTGCTCAACATAGCTGGACCTTGCAATCAACGCACCTATACTTGTATACAGAGGAGTACTTGAGGTAATTTGGTAAACATTCTTTGTGTTTGAATAGACTTTTTCTGGAGAATTTATTTGCGGTTAGAGATCTAAATCTTCACTGTGGATAGACACAAAATAGAACGGATTCCAGTACGTGAGAAATTTTCTTGCTCAATTCTCAAAGGTATTAGAATTTTACGTAAATCTCCCGTTTTGGAGAGGGCGGAATAGACATTTAGGTCTATACAAATTAAGTAAAAAAAATTTCATAATTTTGGCAACTTCATACTTAGGAAACGAATTTAGTAAATAGATTTTTAAAATTTTACAGTGAAGTAAAACACAAACTCTTAATTCAATATCGATTTTATACTGGACTGGTATAAGCTTATAGTTAAAATAGTCTGTACTTAAGGAAGTGCGTTGTTCTTTTTCTATAAATCGAAGAAGAAATGAGCTGGCACCGCGAATGACCATTACATCTAAAAATTACATCTAAGTATGCTCTTCCTTCATGGTAAATTCTGTTTTGCTGATTTATAAAATAATTTCAAAACTGTAAAGCTTGATTTGATCCTTGAATAACAAAAAGTTATCTACGTAGGTAACGTTTTGATATAAAGTGAGATGGATATTGTCAAGGAACTACTCTTCTTCATAAAACAAAACTATTGCTAGATGTGAGCTCACAAAATTCCCGAGGATTTTTTCCCAGCAAAACTATTTTATAGGTTAACTCCATCGTTATTGTTTAGATTTAATCTACGTCCGGTTACGTTTCAAAGTCCTTCTACTTTTATGTCAAATGAAAATATGTAAACGTTATCCCTCTATGTGTTTCAATAAAATTGCTATTAGCTTATAAATTTACATTCTATATCGTGTATTATTATTTTTTATATTATAATTGAATTCAGTAAATATATTTATACAAAAAAAAATTCTTATCAGTGTCCATTCATCTCGATCTCCGTTATTTATTTTCAAATTGAATGGAAATACTTATCGGGATATTTCCCACTTTAACGGAAGCTTTTTAAAAATTTTATGCTCGCTACTTTGTTCACCGACAAGACACTGGGGAAGGAATTAATTTAATTATGGTAATATATAGCTTTTTATATCTTTACAACAGCGGTAATGAAAAGAAAATACAAAGTTTTCATTTCCAAAGCGTTGTTGCCACATTTCACTAAACCTGTATTTCATTTCTTTGGATTTCTTATAATAATAATAATAATAATATAATAATAATAATAATAATAATAATAATAATTATTATTATTATTATTATTATTATTATTATAGATAATATGATTTTCTGCTGTACAGAAATCTTCTATAACTCGCCATATCAATAGTCTCAATAATGAATGGTTTAAATTGTTTGGAGAATTTTCATTTCTGAAGTGGGATTGAGGAATGAGGGGAGTAGCGGTGGAGGTTAATTAAAGAACAAATCGCTATTTTGTGGTTTATGAATTATTCTTCTCTATTAATAAAAATAAACGTACCGGCAAAGTTTATTTATTCAAATGGTTAAGCATATTTATTGGTTTTATTTCACTGATACAAAATAAAAATTTTGAACATAAGCTCTGACTAATATTCCGTAGGAGTTGTTTTTTTTATTGAAAGGCGCTTGTTTCGGAAAAGAAATGTATTTGGTAGCTAATTATATATAATTAAATAATAATTATATAAAATTTTAATTATATTAATTATATATAATATAATAATTATATTTTATATAATGAAAACAAAGGCGGAGTAGGGATTATTCGACTACTGACATTTTTTTAATTTTACTTTTTTGTCTGACTTTTATTCCGCAGTTACGTACCGTAGTTACGTAAAGAAGTTTGCGGAAGACAAAGAAAGAGGGAGAAAATACCAAAACAATCTTAAATTCAGCAAATATTCCTAATTGGTTGAAAAATAATTCTATAGCAGTAGTACTCCTCTCCTCACCCCTAAAAAGGGTTTAATAATTGATCGGTGAAAGTTGCGAAACGCGTTCTTCCATTAAAGAAGGGTGATAAAGAATGATGTTTGGGGGCATTTTTTTGAAAATTTTGTTGTGTGACTTTCAGGGTTAATGCCAGACATAGAGAAATTATTTTTGTAACTCGATAAACACAAATTTGTTTAGTTGAAAATTTAAATAAAGGCTACTTCCTCTTTGTTTACTCGCATTGTTGAGTTTAATAAGCGTAAACTCTCAAAATCTAGGAAAATTTTTTGAAAAGGGCTCTTACGAAACTCCTCCCCTTGTCATACTCCATCCTCTATATTTTTCGAAAATTTAAACTAATAAATGAAATTTATTATTATTATTATTATTATTATTATTATTATTATTATTATTACGGTTATCATTTTTAGCGTATGAGGACTCCAACCCTTTACTAAATTTGGAACAACACCCAAGAACTGTGACACGAACAAGACTCGCAAATAAACAATGTTAAATAAATAAACAAACAAAATAAACAAAAAATCGGAGCGAAGCTTACTTATAAATTATTAATTACATTTAGGAAAGCACTTAGAAAGACGAGTGCGGAGATACAGAGCAAGCTGGACTCTTATTAATTATTTACTATGAAAAAAAAAAGACTTTATTCCCCAAAACTCGTCTTTCTAATTTCTAATTATTAATAATTGAATATTTGTTGGGGAATTTTTTTCCTCATTCATTGTTTTGTTTTAAAAATATTTACTATTTATTTATATTAATTGCTTTGCTTCATTTTACTTTTCAAAAGTTAAAACGTAACTCATCGGAAACCCTTATTTTTTTTCAACACGAAAAGGGCGTGTTCGGCGTGAACTCTGAGAATCATCTGAGCCCGGGTATTGACGGAGTAAAAATGGTCGTTCCAATGGTATGCTTTATAAATGATGCGATATCTAAAGTGGACTACGATATTTTTTAATCCAATAACGCTTCACCCTCTCTCGATATATATTTTTATAGTTAAAACTCTATCCTCCAAAAAGAGTAAATCACGGAAAGGTGCGTCATACATACATACATACATACATACATACATACATACACGTACATTATCCAAGAACCTGTTTTCTATTTTCCAAGGCAATGTTTCCCAGCCGGGATGCCTCTTACCGGGTGCTGCTAAATTTTATGAAAATGCCAAACATAAATAATTGAGGGTTGAAATTGAAAAGTTAGTGAAGCTACGCAAATTTTCAGTAAAATAAAAATATTTGCGATTTATTACCTCCATACGGAAAACGTATAGGTTCAGGTTGACGTTATATGGTGTTATTCCCATCGTGGTTACATGGTGGGGAATGATGTTCATCAATAGGAGAAGAAAATCCGCCTGAGTAGCGCGAAAGAAGAATATATGACATTAGGATGCTTTGAGCCAAACAAAATTGGGAACCACTGCCCCAAGGATGGGGGGGCACAACGCTTAAGCTTGGAAAAGAAGCCATCAAATCAATTACACACACGAGAATGCATACATATCTCAGTTGGGAATAAAATACTATCCCAGCTCGGAGATCCATTGTTACCGCTCGTGATAAAGTTCGTCGGGGGTGGGGGGAGGGGGATTACGAGGTGTATATACCTCCAATAGTACATCAGGTGAGACCTACGTCTCCATTTTCACATCTAAATATTTTTTATTCTGAAATTTTAATTTGTTATCATAATTTTAAATTTATTTTAACGTTTAATTTATGTTTCATAATATATATTTTCAATACTATTTATATTTATCGGCGTATTACGTATCAGTATGTATTTACTAGTGATGTACCGATTCCATGAAAACCTACCGATGCCGATACCGATTCCATGAAAAACTACCGATTCCGATGCCGATTTTTTACCTATATTTTAAAAAATCAATTCCCTTCATAAATTTTACTGATCTAATGTGAAAACTTTCAATTTTCATATTTTTACATTTCAAATTTTTCTGTAAATGCTTTTCCGTAGCTCACTCCACAATATACAGCTTCAGAATTTGTTATTCATATACCGTAGCTTAAATGATGTTAAAAAGTTTTATTACTCAGTAAAATGCTAAAATAATTTTTAGTTTCATAAATTGAATACTAATATTTACAGTAATTGGTATTCATTATGTTGAAGGTATTTTCTTTCTTCAACAATGTAACAACAAAATTTTTCATTAAAATTTCAAGGCCCTGGTGCCCAACTTGAATTAAAAAGAATGAATATATAATTTGGGTTTATAAAATTATTAAAATACTTAAAATAAAGTCAACATCATAAAGTACAACTTAATATAGAATTATTATTAACATAGAGTAGGAGATTACAATACTTTATAATATTTAGAGATTAGCTAGTTAGAGAAAATGTAAATTTATGGGCAATTTAATTTATTAAGCTTTGCCTTTTTAGTGAATTTAATTATTTTTATATAATTACACTTTGAAATGAGTATTAATTATCATAAATAGTGTTTTTTCCTATGTTCAATTTTCTAAAAATATAGATTTTGTTTGTAATGAAAATTTTAAAACTTCGAAGAATCGGTGAGAGAATCGGCTAAATTTGACAGTTGCCGATGCCGATACCGATGCCCCCAAATGGCCTAATCTGCCGATGTAGATGCCGATGCCGATACGGATTAATCGGTACACACTAGTATTTACGTATCAATCACCAGTTTCATGAAACGGTATACAGTAGGTTGACAGAAGTAAATAGACACCGCGATGACTATCCTCAAGAACAAATGTCAAAGCTCCTCACTGGAATGCAAGAACGTGTGTCACCTTTACGTAATGGAAAGGGAAAACCAACACGATTTTAAATATATTGATTTAATATATCCGCTATTATTTACTGACTTTTATTATGAAATAAAAAAATATGAAAAAAAAAAAAACCGAAAGTGTCTATTTACTTTTGTCAGCCCTCTCTATAAGTGGTATATTGAGTTTAGCATGAGGCAATTCGTATGATTTTTATCTGTTTGTCGTCAGGTGCAGAGTCCTTCCGAATTGAAATATGATTTGCATTAGATAATTATAAGACCTAATGCGCAAAAACACCATTTATTCAACACTGTTTATATTAATTGCAACATTTTAACGAAATAATAAACAAAATTATATTTTTGTTTATTTCTACGGGTGCTCATTATTATTATTATTATTGTTGTTATTATTATTATTATTATTATTGTTATTATTATTATTATTATTATTAAATTCTTTCAAATAAGAAATAAAGTATCATATTTTCTAGTGTTATTTAATGAAATTCATACGCTAATAAAACCTTCATTAATATTTGAATTCATAAACAATATTGTTTTTTACTCGCGCGCATAACACGGGAGACATCTCTCGGGAACTAATATTTTATCTTATTGGCGCAACAGCAAATATATTCTCTCTCTCTCTCTCTCTCTCTCTCTCTATTTATTTCTGAGAGAAAGAAAGAGAGAGAGAAAACGACAGAGAGGAGAGAGAGAGAGAGAGAGAGAGGAGAAGAGGTAAATAAATAGATGGATAGATAGACAGATAGAGATAGATAGATAAATAGACAGAGAGAGAGAGAGAGAAAGAGAGAGAGAGAGAGAGAGAGAGAGAACCATCTGAGAGAGACGTAGACAGATGATTCAGGGTTACTCAGATGAATGCAGCCTATCAACGAATCTAATCCGAGCCTTTATGCGAATTAATTTGATTTCGAGCCTTTCTCTCCTTCCTCGCACGTCGAGTATCCTAAACAGATCGCTCGCGCGGTCTCGCCCCGGCGGTGCCTGGTGCTTAGTGCCTATAGCGCCTGCTGGTGCCGATTTGTATAAAGATGCGAAACTCAGTTCACCTTCAAAAGACTTGCTGATAAATGGATGCAGCCCCGATACACAATTAGTTGGCGGTATATAGGCGTTATTAGACCTCTTTAAGAGGGAATTTTTTTCCTTCCGTATTATAAGAGCGATTCTTCACACGCCAACCTCATTCCATTCTCCCCCCCCCCTCCCCCACACACACGATTCCCCCGAACCCTTTTTTTAAATCCTTATATCTAATTCCTTATTCCTTTATATATAAAGTCTTTTAGGTTATATTTTTCATTTAAGGGTATATGGATGGGATATGTAAAATTGCTTGTAAATAAATACGGCTTATATATATATATATATATATATATATAATATGATGAATAAAACCACGAAGGAAAGGAAACACAAAACGGTGCTCAAGCGCTTTCGTCTAATGACATCCTCAGTGTTCAGTGTTCCTGAGGATGTCATTAGACGAAAGCGCTGAGCACCGTTTTGTGTTTCCTTTCCTTCGTGGTTTTATTCATCATATATATTTTTCACGTGTTACTTTCGTGAAATAATTTTCATATATATATATATATATATATATATATATATATATATACTGTATATATATATTCAAATTAAGGTTTCTGTGGTTCGGAACCCACGTAACATTGTAGGTCCTCTCCGTCATCACGGAGGACATGCGCAGTACACAATTACAAACACGGTTAGGTAGACTAGCTATGAGTGGACCTAGGGTCTTTGATGGTCTGAAACATTGGTTTCTGTGCGTATGTAGGAGAATTACGACTTCTGATCGAGTGAGGCCCATGGTGTAGTGGTTATCATATCTGACCGGCAATCGGAAGATCCCGGGTTCGATTCCCGGGTGGTTACCTCATTTTTAATTGTTCGTTCTCCTCCTCATCTTGCGCGGAATGTTCTCCTATACAAGCGTCGTTCTTTACGTTAATTATACTGCGTGTTCTTTGCAGTTGAAATGTGTATATATATATATATATATATATGTTTAGCAGATTTACTTAGTTAAATAAAGGTTTCCAATTTTATTGTGATGTTTGTTACTTCTATGAATTCATGACAAAGTAATTTTAGCGATTTCACGAAATGACCAAGGTGGAATTTCAACCATTCGCGTAGGCTGAAGATTTTAGTCATTTCGCGAAATGACCAAGTGAAACAGCCATTTCGCGAAATGACTAAAAGTTTCAGCCATTACACGAAATGGCTAGTACACACTTTGACTGTAACATATATATAGATATATATATATATATATATCTATAATCATGCGGGTGCTTCTACAGAGCTTCAATTTAATATTTAGGAGAAATCCAATGACAAGGAGAAATGTAAATGCCATGAAAAGTCTTCTTATGCGCAACGTTCGAGCAATACGCTCATCTTCAGGCTGTATAATAACAATGTGAAATTAAAATCAATAATTGAATGAAAAACAAGACAAAGAAAATTTCTATAACTATTCATAAAGGCAAATTTTAAAAGACTGAGAAAAGAGGGTTAAATTCTAAGTTATACAGATTTACATATAAAATTAAGAAGCTTTTTAAATACATATAGTAAATGTGAAATTAATACACTGGAAAAAATTAACAATAGTACACTGGAATAATGAAACTAACTAACCTTTCACTGCAATTTCCGAGGCTAAACTGATTTAAGCAGAGGCAAAACGAGAAAACAAAAGATGGCGAGGGCGATTGGGGAAGGGGGGATTATAAGGAATTGGGGAAGGAGGAGGGATTTAAAGAAATTTAGAGGGACAGCTGATGAGTCAACATTAGCGAAGGGGTCAATGTTTAATGTAAGCGATTCCAAAATTCTAAGTGAGTTGGACAAGTATAAAATGTAAAACTGATGTCACTTTAGACAATTTTAAAATTCTTGGTTGTAATACTTGTCCCAACTCACTTAGAATTTTGGAATCGCTTACATTAAAACATTGACCCCTTCGCTAAATGTTGACTCATCAGCTGTCCCTCTAAATTTCTTATAATCCCTCCTCCTTCCCCAATTCCTTATAATCCCCCCTTCCCCAATCGCCCTCGCCATCTTTTGTTTTCTCGTTTTGCCTCTGCTTAAATCAGTTTAGCCTCGGAAATTGCAGTGAAAGGTAGTTAGTTTCATTATTCCAGTGTACTATTGTTAATTTTTCCAGTGTATTAATTTCACATTTACTATATGTATTTAAAAATAGCTTCTTAATTTTATATGTAAATCTGTACTTAGAATTTAACCCTCTTTTCTCAGTCTTTAAAATTTGCCTTTATGAATAGGTTATAGAAATTTCTTTGTCTTGTTTTCATTCAATTATTGATTTTAATTCACATTGTTATTATACAGCCTGAGAGAGCATATTGTCGAAACGTTGCGCATTAAAGAAGACTTTCATGGCATTTACATTTCTCCTTGTCATTGGATTTCTCCTAAAATATATATAGATATATAATATATATATATATTATAATATATATATATATATATATATATACTGTAAATCTCTCTACACAAGGGAAATTAGTTCCCCAGTGCAAAACTTGCTTTATGTGATGTTCTCTCAGCTAATACTTTCAACTGAAGAGTCCTATCCAACAGGTTTCCTGCGATTTATGATACATGAATATCATGGCCACCAGCATTCATCACATCTAAACCCCTGTGACTTTATCTGTAAGTTTTCGAATTGAAAACATAAATTGAACAAGAAATTGCTCAGATTCAACAGATACTCTATCCAGAGTACTGCAAAATTCTGTTGTTTGGCTGCCTATTAACGCCCACAACTATTTTTTTATTTTCTGATATCTCTTGATATATTCAACTTCGGAGAGATTTTAAATAAACATGAAATAGTTATCTGATACACAAAAATTTTAATTAAAAAAAAAAAAAAAAAAATTAATATTAAAAAAATTTCACTTTTAAGTTCAAACCTAAATTGTAGTGTTAAAAGTGTCTTCAAAAAAGGACGCTGGGGCGTTAATGAGTTAATTAAGGGCTGAGGGACATCACGTAGAGCATGTTTACACTAGGGAACTACTGTAATTTTCTATTTGCAGAGAAGATACATTAAAACTTTCATGCTTTTATTTCAATTAATAAAAAAATACAAACCTTTTAAAGTGTCTTAAAAAAATCACCCAACACACACACACACCCACAACACACACACACATACATATAAATAATATAATATATAACGGTCCAGTCACAAATAAATATATAATATATATATATATATATATAATAATATATATATATATATATATATATATTTATTAATGATGCAACTGGACCGGTTCAGACCGCTATTTTTCAATATTTCCAAGTAGCTATATAGCGTGATTTTCACCAAACAAAACCAAATATTGCTTCCTTTAATATGTAACAAGAATATCTCTATAAAAGAAAAAGGAACCAAAATCAAGGTTTCTGAAGCTCACAATGGCATATTTTTTTAAATTTTGAAAAGCTTGTGTAGTGTGTAAAATGCATGGATGTGTAATGAAGAATAGAGGTAGAAGTGTGTGTTTGATAGCGTGCTGGGTTGCTCATAGGGTAGATGAGACACGGAAAAAAGATAGCTAAGGAGGATAGTAACAGAAGAAACAGAAGTTCCAGCACTCCCTGGCTTCTGCCTGAAGTCTCTCCCGGAGTAATTCCACGGTCGATTGGTGTCTACAATTTTCTCCAACAAAAAAAATATATATACACTGGTGGACCGGATGTCAGTTTCTCAACATCCGCGGATGCGGATCTTTAATTTCAATAACCGCGGATGCGGATATTCATAGAATTATGAATATATGACATAATTTTTCAAATTTCGTGATATTACTATTATGGCAGGCAATGCATAAGAATTAACATTAATATCAATGCTTTCATTATGATAAAAATAATAATTTTCTCAAGAGTTTCAGCCATAGAAAATTCAATGAAACAAGTTTCATTCAATTTTCTGTGTTACCAGGTATTTATATTTTGAGGTTTATATATTTGTTTGTTCATTAATAATTAATACTTTACATGAAATGTGCATGACTGGGCCTTATAAGCTACTTTATAAGCTAATTTAATTG
Source organism: Bathynomus jamesi (assembly GCA_023014485.1). Classification (NCBI taxonomy): domain Eukaryota; kingdom Metazoa; phylum Arthropoda; class Malacostraca; order Isopoda; family Cirolanidae; genus Bathynomus; species Bathynomus jamesi. The sequence continues at coordinate 158,999 of JAJOZX010003151.1, forward strand.
TAAATTGCATAATTTATTAGAGGTAATATCCACATAACATCCGCAGTCAGAAGTGCGGATGCGAATATTAAAAATGATGCAGATATCCGGTCCACCACTACACTGTATATATATGAATGAATGTATATACAGGGTGATTAACTCGCTGGTAGCCCCAGAGTATCGTATTAGCGATACTCTATAGCTACCATCGAGTGAATCACCCTGTATAGTATACTGCACAACCAAATTAAATTTTTCAAAACCCATTCATATGGGTTATGAATGTGGGTTTGATAACAAAAAGTAGTATGGTATGCATACAAGATTAAAAAAAGAGTTACACATTCCTCAAAATTAAAATCTCTGAACGCCCCATTCACTCAAAATGGTTTATTTCATTAATAAATCTATAAAATAACTGCCAACGGGGTAAAAAAAAAGAAACTAGAAACTGTAATTTAACTATAAAACTAAATTTACTGAACAAAATTTATAGTCATTGCAAATTCCTTTACCGGAGCGTTCGTATGAACGCGTTTAGTCATTAGCGAATTCATTGTCTTTTGATTGAGGATATAAAAAACGCGTTACACGCTCCACCAGAGAAAGAATATTAAAATTAACAGCTGTGCTGTTTAATATTAATATTTTTATTATATATATATATATATATACAGTATATATATCACTGCCCAAGTCACTTGTAATTACAGCTTAAATGGAAGTGAGGTGAAAATTTTAACTTTTTTTTTCCACATAGAACATCATTCCACTCATACGCCCATTTGAGGGCACACGCAGCTTGTAGCAGCATTGCCAAGCAAACAGGGAGGGTCAATGTATCGACGAGGCATCTATACATAGTTCATCACCACTGAAAGTAACAATGCTATGTATTATCCCAGTTCGAAGCATACCCAAATTCGCATTCGTTTTCGTGCAAATTTCGTTAGTTTGTATCGCAGACACTTCAAGTTATTATCAGTCTAAGTGCACATTCTTCAGGAGTAAGATGCACCGCAAGTTTGTGTATCCTCCCCAAGGCAGCAGAAATTTACCTCCATCACTCACAGTAACATTCGTATTGCCTCAGATTTGCTCTATACAAAGTGAACCCAAAACCACAGGTATTCGCAATCGCAAACCCTCCGTATACAAGCCTGTATTTTTACCTATCCTTATTCTGTTTGTTTAATATTCATTAGAGTCCCCTTGTTTTCTTTTTTATTTTAAATTCCGTCATCAAAAATCCCAGTTTTACAATCTACTTTCTTCTTAATGTGTGTGTGTGTGTGTGTGTGTGTGTGTGTGTGTGTGTGTGGTGTGTAGACTGAAAAACGGAATAAAACTTAGAGAAGAATAATTATTTAAAAAAACCATTTGTTTATATATATATATATATATATATATATATATATATATATATATATATTATCGTAAAGAACGACGCTTGTATAGGAGATATTCCGCGCAAGACGAGAGAGAAAGAACGAAACAAATGAAAAATGAGGTAACCACCTGGGAATCGAACCCGGGATCTTCCGATTGCCGGTCAGACGCGGAATATCTCCTATACAAGCGTCGTTCTTTACGTTATTTATACTGCGTGTTCTTTGCAGTTGAATGTATATAATGTTACGGCATGCGGGAGGTGCCCCCTTGGGGCATTGGTTTCTGCGAGTATGTAGAAGAATTACGGCATTTGGAAGAGTGAGGTCCATGGTGTAATGGTATCGCGTCTGACCGGCAATCGGAAGATCCCGGGTTCGATTCCCAGGTGGTTACCTCATTTTTTCATTTGTTTCGTTCTTTCTCTCTCGTCTTGCGCGGAATATCTCCTATACAAGCGTCGTTCTTTACGTTATTTATACTGCGTGTTCTTTGCAGTTGAATGTATATAATGTTACGGCATGCGGGAGGTGCCCCCTTGGGGCATTGGTTTCTGCGAGTATGTAGAAGAATTACGGCATTTGGAAGAGTGAGGTCCATGGTGTAATGGTATCGCGTCTGACCGGCAATCGGAAGATCCCGGGTTCGATTCCCAGGTGGTTACCTCATTTTTTCATTTGTTTCGTTCTTTCTCTCTCGTCTTGCGCGGAATATCTCCTATACAAGCGTCGTTCTTTACGTTATTTATACTGCGTGTTCTTTGCAGTTGAATGTATATAATGTTACGGCATGCGGGAGGTGCCCCCTTGGGGCATTGGTTTCTGCGAGTATGTAGAAGAATTACGGCATTTGGAAGAGTGAGGTCCATGGTGTAATGGTATCGCGTCTGACCGGCAATCGGAAGATCCCGGGTTCGATTCCCAGGTGGTTACCTCATTTTTTCATTTGTTTCGTTCTTTCTCTCTCGTCTTGCGCGGAATATCTCCTATACAAGCGTCGTTCTTTACGTTATTTATACTGCGTGTTCTTTGCAGTTGAATGTATATAATGTTACGGCATGCGGGAGGTGCCCCCTTGGGGCATTGGTTTCTGCGAGTATGTAGAAGAATTACGGCATTTGGAAGAGTGAGGTCCATGGTGTAATGGTATCGCGTCTGACCGGCAATCGGAAGATCCCGGGTTCGATTCCCAGGTGGTTACCTCATTTTTTCATTTGTTTCGTTCTTTCTCTCTCGTCTTGCGCGGAATATCTCCTATACAAGCGTCGTTCTTTACGTTATTTATACTGCGTGTTCTTTGCAGTTGAATGTATATAATGTTACGGCATGCGGGAGGTGCCCCCTTGGGGCATTGGTTTCTGCGAGTATGTAGAAGAATTACGGCATTTGGAAGAGTGAGGTCCATGGTGTAATGGTATCGCGTCTGACCGGCAATCGGAAGATCCCGGGTTCGATTCCCAGGTGGTTACCTCATTTTTCATTTGTTTCGTTCTTTCTCTCTCGTCTTGCGCGGAATATCTCCTATACAAGCGTCGTTCTTTACGTTATTTATACTGCGTGTTCTTTGCAGTTGAATGTATATATATATATATATATACACAGTAAAACCTCGTTTTTCCGCATCTAGATTAACCGGATTTCACATTAACCGGATCGCCTGCTGGCAACCGGCTTCTGCCAGCAACTCTGATGCCAGGTCGCCAGGCACCAGCTGTCTTTATTAAAAAAAATAGCTTATGCTAATCATGTAACTTTAAAAACAAATTTATATAATTTTAAGTATTAATTAGAAGTAAAATAAATAAATAAATACACTATTTAATAATCACAACATCAAAGGAGATTGTTATAGTATTAATGAAAAACATCGTTTGGTTTTCCAGTGATGTTCTGATTTTTAGATGTAAACATACAGAAACCCTCACTCCCGCTCGGACGCCGACTAACTCAGTCCGTTTATTTACTTACTACCTCTTTTTTATTTTGTTTGTATTAACCGGATTTCGGTGTTAACCGGATCACCCTCCCGCCAATTAATCCGGAAAAGCGAGGGTTTACTACATATATATATATATATATATACACACGGAAATAAACTATATTTATAAACTCAAAACGGAATAAAACTTGTACAAAATTAGCAATACAAAAGCCAGAATTTTGACGGGAAAGTGTCAATAACAAAATGATTTAATTACATTTTTTTTTAAAAGATATTCAGAGCTTAAAATAAATTTTGCATTATTCCCATCAAAGCGCGGTCATTACCACTTGTACAGGGAGTCGACAAAAGTAAATAGGCACCACGATGATTTGTCCTCAAGAACAAATGGCAAAGCCCATCAATGGAAAGGGGAATATAATGGAAAAATGGAAAGGGGGAATATAATGGAAAAATGGAAAGAGGAAACCAGCACGATTCTCAGTATATTAATTCAGTAAAATTGTTATAATTTTTTTTTTTTTAATTTTTATTATCAAATAAATAAAAAAAAAACTATGGGAAAACCGAAGGTGTCTATTAACTTTTGTCAACACTCTGTATATTAAACATCGTACGAGAGAGAATTTATTCATCAAAAAATTTGAAATTAAATGGTAAAAGATTAGGAAAAACACACGACACGTATCAACATTAAGAAAAATTTACGTCATAAAAGCCAAAGCTGGGCACTTGCGGTTTTTTTTGCGGTACTGCGGTACTGCGGTACTGCGGTACTACCGCACTACCAAACCGGTACTGCATAACGCAGTACCGCAAAGGATCGCTGAAAGTACAGCCTGTACTTTCAGCGATCCTTTGCGGTACTGCGTTATGCGGTACCGGTTTGGTAGTGCGGTAGTACCGCAGTACCGCAGTACCGCAAAAAAAAACGCAAGTGCCCAGCTTTGATTTTAAAAGCCATCGCTCTTGGTTGAGTGTGTAACACCGTTTCCCTATAAATGAAGTGAAAACACTAAAGAGTAGGGGGTTCGAACCCCGATGGAGCTGGCTTATAATAATAATAATAATCCAGGAATTATCGCAATGCGACACATTAGTCTTGCCTGAGCGCTATGCCATTTTCTAGCCCTCCTTATCAATTATTATCAATCCGTTATAAAGACGCAATTGAATAACTGGAATCAAATAGTTAATAATTAATTAATCAGAGTTAAATTTGAAAGTATGATAAAAAGTATTACGAGGATTCGTCTGAAAGTATGTAAAAACCGATTGAAATTAATCATAATAATTAAAATATAAATGTAACGTGAACAGAATTAAGCAAATTAGATTAAAAAATTAACATTTATTAAAAAAACAAGATGGAATTGGAATTGGATTTGAAGAAGGACGAATGTTTATCTTCAGATTACGAAATTGAGGAGAAAAATCATGTAGTCGCTAAAAGTGGAAAGAATTTTGCGTATCTCTTAGGATTTAAGACAGCGAAGGTCTTCGCTGCGAGTTCGCTGGAAATTGTTGTTTTAAAAGATCGATGACGGGATGAGTACGTAAACAGTGCCAAACAACAGCGTTCTCTAACTGATCCGGAAATAGTGAACTCCATAATTCAAACTGTTTATCCACTTTTAATCGAAATGGTGTCAAGAGAGAACGAACGAAGTAGGTAACTCATTGATCAACGAAGATACTCGTGCGAAGGTAAAATAATGAATGAGATGTAAGATTACGCGTGATGAGACGTTTTTAATGAGATTCAATATTACTCATGGTTTTAGTTTCACCAATAACCATATCATCAGCTTTAACCATTAATTAATTAAAATAATAATAATGTTTATAACTAATTCTTATCAAATCTTTAATTTTAAATTTTATCCCTGTATCATGTTTTAAACCTTTTACTGCCCAGAGGTCTTTTCCGAGACTCAGTAAGATCGTCTGACGTTAGCCAGAACAAAATCATTAAAGTTAACACTGCGCGCTAAAGGGTTAATTAATACCTTACGTACGTATTTGCATTACGTTCAATTCGAGATAATAGGCCTATACTTAATTTCACATCGTCATCCTCTTAATATTTTATCTCAAATTCCTTTTCGATTGATAATTTGAATATTTTCTTTGTAATTATAAATTATAATTATAATTTTTTATAATATATTCTTTTTAACCACTTGTTAGATTTTTGTTTCAGTTTTAAATTATAAACTGATGATGGAAAACAAGGTTTTTCGAAACGCTTGTTAATATCTGAAATCTAATATTCAGAGCTTTGAACTTCATTCAGTTCATAATAAAATTGCTTTTCCCCGTCATAAGGAAATACTACACATTATTTGATCCCATACAGATATATATACACACACAGTATATGTATGTCTATACTACTTTAATTATTGATGTAATATTCTAAACTATTTGTTAAAGCATAAGACCTCAAAGTACGTTTTTAATTAATAAATTCACTCCATGTATTAAATGAAGGGAACGAAAATTATGTGCACTATTTCATTACATGCAAATGTAACGCTTTGACGAAAGCTGCCCACCTTTGATGAATCTACGGATTCTGCGCTCCACCTTTGACAGATTCGGTGCATCTCGCGTCAAAGATTTGGACGTGTGTCAATTCGGTTCAGTGGCCGCTTGAGGAATCTCGCATTCAGGATGCCTCGGTAATTACCCTGCGAGCTTCCTTCCAAAGCCTCCCAAAGCCTCCCAAAGCCTCCCAAACAGGGTGAATATCTTACAAATCGGCTTAGAAGCGTCCCAAAGAATCACGGAGGTAGAAGACTAAATTCATTGATTATTTGAGAGCTCTTCAAAGCGATGGAATGGTCGATAAAATGCTTTCAGCTTTTAGTGACGTTCTCTCTCACCAGTGCCCAGCTTCGGAGACGAAACGTTTATTTATTTGACGGTCTCGAAGATTAAGAAAGTTCGTCACTGATGTCAGAAGTTTTTGCATTTCGTTTTTAAGCAGAAATCAAGCTAATTTTATACATGCGCCGAATAGGAAAAATGATGGGAATTTCTACTTTGTAAACCAATACTTTATTGACTTTAACTTACTACTAATGTAATAATAATAATAATAATAATAATAATAATTATTATTATATAAATGACATCGTAAATTGCTTAAACATTCTAAATTCTTGTCATGTGCTGATAACCTAACACGTTCCTAACACGTTCCTAACACGTTCCAAGCACGTTTCTAGCATGTTCCTAAAGGAATCTGAAACCAATATTAACGAAAGCACTTTCGGATCACCCGAAGATCAGGGCCCCCATGTATTCTTGTTTTTTGCTTTACAGTACCAAATACTAAATTAAATGAATGCCCGGTTAGGTCAACTGTACGCCCTTGACGATTGGTTAGGTTAAGTCGTGATATTTTCGTTAATTTTAACGAAGATATCATTTAGTAATTGAGGCTGGGGGCCTTGATCTTCAGGTAATCCGTCTTTTTCAATTTATTTCAGTGGAGTAACTAAAATAAATTGCCCTCAATAAAATTAAAGCGAAATTCATGTTATTTATCTATCTGTCTCATTAGCCATTTTTCTCTTATATTGTTAATGATAATGATATTAAAAAATTAACACTTTCCCGCACTTAAAAGGTCTTTATTCAACATAATTTAAATGTTAAATATGTAGCCAATATTACCAAATGAAGTTATTCAAGGCTGGTAGAATTATCTATACTTTGAGCAGTTATTTACAAAGAAATACAAAGAAATACAAAGAAATACAAAGGACACCAAACAGCAACAGACCGGCTGGTCCTTACGAATCTGTCTAAACACCTGCGGAATCTTTGAGAGTGATTTACTTCTCTCTGGTTAATCTCCATCTGAATCTCCCTGTATTAGCGAGTCCGAAGGACGTGACTCTTTTTCTTGATAATGTGCTGAGAAATTACTATGACCATTGCCCGTAGCTCAGTGCATCGGTAACGCCGTTTCCCTATAAGCGAAGTGAAGATATTGAGGTCGAGGTTCGAATCCCGATGGCGCTGGCTAATAATAATCCAGGAGTTAGCTCAATGGGCTACATTCGTTTGGCCTGAGCGCTGTGCCAGTTTCTGGCCTTCCTCTGATTTTTCGAATGTAACACGAGCGCATTCATTGGAAGTTAAATGTTTAAAAAAATTACATCTACTGAATGTAAGTGAGATATTTAAACTTGGTTTGAGTGAGTTAGGTCCATCGCTAAGATGGAGGCTGTCGTCTAACGCAAAACTTTCTTCATGACTCCATACAAATGGAACCATACTTATACCACCCGTAGAAATTAAAGGTACACATTGTCTCGTGTAAGACTAACAGTAAACAAAAACAGCTATGGAGCTATGGAGTGTCATTCTAGATAATGTTAAACAAATTCAAAGCATATAAAAAAAGCAAAATAACCCTTTAAAAACTAATTAACAAGTATTAACAAGTACTTATCAGACTTAAAATCTTTCTTTTAATTAACAAGAGGATTATCTTCGGTAGGAACTGTATTTTTCTTTTTTCTTTTACCTCCAAAAGAATTCAAACTTGTTTAAAAAAAAAACCATATATATATATATATATATATATATATATATATATATACAGTTTTATAGTGGCTTAACTAAAAAATTAATTGAAATTTTTTTTAAAATGCTTTTTAAAAGAACGACAAATGCACCCAAAAATTAAGTTAATCTATATTTTGTATGTTACACAATTATTCCAAACTGGCATTCTTATGTAAAGTCATGCAAGGTGTACCAAATGAAGAAAAATAAAAATTTTCTTAAGAAAACTTAATAAATGTCTCTTTATGATGATGCAATTTCAAAAATGTTTCAACGTTCTGTCGTTTGAATCTTTGTTTTAACCAAGGGTTTTAGGCTGTCCTTCACTAGTTCTCAGTATATATCTATATATATATATATATGTACCAATTCTTAGGATCAGTAGGCCCCGAATTGATCTATCCTCTACATCTACAACAGGGACAGCGTTGGGATCTTATGAAAAACAAACATTCTTGATCTTAGGAGCGGGAAACTAAATAAATTTTGGAGATTTCGAGGAATTCATCTCAACTAATACAAGCGAAACAACACTGAGTAACACACTTAAAATGGACAGAACAGCAGGAATATTTCTACGTAAATTATTAAAATTAAGTAACGAAATTGCTACTGTACTTATCGTAAAATAACAAAATTACTACTGTACTTATCGTAAAATAACGAAAGTACTACTGTACTTATCGTAAAATAACGAAATTGCTACTGTACTTATCGTAAATTAACGAAATTACTACTGTACTTATCGTAAAATAACGAAATTACTACTGTACTTATCGTAAATAACGAAATTACTACTGTACTTATCGTAAATTAACGAAATTGCTACTGTACTTATCGTAAAATAACGAAATTACTACTGTACTTATCGTAAAATAACGAAATTACTACTGTACTTATCGTAAAATAACGAAATTACTACTGTACTTATCGTAAATTAACGAAATTGCTACTGCACTTATCGTAAAATAACGAAATTACTACTGTACTTATCGTAAAATAACGAAATTACTACTGTACTTATCGTAAAATAACGAAATTGCTACTGTACTTATCGTAAATTAACGAAATTACTACTGTACTTATCGTAAAATAACGAAATTACTACTGTACTTATCGTAAAATAACGAAATTACTACTGTACTTATCGTAAATTAACGAAATTGCTACTGTACTTATCGTAAAATAACGAAATTACTACTGTACTTATCGTAAAATAACGAAATTACTACTGTACTTATCGTAAAATAACGAAATTGCTACTGTACTTATCGTAAATTAACGAAATTACTACTGTACTTATCGTAAAATAACGAAATTACTACTGTACTTATCGTAAATTAATGAAATTGCTACTGTACTTATCGTAAAATAACGAAATTATTACTGTACTTATCGTAAAATAGCGCAGATTTTTCCTTCGAATGCTTTTAACACACTGCATGAGAACAACGTGTACAAAGCTTATACGCTTTACGAGACAGATACAGAGAAAAAGTATTTGAAATGCCGTCAATATAGAATGTATTCTATTTTTATTATATATTAAAGTCTTAATATCCTTTGTAAATAAAAGTTGAGTTACGTTGTTGGTCGGATTAGGTTTGATTAAGAATTATGCGCGGTTATTTTAAATTAGGTTTGATTGGATTAGATTAGAAAATTTAGTTATAGCTTAAGTTAGGTTAAGCGAGGTAAGGTTGGTTTATATTTTGTTATTTGAGAATGTCGAAACACTTTGGACGAAAATGTTTTGCATTCGAGAAAACTTTGGTCCATCGGTCAAAAGGTTCGTCTTTCAAATGATCCCATACGGCGCTTAGCACATTATTTCTCTAAGTATATAATTATGTCTTGCAAATGAGGCCCTACAGTTTAACAAGAAACACAAACCACACCTTCAAGGAATATTCAAAAGACCCCTTTTCACGAAATTAAAGGGTATATAAGCGAATCCTATCGTATAAATTTGGTTGTACAAAATCTCCGAGTCAGAATGAAATATAAGCTTTGCTGGTGTTCCGTACGTAGGGTTTTAGTCACCTTTACAAACTGCATAAGTTAATTTTCGTGTTGCCTTACATATTACAGCCGAAATTGGAGTGCCAACCATTAAGGGTAATGTAATATATGTAGAATTCTCGCTGAAAATTCAGCATGAAGAAATGAAATAATTCTGCAAATAGAATATTTTAAAAATTCCTCCCTCCCCATTTTGAAACTTAAATAAAAACCGACTGGCATATGTCCGTAGACAAAGGTTTCGCATCATTCCTAATGCAGTAGAACAGGGAGTCTTAATTACAAAGATAGGAAAACTCTTTTAGTGCAAAATTATTTATTATATACTACAAAAACTGGTCTGACAAAGTTCTGAGCTGAGCCGAGGTTTTTCATGTTCAATGTGTGGAAAGTCAACGAAGGTTGACTGAGAATGGACAATTTTCTCCTTCATCAAATATCATGAATGAAGAGAGGTGCTACTGAAAGATCGGCCGCAAGCCAATCTAAATATTTGTTTGAAAACATTTATATATATATATAATATATATATATATATATATTATATAATATATATATATATATATATATATATGTGATCTCTTAAGTCGCACTTCCTGTCCTATCCACTCCTACGTCGATGATTCCACTCTTCACTTCTCCACCCGCTTCACAAAGCGTCCCCTCTCAACAGTCACTCCATGATTTATTTGATTCGCGTTGTTTTCAATGCTTCAAAAACTCAGTTCCTTCATCTGTCTGCACGTCACAATCTTCCACACGATTAGCCCCTTATTTTCAACAATATACAACTCAATCCTTCTTCTTCTTAACATTCTTGGTGTTTCCTTTTCTCGCGATCTTTCCTGGAAAGATCACATATACGCTCACATGCACAGCTTCTAAGAAGTTAGGGGCGCTGTACCGGTTCCGCGGTTTCTTCACCCTCACTCAGTTGCTGTCTGTTTACAGGGGTCTTAAAAAGAAGTTATAAGTTCTAAGTTTAGATGGTTCCATTTTAGGTGTAGGGTAATGTGCATCAAATTTAGTACGAGTATACACATTAAGAGAGAGCCAGGGGAGGTTTTAGTAACACACCCGCTCCTCCCAGTCCACCTGTAGTTTGTGCTTCAAGGGGCTTTTGCAGCGCAAGGTAAAATGGGTGTTCTAGTATACAGTATATACGAGTGTGTGTGTGTGTGTGTGTATATATATATATATATATATATAATTAAAAATTTTAGATTTTTAGGAATATATAATTATTTCATAACACTAGTGAGCCCCTAGGTGTAGGCAACCATTGCAGGAGGTGCGGGGCTGCAGCTCCGAGGTTGTTACAGAGTTACAGAGTTACACGCTAACAAAAACCCTGAGATCCACTCTGGTCTAACCCAAGAAGGAAGTAGAAATATACTATAGCATAGTTATAATCCACGTTAAAACACCTTATAACCTCGTGGATTTATTAGCGACGTTAATCCCAACGTAACTTTTCCTTATGGAAAAATTCTCTTACTGTGAACACACGTGATTAAAGTGAAGATATGTCATATGATAAAATTTATTTATTTATGTAATATTATATTTTTACATAGTATATGACGCGGGCCATAGTTCAGTTGGTCATATCGTTTCGCTATAAGCGAAGTGAAGACACTGAGGTGGGGGGGTTCGAACCCCGATGATGCTGATAATGGGTCATATTAGTTTTCTTTCCTATACCGATCTAAATCAACAAAAAATTTGATTAAATTCAAGAAAATTTAGATTTAAATGTTTTAAACGCTCTTATCCTAATCCCAATATAAATCGAAGTGTATTTAAAGTGTAATGACAAAGTGAACTCACAAAAGAAAGTGCCGCCATATCAGTTTAAGCAGTTTTAACAATTAGCTATTTAAGAACATCAAATATAAGGAGTTAAATTGGAAATGTTAAATTCAGATATTTTTTTCCATATTTAACTTCTAAGTCTAGAATAGATAATTGAATTGTACTTTTATTTATAAGTTAACCCTTTAACGCCGAAAAGAACGAATTGGTAACGTTTCAAATATACATTCATAATTTAATCCTACAAAATTTCGGGGGTAAAAGGTTAATTTATAATTTAGTTTGTAATTTTATAATTATTACAAATAAAAATTATATTTTTATAATTTGATTTTCGAATATGTATTTCTTAAAATTTTATTATTTCATCTATTTAATTAATTGTTAGTTATTATCTCTATTAACTGCAAACTGTCGAAATAAGAAAAGATGAACACTCCTTCAACACTGGACTTTCATGTCTCTTATTCGCTTAAGCAGCTATGATGTTCTTTTTCTTATTACAGGCTATCACAAATCCCTCGCTATTCTCCACGTATCCTCTTCTACGGGATAACCCCCCCCCCCCCCCCAAAAGGGAGGACATATTAGGGGCTTTATAAGGGTCTGTATGAAAAGGTTCCAAATTTAATAATGCCATTCATTACAGGATTTAAGGAGTCGCAACATTTAACCGTGAGTGGTAAAGTTAGGTGTAAGTTGCACTGTCCAAGTCATCGTTTTCCAATATTTTGTCAAGTTATAATTTCTGAAGTTTGAAATTCTCAAGGAACTAAAATTAAAAGTTCTCAAGTAGTTGACCTTTACCTCAAACTTGCTAGTTATGTGTACCTTATCAACTTGAAGTTATCTAAATGTCCAATTGTTATAACAACTTCAGACATATCCTGGATATTACACCGAAAGGCCACCAGCGTTCGTAGCTCAGTGAGTGTTACATGAACAAAATAGAATTTCATAATAGAATTTCATAATAGAATTTCATAATTTAACCTAACCAGACCTAACCTAACCTGGCGTATCCTAACTGGGCATAATGGAACCTAACCTAATCCAACTTAACTTAAATTAACCTAATTTAAACTAACTTTTTAGCATTGACATTATGCATGTCGACATTCTGCAGATCTACTTTGTTCCGCTACCCGCTCAGTGGGCAACACCGTTTCCTTAAAGTGAAGTGAAGCTACTAAGGGCGGAGGTTCGACTCCGATTGGTGCTGGTAATAATAATTCCTGGAGTTGGAAGAATGAACCGCATTAATTGGCCTGAGAGGTGTGCCACTTTCTGTCCCTGTTCGCTTATTATTATTAATATATACACATACACACACACACACACAGTATGTATATATATATATATGAAGCGCCTCGGTGGTGTAGTGGTTAGCGTCGCCGACTACGAATCCATCGGCCCCGGGTTCGAGACCCGACGGCAGCCGGCGCGCAGCAAAACCCAGCTGTTCATCTTTCCACAATAAAGAAAGTGGTTGGTAGATAAATGGGTACCCTAGGTGGCCTAGTGGTTAAGACGCTGGGCTGCTGATGGGGCGTGGTTCGGATTCCACGTTAAACTGTAGGTCTAAGGTGGAGTGAAAAGCTTGACCTTCGTCAGAATGAACAACTCGGGCGGAAGATAACCAGAGGTTATATATAGGGTGAACCAAAAGTAGGTGGACAGTAAATGATAACGTTTATTTTGAGAATACATATTTAATTTTTTTGTATACTATAATACAAAATAAAATTTAAATAAATTTAGTTATAATATTTAATATAATAAAACACAAACACCATAGTTATAATGAACACCATAGTTATAATATAATATAACACAAACCGTATTCAACCTACTGTCCACCTACTTTTGGTTCACCGGTATATATCGATGAAAAGCATGCTGGTTCGAACTGGCAAGGCGACCTATCCTTGACGACTCACTTCTTTTTCTCCATATATATATATATAATATATATATATATATATGTTACGCCCAAACATCGAAATCGTTCAGTGAGCGAAAAAAACATCCACAACGCGTTGTGGATGCACCTAAGTGATCACACACCGATGATAGATATTTTTTCGCTTCATTTGCCGTTCTCAAACAACCACAACGCGTTGTGGACGATTCGGATATGACCACAACGCGTTGTGGAAGATTTGAAAATTATTGAATGCCCGGTTAGGTTAATTGAATGCCCAGTTAGGTCAACTGTACGCCCTTGCCCTTGACGATTGGTTAAGTTAAGTCGTGATATTTTCGTTAAAACTAACGAACATATCGCGGCTTAACTTAACCAATCGTCAACGGGGGTACAATTAACCTAACCGGGCATTCAGTTAACCTAACCGGGCACTCAGTTGACCTAACCGGGCATTCAATTAACCTAACCAGTTGGTTAATTTTTACATTTAGGTCTCATTCTAAAGTTGCTTAAAATTAATCGAAACCTACGGGAAAATTATTGATAATCATTTTTTAAAGGACTTTATCTTTTTTCTAGCATATCTGCTTAACTTTGCTTTTTAATCGGTGAATACGTCGATAAATATACGTCGTGTTTATATCATTTCAATATACGTCGTGTTTAAATAGAGTTTCATGAAAGATATCGGTGTGTGGTCGTTTCAAATCGTCCACAACGCGTTGTGGTCATATCCAAATCGTCCACAACGCGTTGCGGTTGTTTGAGAACGGCCATGAAGCGAAAAAATATCTAACATCGGTGTGTGGTCATTTAGGTGCATCCACAACGCGTTGCGGCTGTTTTTTTCGCTCACTGAGCTATTTCGATGTTTGGGCGTAGCATATATACACTGTATATATATATATAAAATACAAAATTTATCCCCACCAGGATTCGAACCCAGGCCCTCTGAGTTGGAGATATGGGCGGTATTCATTAGGCTACGACAGAATAAAAAAAAAATGACACAAACCTGGCAACGTTTTATCATCCGATGAAACGCTCAACGTTGAATTTATCCCCTTACCAGGATTTGAATCAGGTCCTCTGAGTCGGAGACGCGAGCGTTGATAGTTATGTTACGACAGGATAAAAGTTGGAAAAAAATATATATATATTATATATATATATATACGTCAGATCTTCTATAAACTTCTATCTTCGGTTATCTTGTTCTTGAAAGCAAATTTATATATAATTATTTATGGAATATCTCTTTTTCTATTCATTGTAAATATTATTTTATATAATATGCTTTTAAATATATTTTTTTTTTAGAATTAACCTGAACTGAGGGTAAATACGAAGAAAATAGTTTATATATAACTTTGGTTAACTTTGATTTTGTTTCCTTCGGAAATGTTCATTCTGACGAAGGGTAAACTTGTCACTCCACCTTAGACTTATACTGTAGTTTAACGTGGAATCCGAACCGCGCTCCACTAGCAGCCCGGCGTCTTCACCACTCGGGTACCCAGGGTACCCATTTATCTACCAACTAATTTCTTTATTGTGTGGAAGGATGAACAGCTCGGTT
Organism: Bathynomus jamesi; assembly: GCA_023014485.1. Taxonomy (NCBI): domain Eukaryota; kingdom Metazoa; phylum Arthropoda; class Malacostraca; order Isopoda; family Cirolanidae; genus Bathynomus; species Bathynomus jamesi. Next base: position 174,238 of record JAJOZX010003151.1, read on the forward strand.
TTGCTGCGCGCCGCCTGCCTTCACTGGGTCTCGATCCCGGGTGGCCAATGGATTCGTAGTCAGCGACGCTAACCGCTACACCACCGAGAAGCATAATATATATAATATATATATATATATATATATATATATATATATTATTTGCATTTTATAGTTTATATTTATCCTTATCTTTATCTATTACTCATTATTTTTTTTTTTTTTACCTAACTAATTTTTTCCGCCATTTGCCAAACTTCTTTCATAAAAGAACTTAAAGTTTCCCACTCCAGTTGGACCAATTTAAAGGAAAGGGTGTGTGTGGTGGGGCCGGGGCGGGGAGGAGGTGGGGTGTAGCTGAAGTTAGGGGGTGGTGGTGGGGAGATCGAAGTATCCCCCTTTCCAATTAATACCTTCATCATTAAGCTCGTTGTCTTTTCTTCGTGGCTCGTAATCCCTCCTGTTCTGTTGTAACAAACTATTAGTCGCTCAGTGACCAATTAAAGCGATCCTTCAAGGTACGCTCTCCAGTTTCGTCGTAATATTTCGCTCATTTTCATTAAGGTTCGTTCAGTTCGCAATTTTTCATCAGGAAAGGTATTTCACCTCAGTTTAATTGGTTGGTTTCAGGATGCTTTTCTCTAGTTATTTTTAATAAAATTAGTTATAGATTATTATTTTTATTATTATATTATTATTATATTATTATTATTATATTGTTATATTATTATTATATATATATATATATATATATATATATATATATATATATATATATATTATATATACACACAGGATATTCATAAAAGATCTGAACGATTTCAATCTTTGTTAATGTGATAACCCAATAACATACAAAGAAACAAGTTTGTCCATGTGACTCCACATAGCTAAAAGTTTTACATACATGTTTAATAAACTTCAACATGTGCGCCATTAGTCGTCCGTACAACATCCAATCGATATTCAGTTTCTCGCCATATGCGTTCAAGCATGCTAGCATCGACCATCGCTATTGCATCTCTGATCCTGATTCGTAGTTCATGGATGTTGAGAACCTTGATCTTGTACAAAAAAACAACTTTATTAATTGCTCTATCGCATACATATGCTTCATGCTTTATATATTATTTAGTATGAAAAATATTAACGAATCAAATCGTCCAGATCTTTTATGAACACCCTGTATATTGTTTTAATAATTATTAACACTTATGAAGCGTCATAAAACGTTCATAGTAGATGTTTACAAACGTTTAGAAAACAGGTTATAATAACCAAAGCGTTCAGAAAACAGAGCCCATCAACGAGGATGGATACACGCGTGGTTTCACCTCGATCAAAAACGACTTTATTTGAAAATGGCGACCGTCTATACAAGAATTAAGTCAAGAACACGTAAAAGAAAAAGAAAATTTGAGATGATAACCATCCGTAAATTTTAATCGCGTACAAGAAGCTTTTCTCCTCTTTCTTCATTTCGTCAAATCCTCTCATTTGAGTGGGGGTAGGGGGCCAGGGGGTAGGGGGAGAGGTGAGATGGGGTTTTAAGAGAATCGGATTCTGGACGGGGTGTCAAGAACCCTCAGTGAGGGGATAATGATATTAGAGTTCTCCGAGGGCAGATCAACGAGTGCTCAATTACGTCCTCCAGCCGCTAGGTGGCCCTCTTGTCTTCCCAAAAACAAGGAAGAGAGAGAGAGAGAGAGAGAGAGAGAGAGAGAGAGAGAGAGAGAGAGAGAGAGAGAATTGGCGACAAACCAATTGCTTTTCCTTCAACTTTATTTTTCTTTTTCTTTACAAACTTTTTGGTTTTTCTTTCTTTTATCTTTTTAAAATTGAATATGTAAAGTTTTTAAGTTTATTGAAATTGGTACAATTTCTTAAACGACTTCATTTTAAAACGGTTTTGCGTATGTGTACCAATTTATTGTTTTATATGCGTGCTTTCAATTATTTACTTTCCATATGATACGAGATGAAGCTCGACTTTCGTCAAAATGAACAATTCGGACGGAAGCAAAACAAAATTAATGGAGTATAAAGTTATACTAGCGCATATATATATATATATATATTTCATCGCTGTATTCATAGTTTAAGGGGAAGTATGAAGACTTAAACATCTTTACACATAGAGCATCATTCCGCCCATACCCCTAGTTCAAGGTACGAGCAGCTCGCATTAGCATTGCCAAGCAAATCAGGGGCCTTTAAAGTACTGATGAGGCTTCCGTACGTGCAGTCATACTCGCACTACTTCAGGCTTATATACTGTGTATATATATATATATATATATATTACCAAAAGTATTGGAGCAAGGAATAAAAAACAAAACTAAGTGCGAACAATGTATTTCATAGGACGCATGCCCACCCTTGGCCCAAGTGACACCTCTTTCCACCTCTTTTTATAGAGTTCAGGAGGAATATTGGGTCATTCCTCCTGCAGTGCATTTTCCGATGCCGAGAGCAGATGAGTTCTGCTGTCTCTTCCTGGTGCGCCGCTCTTGTTCATTCGAGGGGTGTTCTGTCGGGCTGAGATCAGGATTTTGAGCAATCTATGGCATTTTGTCAACGTTATCCTGTTCGAACAAGGTTTTAAAGGGTAAGTTATTATGTTGGTAAAGATACGGGCCCTCATTCTAAAATTCCATCAATGCTAGCACTGCACTATTGTCCGAACTGTTACAGTACGCCCTGACACTCATTGTACTTTTCACAAACGCTAATGGCCCATGTCTAAACTATGGGAAATATGCCCACATCATCACGTTGACACGTCCATACTTAACAGCAGGAACAATGCACTGAGGATCGAAGCGTTCTCTGGGGCTGTCGCCACACGCAAATTCTAACAGCGGATGCAAACATTGTGTATCAGCGGGACTCATTACTCCACGGGAAGCGTTTCCACTGTTTTATACCCTAGTTTCAATAAGCTTTGAACCACTATAGTCGTCACTTTGCATTCAGATCTGTGGTGTATGGCTTGTGTTCAGCTGTCTTTCCATATAGAACCCTCCTGCAGTTCTCTACCTACAGTAGACATTTACCGAAAGACCAGTGAGTTCAGTCACTGGACTCACGTTTCAACTTTCACCGCTCACGATATGTCATAATTTTAGGAATGCCTGGTCTGGCATGTTCCACAATGGCATGTTCCACAGTCTTCTACTTTTGTATCAGATTTACCGCAGTTGATTTGGGAAACATCAAACTCCGCAATCTTACGCACAATCATACCTACGATATGACATCCAACTATCCTGCCACATTCAAACTCCGTCAGCTCTGATCCATGTGCCATACTTTTGAGTACTGACTATAACTGGTAGCAGACTAGATTATTATGCTTTGGACTACGCTCCTGTCCTCTAAACAACAATTTACATCTGTAATAAACGACTTTTGTTTTGTGGTTTTATATATATATATATATATATATATATATATATAGAGAGAGAGAGAGAGAGAGAGAGAGAGAGAGAGAGAGAGAGAGAGAGAATGTGATAACATAACGCGGAAATAACGTTTTGTTTTGTCTTCTGAAATTTTGTTGTTTTGAAAATATAACCGAATCAGTTTTTATTGACTGAATCAGTCAAGTGTTTTGACCAATCACGTGAATCAATCACGTATAATGAGTTTAGTTACAGTGATCATTGAAGCATCAAGAGAAATATACAACCAGTCTGTCAAAAGGGATTACATAAATAAATCGAATTTCATGATGTTGATGTTGAACCTTATGCAAATCGACCTTATTCCAGAGCAACCTTATGCAAGTCGGCCTTATTCCAAATCGACTTTATGCAAGTCAGCCTTATTCCAGATCGACTTTATGCAAGTCAGTCTTATTCCAGATCGACTTTATGCAAGTCAGTCTTATTCCAGATCGACTTTATGCAAGTCAGCCTTATTCCAGATCGACTTTATGCAAGTCAGTCTTATTCCAGATCGACTTTATACAAGTCATCCTTATTCCAGATCGACTTTATGCAAGTCAGGCTTATTCCAGATCGACTTTATGCAAGTCAACCTTATTCCAGATCGACCTTATGCAAATATATTAATTTAAAATGAAAATAAAAAGTTTAATACTTTCATTGAGAGCGATTAAAGTCTACATTCATTTCAGATTTTCAACAGAAATTACTAACCTAACTAATCAAACCTAACCTAACCTGGTGTAATCTAACCGGGCATAACGTAACCTAATCTGACTTAATTTAAACTAATTTAACATGGATTTACATAACATGCATGAGATCAAGATTTTCGACATTATGCAAGTTCAGGAATTTTTTGTGTCGACATTGAGCAGATCGACCTTATTTATGCTTGTCGACACTGTGCAGCTCGACCTTTTTCCGCTACCCGTCAAAAGTTACGAAGTTCTTTTCTTAAACTAATTCATCTTCGGATTTCCATTCAGAAATTATTATTTACCAGATAAAGTTTGAGAAATTTTCGCTATTAAAAATAAAAATAACCGCCATGTGTGGAACTGCAAATACAGTTTTTTTTTCAATAATAATAATAATAATAATAATAATAATAATAATAGTAATAATAATAATAATAATAATAATAGTACGAAATCATTATTATTATTATTATTATTGTAAAAATTAATAACAGTAAAGTTATTTTAGGTTTTACGTCTCAAATTACACTGAGACAAGTATTTTCATCCAGATGATAAACGGTTAGTCATCGAACACTCCTAATGATTTTAATTCATCTTTAAAATTATGAGCAGCGACACATCTTGGTGATTCAGCTTTCATTATATAACTCTTATTAAACCTTAACGTCTCATGGCTGAGTGAGTAACGTAGCTGCTTGCAAAATTCAAATCCTCAGTGACATCGATTCGAACCTCACCGAGGTAAAGTAAATTTATTTATAATGTATTTAATCTTAAAACTTAAGTTGCTGTTAGTATTTTGCTCTTGATTAACATAAAAATAATTTGTATGTACGAGTAATTACACTCAGTTAATGAAAATAAACTGAAATGGAATTTAATTAACATTTCCTTCATTAGCATAGCACCACTCACTTCAATTAAATTATTTTCAAATAATCAGTTCCATGAAAAGTCTTTCATCAAGCATCGAAGCTTGATGAAAATATTGTTATCAACTGAAGACACTTCCTCGATGAAAAAATTTTAACACTTTGATGAAAATTACAGTCTCAGTGATACTCTGAATTGAGATTAATTTAACACAATCATCTCTTTATGAACGTCATGTACGAAAGATTTACTGTTACGAACGCGGAACGTTCCTAAAAGTAAGAGCAATCTGCCTATACATTTATATATGGGCGCTGTGTGGGCGGATAACTGTTCCGGAAGCGAAAGGTGAGTGGATAAATTATTATTTCAATGCATAAAAAAAATTCATAATTAGTTTTTAATTACCAGATCGTTTATTTACCGGACAATTAACCGTCACGTTATTATGGGTTAAATTAAGTTAGTTTAGGTTAGGTTAGATTAAATTTTAATGTTACCAGAATGCTCCGTCCATCAAATAGGTATAGGTCATTATTTACACCCTCTGAAAAGGGATTTGCTTTCATAGCTGTAAACATACGATTTTAATGACCCATTTACTGAACACTGGAGGCGAATATAATTGATTTGTTTATACAACTATTTCACGAAGCTTTGATCAGAAGTTACAGAGTCTCGTGTTTCTTTCCTCTTCTTCTTTCTGCTTGTGCTTCTACAGCTTGCCGCTGAATATCTTCACGTGTTTCAAAGTGGTTGTCATGGAAACCAATACTTAAATTACTGGAAACAATTAAAAATATTTAGTTATAAATCGTATTATTTCTAAATCTAATGAGTTGTATGAACAGGCATCACTTTTGACATCCAATATATATATATAATATATATATATATATATATATATATATATATATATATATATATATATATATATATATATATATATGTTAAACACAGACCGTGCATGGAACAAGGAACTCTTCTGGGAAAATTAAATCCACTATAGTCCGAATAAGTAATGGTAAATGACAAATACCATAGTTTTTTTCCTTTTTCATGATTTTAGCCCGACGTGGGCAACGGGTCTCTCGCAAAGATCCCATAAATATAGCTTCCCTCACCAGCTATCTGCAAAGCAGACAGGATCCAGCTTTGGGACGTGGATCTAGGGTTTAAAGCAAGCCTAGATCCCTACACTCAGAACCTCTATATAAGTAAAAGACTCGTTGCATTCACGTCGTGTTGAATAAATCAAAGAAAAAGGGGGTAACTATTGTATTTTTAGCCAAAAAAAACCAAAACTTAAACCTCAACCGGGACATTGAGCGTCCACTTTTCAAGGCACGAAACACGTCCGTTTAGTATACACAAACTCAGAATGGTTCCCTGAGAACATTATATGTTAAACACAGACCGTGCATGGAACAAGGAACTCTTCTGGGAAAATTAAATCCACTATATGCAACGAGTCTTTTACTTATATAGAGGTTCTGAGTGTAGGGATCTAGGCTTGCTTTAAACCCTAGATCCACGTCCCAAAGCTGGATCCTGTCTGCTTTGCAGATAGCTGGTGAGGGAAGCTATATTTATGGGATCTCTTTGCGAGCGACCCGTTGCCCACGTCGGGCTAAAATCATGAAAAAGGAAAAAAACTATGGTATTTGTCATTTACCATTACTTATTCGGACTATAGTGGATTTAATTTTCCCAGAAGAGTTCCTTGTTCCATGCACGGTCTGTGTTTAACATATAATGTTCTCAGGGAACCATTCTGAGTTTGTGTATACTAAACGGACGTGTTTCGTGCCTTGAAAAGTGGACGCTCAATGTCCCGGTTGAGGTTTAAGTTTTGGTTTTTTTGGCTAAAAATACAATAGTTACCCCCTTTTTCTTTGATTTATTCAACACGACGTGAATGCAACGAGTCTTTTACTTATATAGAGGTTCTGAGTGTAGGGATCTAGGCTTGCTTTAAACCCTAGATCCACGTCCCAAAGCTGGATCCTGTCTGCTTTGCAGATAGCTGGTGAGGGAAGCTATATTTATGGGATCTCTTTGCGAGAGACCCGTTGCCCACGTCGGGCTAAAATCATGAAAAAGGAAAAAAACTATGGTATTTGTCATTTACCATTACTTATTCGGACTATAGTGGATTTAATTTTCCAGAAGAGTTCCTTGTTCCATGCACGGTCTGTGTTTAACATATAATGTTCTCAGGGAACCATTCTGAGTTTGTGTATATATATATATATATATATATATATATATATATATATATTATATATATATATATATATATATGTTGTATTTGTTATTATATCACGTGATATAAAGTTAAAAATTGAATATATAAAGATAAGTTATAAACATATAGAGATAATAATGATAAAAATAGAGATGATACTGATGTTAACTATAATTTTTAATGACAAAAAGAGTCTATCGTGTTGATTTGACCTGAGAAACGTTAAATAGGATTACATAAGTTACGTAATAGTGTACATATAAGAAACTTAATCAAATAACAATAATACCAAATATAACAGTCGTTCCCAACCTTATCTGGTTCAAGGCACCCCAGTGCCATTTATTTTTCTTTCACGACACTCCGGAGGATTTTAGTCCACCACTGTTCAACATCCTGTTTCCCCAAACCCCCCATCCCAACATCAAACACCAGGTATAAAGTTAAAAATTGAATATATAAAGATAAGTTATAAACATATAGAGATAATAATGATAAAAATAGAGATGATACTGATGTTAACTATAATTTTTAATGACAAAAAGAGTCTATCGTGTTGATTTGACCTGAGAAACGTTAAATAGGATTACATAAGTTACGTAATAGTGTACATATAAGAAACTTAATCAAATAACAATAATACCAAATATAACAGTCGTTCCAACCTTATCTGGTTCAAGGCACCCCAGTGCCATTTATTTTTCTTTCACGACACTCCGGAGGATTTTAGTCCACCACTGTTCAACATCCTGTTTCCCCAAACCCCCCATCCCAACATCAAACACCAGGTATAAAGTTAAAAATTGAATATATAAAGATAAGTTATAAACATATAGAGATAATAATGATAAAAATAGAGATGATACTGATGTTAACTATAATTTTTAATGACAAAAAGAGTCTATCGTGTTGATTTGACCTGAGAAACGTTAAATAGGATTACATAAGTTACGTAATAGTGTACATATAAGAAACTTAATCAAATAACAATAATACCAAATATAACAGTCGTTCCCAACCTTATCTGGTTCAAGGCACCCCAGTGCCATTTATTTTTCTTTCACGACACTCCGGAGGATTTTAGTCCACCACTGTTCAACATCCTGTTTCCCCAAACCCCCCATCCCAACATCAAACACCAGGTAACTTCAAAATGAGCGTATACAGTTTCCGTATGGACGTAATAGCGAGTGTTTTGTTTCTTGTGTTTTTTCAACATTTTTAACATAACTTTTCAAATTTCAATTACTTATTTTTGCCATTTTCACGAAATTTTGCTGCACCCCGAAGAGACCCCGGGTCGAGAACGCTGCTGTAAAATAACAACACAAAAGCAATATTAAAATGAAATAGTTTTACTTAAAATTATCAAAGAAAACGAAAGAAGGGGGGGGAAAGACCGTAATAATAATAATAATAATAATAATAATAATAATAATAATAATAATACAAAGGACACCAAACAGCAACAGACCGGCTGGTCTCTACGAGGCTGTCTGTTTAAGAAGAAAGGTTGAAAGAAAGGAGAACATTTAAAGATAAGTGAGAATTCTAAAGCAAAGAGGAGGAGAATCCGAACGAAAATTCTACAATACTTTTATGCGCAAACAAGTGATTCTAACTTTAGGAGTTTAGGGGGAGATTGTAGATACCAATCGACCAAGGAAATACTCCGGGGTAGATGTTAAGCAGGAGACAGGGAGTGCGGGAACTCCCGTTTCTCCTGTCACTGTTCTCCTTAGTTGATCTTTTTCCGTGTCTCATCTACCCTGTGAACAGTCCAGCATGCTTTCAATCACACACTTCTCCCGCTATTCCTCACTACACATACATGCATCTTACGCACTACACAACCCTTTCAAAATTTATATTAAAAAAACAGGCATCATTGAGCCTTGGAGACCTTGTTTTTGGCTCTCTTCGTCTTCTGTTGAGGGGTCACTTTTGCGGGGCGCTCATCTTTAGCCCTCCCCTTCCAATATAAAAAAACTTTGGGGTTTAAGGCAAGCTAAGCATCTAGTCTTTTTTTAAAGAACTCGACCGAATTACTTTGAACTACGTTGCCTAGCAACCCATTCCACAAATAACTACCCAACTGAATAGAAAAAGGCTTTGCCTCGTTTGAGTTAAAATGTTTACCCACTAATTTGAGACCATTACCACCAATTCTCTGCATTTCTGAAGGTGAAATATTTCTCGGCGTCGACGTTATCAAAAGTTTTTAATCTTCTTAAACACCTGAATTAAATCTTTTTGACTTCGTCTTTTGACGAATGAGAATAAATTTAAAATTTCTAAACGGGCGGATCACGATTTGTTTCTAAACCTGAGAATCATCTTAGTAGCCCGTCGCTATGTTCTCTCTATTCTGTCTATGTCTTGTCGCAAATATAAAGACCAGAACTGAACGCAGTATTCTAGGTGGGGGCGTGCTAAGGAATTATATAACGTTAGCATTAGATCAAATGATTTACCAATAAATCCTAAGATTTTATTTGGTTTTCTAACCGCTTCTATATATTGCTTACTGCTGTGGGGTACTTTATCAAACGCCTTTTGAAAATTTAAATACGTTTTTGTATAACAATTACTGTTTTATTCTCGTTATACATATTTACGATATCACTAAAAAAGTTGAGCAAATTAGTAAGACAAGAGCGCGATTACGTCGAAAACTGTGTCATTGTACGTATGAAATAGTACGGGCAATAGATTGAAGCCTTGATGAACTCCACATGCTTCAAGCATCCCTGTAGTGACTCGTATAGACTGACACCTATAGGCATTATTCGTTCTCATGTCGACACAAGATTTTGTTCCCTCGATCGCCTCTCTGCTTCAAACAAGGCACTTCTTTTGTATATCGTCGACCAGAAAGCGTTTCCATGAAAACGACATCACACCATACCCTCGAAGCATCCAGTATAACCTACCTTTGACAGTCATATAATGGCACTCGCCATGTAACAACATCGTAACAAGGCCTTCGCCTAGGCCAGTGGTGGCGAACCTTTTTTGTTGGCGGGTCATTTTTGTTACTTTTGATTTTAAAAAAAATGAAATTGGGTCACAATAATTTATTTACTTACTATTTTTAGTGAGAAACTTCTTCTTGGATTTTAGCTGCTAATGTTTTGATCCGAAGTTTATATTTAGTTGTCTTTAGTCTCACACACGCAGCACTCATATCTGTGCCAAGGCGATTCCTAGTGGTGGATTTGACGAAATCCATGAAGGAAAACGACTGTTCACACGAATAAGATGAACCAAACATTGTTAGCAGAGCTAATGCTAGCTTTTTCATTGATGCAAAAGAATTTGGTAAAGAGTTTCATTCTGCAAGAATAAGATTCTCTACTCTTTCTATTGTTTGTTGTTTTCTGGTTACATCCAAAATTGACGACTCCAATTCCTTTTCTCGTAACTTCAGATTAAGATCAATAAATTTAGTCTTCCACACTGCACTTTCTTGGAAGTCAACTAATTCCATTTCTAAATTACCAATGTCAAGCCAGTGAAAAGCTGATAACTGAAAATCTTCAAATTGAATAGATTAAAATAATTTTAAAACTGTAAGGCAGAAAATATTAAAAATTAAAGTAATATTTTATTTAAATACGAGCTCGTGGGTCACTAAAAATTGCCTCGTGGGTCAGTACTTGACCCACGGGTCAGTGGTTCGTCATCACTGGCCTAATATGGTTTAGTATTCCTTCACACGATCTTATTTTCGTTACACATTTACTTTGCAACTGTTCATCATAACTGTTCATCATAACTGTTCATCATAACTCTTCTAATAAGCTACTGAACAATTATAATTCAGTCAATCGTTCAATTCAAATCTGATTTATTTTGTGAACTTGCATTCGCTCAAATGTAACATTTTTATTGTGACTTTTATCATTTACCTTCTTTGCTTAATTAAAGGTAAATCCAACGAAGCTTATTAATCACCTTTTATTAATTACCTTTATTATGTGATCAAACTGTCAATTTGAAGAAGCATAAACAATCTTTAATCAAACTGATTATGTTATTATAGGGCCTACTGTTAACACACTATATATATATTATATATATATATATATATATACATAAAGAATTTCACAATTAAACACGTAAAATGAATGAATGATGTAAACCCACAAGGAAAAAAAATTATTCCAAGGCCTTTCGTGTATTCAAAAGTACATTCCCTGACGAGGTGTACTTCTGAATACACGAAAACCTTGGAATCATTTTTTTTTCCTTGCGAATTGTGAGTCAAAAGTCTGGAAACATAGGAACTATGTTTTTCAATGCAAATATATATGTTTATTTGCATTGAAAAGCATAGTTCCTATGTTTCCAGACTTTTGACTCATATATATATATATATATATATATATATATATATATATATATATATATATATATATATATATATATATATATATATATATATAAATGAAAAGGTTTATTGGCAGACTATAGTCCATATGACAAATATTATTAATACAATGACAGTTCATATACTAAGGATAGAAATATATACAATTGATTAGAAATAATACTGTAATGTCGAGGTTAAGTGGAGCTACAGACAGACGTTTTCGTACCAAGAAGTCCATAGCTTAGAGAATAAATGGCAGGACTCATGGATAGCTTGGATGATCGGGTTGGTTGATTTTTTAATTATTTGCATTAATTATTTCAGCACATCTTGTTACCTCCTAGAAGCTCGGGACATTGCGGGTAGCAAACATTTGCGAAGCTGAGCATCTCGGGGGTAACTTATGTAAGAGTCTAAAAGACCTGTTGTACAGCAAATTTAGGGTTCTGCCAGAACCTTTTTTATAATTCACCCAGAGTTGCTGTCCGTATATATTACTGCAGAAAGTACGAAAGAGAGTGTCTTTAGTTTCACTTGTACAGAATCGAAAGTTCCTTATGGTCATATTCGCCTTAGCATTCAGGCTTCGAGATTGTTTTCTTATATCCGAGTCATCACTCAAGGAGCTGGTAATAGTTTGACCCAAATACTTAAACTCTTGTACCTCAATTACCTCACCATTCATTTTAAACCTTATATCAGCTGGCTAATTACAGCTTTTAGGATGAAATTGCATAACCTTAGTTTTTGTAACATTAAAAAGAATATCATGTTTCTGCGAATACTCTTCGCAGACTTTTAGTAGCCGATCCAGACCTTTAACAGAGGGACTTATTAACACCATATCATCGGCATAAAGTAAGTTATTTATCCTCGTGTTATCTATACAATATCCCACTGTTGCCTCATTAAGTGAAACAATTAATCCGTCGATATACACATTAAACAGCATAGGGGAGAGCAAGGAGCCTTGTCTCACCCCGCAAGAGGAGCCAAAACACTCGGATAGTACATTGTCCCACCTAACAGTGAAAGATTGGTGGGAATACCAAAATGTCAATAAATTTAATATGTACATGGGAACCTTCCTGTCTTCTAGTTTTGCAAATAAAATATTGTGGTTCACCCTATCATATGCCTTACTTATATCTAGGAAACAGCTATAAATAGTTCAATTACTGTCAATGTATTTAAATATTGTTTCTTTAAGTACATAGATACACACAAGTCAGTTGAATGGGACCTTTTAAAGCCAAACTGATTCGGAGATGTCCATAGGAAATCATTTAATCGGAGTAACAAGAGTTTTTCTAGTAGTTTCGAGAAAAAGGAAGCGACAGCAATAGGCCTGTAATTATTGCTGGACAGAATGTCTCCGTACTTATTTTTGACCAGGGGCAAGAGATATACCCTCATGAATTCTGCAGGGATATAGCTATGAGCAAGCATGGCTGATAGGAGCAATGATATATGCAGACATACTACGTCATTTGCATATTTTAAGTGCTCATTCGATAAGTCATCTACTCCTGACGCAGAACCAGTCTTTAACTCTTTAATTAACCTCTTTACTTCAGAAAATGATATCAAAGTATTTTCTCTTGTCCCTCCCACAATCGTTTCGCTGCAATCTATCTTAAGATTATCCCTACTCACACTATTAAGAATGTTAGAATAGTGGTTTTTCCAGAGCTTTGCAATTTTATCCTCCCCCGACACCCCATCGATTGTCGGAGGGAGGACATTTTTGACACCCGTTTGATTCTTAACAAATTTCCAAAATTTGTTATTATCGTTATTTATGCGAGCTTCACAGGCTTTTGATGCTCGAATAGACTCTTCTTCTTGTTTACATCGCCTTATCGCCGCCTTATACTGACCCCTACTTCTACACATATTCATGTATACCGGTCCTAATCTGGGTCTACCATGAAAGCACCACAAATCATAGGCGTCTTTCGATTCCCTCTTCAGGGGGGCAATAAAATCATTCCATCCAGGAATAATCTTAGTATGATGGTTGTAAGATTTAATCAGGGGGCTTCCTGCTTCTCTTAACAGGGATATTATCTTACTATAATACCTATCTATGAGTTTACAGTGAGAATCATTTGAGCAAGGATTATTACAGGCAAGATGCAAAATTTCTAAATTATTAAACAGATGACTTGTTCTGTCTTTGTATTCTATTCTCTGCTGTATATTAACATTGGACCAATCGACGCGATTATTCTTACCTATTGAGTTCTTGTTAAGTCGTGTTGCGCATAAATTGGTAACGTTAATTAATATTTCTAATGGTCTATGATCAGAAAGAAGGAAATCATGCAGAATATGAACTCTAACAATTCGATCCTTTAGATTATTACTAGTGAGACAATGATCAATCCACCTGGTGGTACCACTCATATCACTAACGTATGTAAAATTACCACTGGTTACCCCTAATACCTCTACATCACTTATACTTAAAGTGGCCGACTCGCACATGTTACCCAATTCTACAAAGAATTCCGAGTTCACATGTGCGTTAAAGTCCCCCATTTTATATATATATACACACACACCAATTATTTTTAAAAATCTAATGATACCTTCTTTCTGGACATGATATTTAAATATTGTAGGCGAATGATTTCCTTTAAAGCCGAACTGATAGAGAGATACTATAAATAATTGTTTAACTCGTGTAACAAAGGTTTTGTGAAATGACTATATATATATATACACATTTCAACTGCAAAGAACACGCAGTATAATTAACGTATAATTATTAACGGGTTCGATTCCCGGGTGGTTACCTCATTTTTTCATTTGTTCGTTCTCCCTCCTCATCTTGCGCGGAATGTTCTCCTATACAAGCGTCGTTCTTTACGATATATATATATATATATATATATTATATATAACCTTGGTTTAACATATATATATATGTGTGTGTGTGTGTGTGTGTTAATATTAGAATAGTAATTATATGAAGTTAGCACATAGGCCTACTGCACACTGTAAAACAGAGTTGTTCCATACAGACAAATGTTTTTAAAAGAATAATAATTGCTCCAGTTGAACCAAATATGAAACGTTTTCTTGGTAAAATAATGGACCATCCCTAATTTCTGGAGCGATTTTGAATAAATTTTATTTTTAATATCGATACAATTGGTTAAAAAAAAATCAATCCAGAGAGAAAAGTTGTTCCAACGCTGTGAAGTAAAATTGCTCCATATAGACCATCATTTCTAAGAATGTACGTAACTGCTCCATTTGCCGTATGAGCCGATCATGGAGCGATTCCTTCGTAAAACCAGAAAGAAAAGTTGTTCCAACGCTGTGAAGTAAAATTGCTCCATATAGACCACCATTTCTAAGAATGTACGTAACTGCTCCATTTGCCGTATGAGCCGATCATGGAGCGATTCCTTCGTAAAACGATGGTCCATCATAGAAGACACTGGAAAAGATCCTTCCTTTCTGCACCAATTCTGAACCAATTTTTTTTAATATCAACCATTAAAAAATAAAATTGATCCAAAATCGTTTCATATTTGGTTCAAATAGAACAATTATTAGAAACCGTGTTCTGTATATGGAACAACTTTGCAATGTATGTTTTTATTACTTTAATTATCAGTTATTTATCCAAGTAATAGTTTTTTATTATAAAAATTAGGATACAAAAATATATCAGAAATTTATTGCTTGATTTCAGTATTGAATTATTCCTTATTTCTTTATTGAGTTTGGATTTTTCTGTGTATATATATATATATATATATATATATATATGTGTGTGTGTGTGCAAAATTTTTCCCTTACCAAGATTCGAACCCGGGCCTTCTGGCAGCGTTGACCATTCGGCTTCGACAGGATAAAAATTAATAACAACCTGACGACATTTCATCACCCGAGGAGAAAACCTAACCCTTTCGCGTGTTTCCCTCGGATGATAAAATGTCGCCAGGTTGTTATTAAGTGTCATCTTTTTATTAACTTATATCCATATAGGGCTTATATATATATACCTAGTAAGAGTTCCGTGCGTCGGTCTTCATACGAAGGTCAAGCTGGTGGCCCCATCATTAGGCCTGGCTTGATGTAGGAGCGAGTTGCTTTCTTGCGATCTCTTTCGCACATAACCAGGCATACTCGGCTCATCTGGTACCGTTCTGAGCCAGGCATCTAGTCTTCTTTTGAAGGTTTCAACTTTGACCCCTGTGACGTTTTTCAGGTTCTTTGGAAGCTGGTTAAAAAGTCTTGGCCCCCCTGACAAGCAAGCTATTTTCCTTCAGTGTTGAGGGTGTCCCTTATCTGGCCTTTAGAGTTTGGAAACACTACACATTCTACTTTTTCTATTTTCCAGTGTTGTTTGGATGTTAATTGGGTTTATTTTGAGGTTTGGTACTAGTTTTTCAATCATTTTCCACATGTAAATTATGGCGTATTTTTCTCTTCTTCTTTCCCGCGAATACGGATTTAGTCTTTCCCAGTAGTTGAGTTCTTTGCAGTCATCAATCTTGGATACAAAATTCCTCTAGACTATTTCTAGGTTATTAATTTCTATTTTTTTTTCTTTTTTTTGTATAGGGACAGCAGTATTCAAATTTTGGTACGATCAGTTTTCAGCAGGAAAATCATTACCTTCTCGTTCCTTCTTTTGAAGGGAACTGTCCCGTAACCCATTTTGCTTTGTTTATCGCTACCTGAATCTGTTTAAAATTTTGCATCATCGGTCATTATTACTCCTAAATCTTTTGCTCTGGTGTTTTTCTGAATTTCTTGTCTCTTTAAGTTCCTCGTTTCTTTCATATCTCAAGAGCTGAAATTTCTTGGTGTTAAAATTCATGGTCTTCTGACCATTTGGATATTCTGTCTCCATTTGAAATACTGAAAGCTGATTTATATTGGGTTTTCAACATTTCAACTATTTCTTTTAGATCATTGGTTAGCTCATTATTTTTTTTCATTAAGGGTGCGATACTGCTCTGCGTTTTTGTTTTTCTTTGTGCGAAGCCACAGAAGTATTTTGGGGTTATCTTTTTTGTTTTCATCGCATCTTCCTCGTCTCTTTCTGAATGGCCCTTAATTAGGGTTTGTATTTCCATGTCTATACTTTCCAATTTTACTTGTATCATATTTTTGGTGTTGTTTTCTGTGCAACTAATTAATTTCGTGGCTACTCTCATTCTCTTACGGAATAGTGTTCGCTTTTGCCTTTCGAAATAGTTCCTCTTTCCCTTTGGCTGTACTTTCGGAACATATTTTTCTAAGATTTCCAGCGTCTTTATTTTTGCAAGGTTATTAGCATTTCCTCGGTAGTTTTATCATGTAACGTTGTTTTCCACTCTATTTGTGCCATATGGGATCTGATGTCTTCCCAATTTATAGTCTTAGAGTTTAGATTAAAAATCTCAGATTTGCTTCTTTCTTCAGTATGAGCATTTTCTTTTAGTGTTCTCGCCATATTAATGGATGCCTCGATAATGTTGCGGTCTGAGATATTTGTTGGTGTTATTCGTGAATATTTACCAGATCCAAGCAGTTAATTTTCTGATGTTATTTTTTATCTCCTATGTTAACATACTGTAAATTCATTTGTTAGAGCTATCGACATTTTTGCTTGCTCCTGGTCTTGTGACCTCCTTGTCTTGGTGTTATCCACATTTCTTCCCATTCTTTTGTATTTTATAAATGGGAAATTCAAATCACTGCAGAGTATTATATTCAGGGATAGGGTGTTTAAGAACTTCATTAGGTTTCTGACGTTGGTAATGGCTTCAGAGAATTTTGCAGTTGAAATTTCGGAGGCTTATAGATGACTATTAGTATCACGTTAAATTTTTCAATTTTTACTGCTAAGAATTCCACGTAGCTGTTTGGTTTAATTATTATTGTCTCTGTTATATGGCTCTTACGTATGTATATAGCACGGTCACCTTTTCGTCTTTCTGTTCTGTCAGCTCGTAGGATGTTGTAACTATCAATTTTTATTACTTTTTTATCTATGCAGTATATTCGCAGTTTTCACAATCTCCTTCGCAGTCTTTAAGATGTGTTTCTGTGAGGCATGCGATGTCAGTCCTTGTTTCTTCCATAAATCCTTGCGGGTATGAAACTTTGTTTATCGGTCTTAGCCCTTGAATATTTGCCAGGACTATATTTATGTGTCCTGTTTTGCGTTGTCTTTCAAGTATTTTAAATTCAATTTCCTTCAGTGTCGCGTGTTTTGTATTTTTATGGTCCTCCAAGAAAAGCTCCGTTTCCGTGTACCTGTTCTGGTAGTTTCTTGCTTGGTAACGGATCGGCTCGGAGGTTCTCAGCCGTGTCGACTATACTGTATGTGCTGAATGAGGCTTAGTAGCCGTATTGCGTCTGCGATGTCGAGAAAATTTGCTCCTTGGTTCGTATTTATGGGTTTCTTACCGTTTTTTCTATTGTCCCTTGAGTTTATTGGGAGGTGATGATAGTAACATTTCTTACTATATTTGCAGAACCCCTTCCTTGTATAGTACTTGCAAATGGTGGGATGATAAAATTTGTAGTTCTCTTCAAATTTACAGTAACTGTTATTATAATAGAAATTGCGCATGGTAGGGGTGCTCATATATACTACACTGCCCTTCCTTATATCTGCAAAAGTCGTTTACCTAGTACATACATACAGTTCTTTCCAAATTATCACTCGGGGCCTTTGTTTTTGTTTGTTTCATTTCCTTTCTCGGAGACAACCTCAATCTATTATCGTGATTTCCCATTCGTTTATCGCTATTTATTCTATTAACTCTATTCCCATCTACGTGTATCTCTTTTAGTGCTTTTCTTACAATATTTTTTCCACCTTCTTTAACGTGTGTGTGTGTGTGTGTGTGTTGGTATGTGGACACGTGACATGTTTGTATCCGCTTTACTTTTCTTCGTCTCCTTTCCTGTTTCTTTCTGATCATCATTTATAGTCTTTTCTTTCGTTACTTCCTCACTATCTCTTTCTGTTTTATAAACCGTAAACGAATTTATTTCCCGTATTTCCTTTGTATATATATATATATATATATATATATATATATATATATATATATATATATATATATTCTTACAGATCAGATTTAGGTAAGAGGATCAAGGCGCTAAAACTCTGGTAGCTACTTCACGTGAATTGTATGCTCCTCCTCCAATATTTTCTGCACCGAGCATATTATTTTTGTTTTTCTTACGTAAACTGTGTATCACTATTGTTATTAATTTCAGTGTTCCTGAGGATGTCATTAGACGAAAGCGCTTGAGCACCACTCCGTGTTTTCTTTCCTTCGTGGTTTTATTCATCATATATATATATATATATATAATATATACACATATATATATATATATATATATATATACATATATATATATATATATACACAGGGTGATTGAAAAGTAAGGACCCAATTTCAAATGGCTGTATCTCCTAAACGGAATGCTGTGTTGCTACTATTCTTGCACAGTTTTAAAGCACAAACATTGCCATTTGAAGCTAATATAAATTTCCCTTTGTTTTGCAAGTGAACAATGGCACAAAAATTGACAGTACGGGAACGCGCTCAAATAGCTACCAGGAACGAGGTGTGGCAGTCTGTGATTCAAGTGCAGAGATGGTGGAGGTCAATCCATGGAAGACATGCTACTTTCAGTGCAAAGGCCATCAGAAACTCTTACATGCAAGATGCAAGATGGAGCACCAGCACATTTTGCGATTCCTGTTCGTACGTGGCTCGACGACAATTTTCCTGGTCGTTGGATTGGACGTCGAGGACCCCAAGAATGGCCTCCGCGAAGTCCTGACCTCACCTCGTGTGATTTCTTTTTGTACCGAGCAAAACCACGGACACTTGACGAATTGGAACAGCGGATCCGAGATGTTTTTGCCGCTCTGCCTGAAGACTTCTTACGGAAAAGTGTTGCGTCTGTCTTCGCGGCTACAGAAATGTGTTCAGAATGCTGGGGCTTATGTTGAGATAGCAGAATAAATGACAATGTTTCTGTTTTAAAATGTTGAAAGAATTTCTGTAATACCACTTTTCGTTTAGTAAATACAGCCATTTGAAATTGGGTCCTTACTTTTCAGTCACCCGGTGTGTGTGTGTGTATATATATATGCGCCTCGGTGGTGAAGTGGTTAGCATCGCTGATCACGAATCAACCGGCCCCGGGTTCGATTCCCAGCAAAAGCAGACGTTGCGCAGCTTACCCAGCTGTTTATCCTCCCAGAAAAAATAGGTTGGTAGGTAAATGGGTATCCTGGTTTGCCTAGTGGTTAAGACACTGGGCTACTGATCGGGAGGTCGTGAAATCGAGTCCGGTCAAAGACCTTGTAATTTCTGACCATCCATGATGGGTCGTGATTCGGATTCCACCTTAAGCCGCAGGTTCAAGGTAGAGCAATAAGCTTGACCTTCATCAGAATGAACAATTCGGGCGGAAGCAAATCCAACGTAACCAAGGTGTGTATATATATATATATATATATCGTGTGGCCTAAAAGTAGGTGTACAGTTTTATATACAGTCCTCCCCCGATTTACGAACAAATTACCCGTTCGTAAATCGAACCCTATTTTCCCACTGACTCCCATTATAAAAGTTGAGCTAAGTTCCTACGAACAAAAATCACTTCCCCAGAACGTCTTAAAATGCTACATAAACATGTTTTTGCCCACAGTGTTTGCTGTAAACAATGTTTTTAGATCTCTACAATAATAAATATATATGAAATATGAATAATAAATGCAGTTAAGTAAAATTGTAATGATTAATGTTGCTTCCAACCATTAATGACAGAGACCATTCACAACAGTAAAGACAAAATATTTTGTCTTTACTCTAGTGAATATTATAATAATGTTATAATGTTTCAAACCAACAAAGACCCTAGGATCCACTCGTGGCTGGTCTACCTAACTGTGTTCGTAATTGTGTATGTCCTCCGTGGTGGCAGAGGGGACCTACAATTTTACGGTTCCGAACCACAAGAACATAAGAAATTTATGTAACAACTTCCTGTACATTGGCAACGACCAATTTAGCAAAACTAATTAATTATCGATTTAAAACTAAAGATAGAATCACTGGATCCAGAGGATCAAGTCATAATAGACTACTATCCACAAATATGTTACACTCTATATCTATTTATAACCGACATGCAAATATATCAGATCCAAAGAATCCAGTCAATTTCATTACGGTATCCATCAATACTAGTACCTTGTCACGAAAAATAAGTCACGGTCCATATCGATTGTGGACCAAGTCAAAATTTACAACCATATACATACAATATATACACTTAGGAGGAAAAGTGTAGGTGTGGCTGTAAAGACTGTACAGTAATGTAGAAATGTGTGTGCACCATCTTGGTCTCCCATTTAAAGGTGTTTGTGGGGCAAGTGAAGATCATGAGTTTTTCAATACCTCACAGTACTATGGGGGGCACCGCTCAGCAGAGGAATCTCTTTAAAGGGGTGTGTAAGGACAGAGAGTATTCCCTAACCCAAGACGCTGCCTCCCTATATCCCACACACTTGTGTTGAGCTGTGGGATCTATCCCCAGAAAGCCTTAATTTTACTACGTTAAACTATACCCAATCTATCAACATATGCGTCTAATCGATTTTTAAACATGTTTATAGACGTGCTACTAATTACTTCTACCAGCAAACTATTCCACCTATTTACTATTCTATACGATTCAGTAATGAAGGTCTTAATTATATTTAAAACATTTTATATGGTTTAATTTTATTTTTTAGTAATATTTACTACTACCAAAAATATTGCAGTCACCTTCGGACATCTGCTGATGCTACGAAAAAATTCCGAATTTAACGAACAATTTTGTTCGTAACTTCGAATTTTTCGTTCGTAAATCAAGCCTTCGGACGAAGTTTTTTGCTCGTAACTTCGAAAATTTGTACAGCGAGCGTTCGTAAATCAGGGGAGGAGTGTATATATATATATATATATGGCCTATCAGAGGGGGGGCTATGAGGGCCATTTGGCCTGGGCCTCAAGCTTAAGGGGGGGGGGGCCTCAAATTAGAAACTTTCCGGTTTGAATATAATGTTTTGCAGTGAAAGTAATAATTGGGTTTAGCTATGGGCCTCAAAAGCTGGAAGTGGCCCGGGCCTCTCTGAACCTCTGAGAGGGCCTCTATATATAACTAAAGTACTGTAGGTATACAGTTGATGATTTATTTAATGAAACTTTACACATAACATGTGTTAATCAAGCAGGTGTTCATTATTATCTACCCTTAAAGGAAAATTAATTTTAAAAAATCAACATATGAAACCGTATATCTACTTTTGGGCTACTCTGTATATAGGCCATATATATATATATATATATATATATATATATATATATATATATATCTTGGTTCGCATTAATGAGTTAGTGACGTTAAAAGTTCAGAATCAATTTATAACTAATGATTGGTGTCAAACGTTAATAGCTTTACACTAAGCATTTATACCATTATTAATTGCAAATATATTCGCTATAGTCTCATTTCTCACGGATACTCAACGTTCATATATCAAATTGAACGAACAATAACGTCGAATTATAATTATGCTTATGCTATTATAATTATTTTCCTTGTATAATCCACCTCACACACACACACACACACACACACACACACACATGTGTAAAAATGAAAAATGAATAATCAATATTAATTTTTACATGAAAAAACAAAATCGCCTGAACGAGTTTGGATAGAATTTCGACTTTTGCTTTTTATTTTTTTTCAGTGTCACAACCATGCGACCTACCATTTCTGTGGTTGAGCAGTATACATGTTTGTGCCATTAGAAGTTCGTTGTGAGAAGCAAATGTCCCTTAACTGTGTCTCTCTAATTTATCTCCTTTAATTTCTCCCAATAATGACTTACACTGTACGTATGACATAATTTGAATAACTATAACGTCATAAAGTAACTTAATTTCCTTCACGTTTTCCATACCTTGAACACTGAATCACGTGTTTAGTATGTGGACATCTTCCGTATTTCACTGTATGGTAAATTCTTTAACCTATTATTATTTATATGTTTTCATCCATACGTCTATATCTTATCTTGACCATTATCCTATATCAATTTTATTAAATATTAATTTTTACTCGTGTCAGCCTATGAAATGTGTACAAAACTTTATGCGTCCGTACCTGTTCGTTCAAAGTCGTGCAAATACGTTCGTATGTATTATTTTTTTTTATTTTTTATTTTTAATTATTTCACTCCTCGCAAGATATTCATAAATGCTTATGCAAGTGGTCAAATTCCGCTAACCACAGCAAAAGCGAACGCTTCTGAGATTGAATACCTCCTCTCGCTCTAATGCGAATTTATAAAACAATATCATGCGTTATGTTATATCATGTGTGTCATGTTATATATAAATATATACCGTATGTGCCCATGTACTTTGTGTTGTACTAATAACCATATATAAATATAAAAACACTGTAAGAATTGTAAGTGACTAATGTACTTAATGATGTAATTAATGTACTTAATGACGTAATGTACTTAATGACGTAGTGAATGTACTTTAATGGAACTGTAATTAACGATAATAAGTGAATGTGAATTAATTCATAATTATAATCATAAATGTTGTAAACCAAAATTACAATGTACTCAGTGATGTACTTAGACTGTACTTAATGTACTACGAAAATTATGTCGCCCTTTAGAAATTTATACTCGGCGAAAATACGATTATTTTTTATTATATTTTTTAAAATTTTTATTTGGAATCTTTCAAAAAAATCTGATCATGTGTTTAAAGGGGGAAACTTAATGTTCAAACTGCACTTCCCCAAAATTTAATTATATATAAAGCATGTAATTGTAAAATAAGGATTACTTCGACTTCGATTACGACTTCACACTCTTGTTAGCAGCCTCTCAGCGAGGAGGGGGCAGAGGCCCCTTGCCTCCTTAATTTTTTGTAGATTCCGGCCTGAGCCATAGTCGAAAAAGGTCGAACCTCTACCCCTGTAAATTCAGAGCACTACCTGTACATTTTTAGAAGTAAATTACAATAAAAGAAAGTTTTTTTTATCTTTTCCTTCGAGCCGTGCTCTCGTCCGAGAACTCAGTCAATAGAGAAAAATAATTTCCTGATACGTTATAAGAAGCATCATGGAATCTTCAGAGAATTTAGTAAGTTTTCACGGAATCCTCCGAACCCACCCAGTGGCATAGAAAGAGAAGAATTAACAGTCTGTCGACCCTATAGCGAGAGAAAAAAAATTAGAATGTTATATCACAGAAGAAAAACTATCACGAGAAATATCCGTTGCTACCTCCCAACCAGAACCCCCGTCGATTCGAACCAACCCAGGGCCATAGACGGAGGGGTCACACACACACACACACACATACACACACTTACGACACTTTTTGTAGAATCTTTACATTGTAAAGAAATTATTTAAAGCGTATATAACGTGTCCAATCTTTATCTTAATCATGTCCCGCCCATCGGATTAACCCTGTGAATTCCGTTCACTTAGTGTAAAACGAACAGACATAACTTGATAAATAATTATCTAACGCAGTGATTTCCCACCTTTTCCACTCTGTGGAACACTTGTAAGTTAGTTTCAGCTTTACGGCGCAGTACTCGTAAATATATGAAAATGGTAATAAATAAAAAAATACATACGTGGAGAAATTTTAAAACTTAAAAAGAATTCACACTGGAAAGTTGCTATCTCCTTATAAAAATAAAATTATTCGTCATTAGTGTGAACTCTGGGTTTGTTGAGAAGAATACAGCCCTTTAATATTTGACTCAGTGGTACTATGAGCCACTTGAAGTTCGTGGTCAATGCTCTTTAGATATGATGTCTTTTGGTTTTTTATTAAACTCAATGTAGAAAAACTAAGTTCACAAGCATATGCTGTGGAGAAAGGTATAAACACGTCGATTGCACAGTCAGAGGTAGTTGGGTATTTAGTTTTTACACGGAGCCAAAGTGTGTCCAAGGAAATTTCACTAAAAGCAAGCTGGAGAATACGACCATTGATGAGTTCCAAGAATTCCTCTCGTGCCTTCAAGGGAAGCTCTGTAGAAGCGGCTGCGGATGGATTAAATTTGCTACAAACCCAATTGTATTAGCTCGGTGCTGGACAATTTGAAGCACTGTTGAAATTTGCCTTGGAACATGTTCATATGTTCTGCGACCACATCAAATAACCTTTCCTCTGGTTCTATCTCACTGTTCATTTTGAATATTTCCAATGAACCATGTTTTTGAACTTCCTCACACCATAGTTCTAGTTTGAATTTGAATCCGTTTAGTTTTTCCTTGCAGGTAGCACATTTTCCTTTCGTCTTTGCATTTTGCAATTGAGCTCATTAAGATGCTAAAATATGTCAGACAGGTACGCCAGTTTCTTCAGCCAATAATCATCTTCAAATAAAGTGTATATTCATACTTTTTGTTACTTATTAAAACCTGCCGCACTTCGTCCCTCAGCTCGAAAATTCTTGACAGTATCTTACCCAGTGAAAGCCAACGTGTGGTTTCTCCGTGCGGAGAAGTAGCGCCTGATGGTCTGCTCCCATCTCTTTACAAAAAACTGAAGAAATCCATGAATTAAATGCTCTTGCTCTAATGAGGTTTACAATTTTACAATTTCATTTAGAACCGACATAAGCTCACCTGGAAAGCTTTTCGCCATGAGGGCTTCCCGATATAAGAAGCAATGAGTGATTTGAACTACTGGATTTTCATTTTTCACATTAGCTAAAAATCCCTTTCTTTTCCTAGTCATGACGGCTGCGCTACTCGTGCAGATGCTGATGTAGTTCTGCCAAGCTATATTGTGCTCTTTTAAGTAATTATCAATAACACGAAATACAGTATTTCATCCCCTGTCGTACACTCAGGCAATTCCTTACAGAAAAGATAACACTCCCGAATACAATTTTCATCAGCAAGGCGGGAAATTGTCAAAAGTTGAGCACAGCCAGAGAGACGTCAGTCGATTCATCAATTTGCAATGCAAATTTACCAGCTTTCTGCATCTTCCGTAATAAGGAAACATCCATATCAACAAGTATATCACAAATCCGCCTGCTAATAGTGTTGTCAGAATTGGCACTTTTTCCATCTCCACTGCTTTTTCTCCAAGCATTGCAAGCATTACAATTTCCTCGCACACTGGCAAAATAACTGTCTCGCCGACAGTATGAGCGTTTTTTGTCTTGGAGATTAACTTAGCCGCATTACAACTAGCTTCCAAAGCTCTGTTTGAAATGGTTACTGAGGCCGTCATAAGGTTACTCTGCTTTACATTTTCTGTCTGCACCCTCTTAAAAAGGTCCTGCCTTTGTTTATGCAAGTTGGGTGTTTAGTAGAAAGGTGACGTTTCAACTTACTGGGGACCATAGATTCGCTTGATAATTTTTCTCTGCATATTAAGCACTCGGGCAAAGGGGATGAAACATCACCACACAAGAAAAAAATAAATTCCAAGTAATCTTTATTATACTGCCTGGTCAGTAACTTCTTCTTACTTGCAGGTTTTCTTTCTTTCGCCTTACTACATGAAGCTTTAGGAGCTGATGAGGTCTTCTTCAAGAATTTATCCATTTTAAAGGGTAAATTTGACACAAATACTAAATACTACGACAGCACTTTCGGCACACAATAAAAATTAAAACGAAAGAAGCACTCCCATGGTTGAAAGAAGCAGACAAAACGTATGAGTCGCCAACAATTTGCAGACCACATATATAAGTTGCCAAATAGTCATTTTAGAAAGCTCATCCAAAAATTAGTTCTAGTGTCAATATCATTAAATTTTAACTTCTATTTCATTTAATTATTTAAAAAAAAATCAAGATATACATATCAAATAAAATCAACGAGTCTCAACCCAGGTAAGGTAGACCTGTAGAAAACGCCTTTATTCGTTAGCGCTAGGCGGCTGGAGAGCTTTCTTCTCATTATTTCAAACTTCTCGCGGCACACCAGGGAGTTCTTCGTGGCACACCGGTTAAAAAGGCACTGTTAGAGTATTGATCAAGAATTAGATAATCCTCTTGAAATTTGGCTGAATTCTTTCAACATCTTCAATTTTTATTTACTGCCCATTTCTAACAAATTTAACAGCAAAGATTTTATAGTGTATATATACGAGTATATATATATAAAGTGCTAGGTTTTATAGCTAGGAATTTTGAGTACAAATCGCGCGATATTATTGTTCCTCTTTATAAACCATTAGTTAAACCCCATTTGGAGTACATGATCCAATTTTAGAATCTGTTATATGCGCGAGGATATAGACAAAATCGAAGAGTTCAAAGACGAGCAACTAAGATGATTCCGTCGCTTAGGTCAAAGTGTACGAGGATAGGCTTAAGGAGTTAAAATTGATTACACTCGAGACTAAGAGGCTAAGGGGTGATCTAATCCAGGTTTTAAATTATGAATGGGTTCGATAACGTAAATAGAGAGAGCTTTTTCGAAATATCGCAATGGAACTAGGAATAACGGGTGTAAGCTAACTAGCAGAAGGTTCGAGACAGCAGTTGCCAAAAACGTTTTTACGCATAGAATAGTAAATAGCTGGAATAGTTTGCCGGTAGAAGTAATTAGTGGCACGTCTATAAACATGTTTAAAAATCGATTAGACGCATATGTTGATAGATTGGGTATAGTTTAAGGTAGTAAAATTAAGGTTTTTGTGGTTCGGAACCCACATAAAATTGTAGGTCCCCTCCACCACCACGGAGGACATGCGCAATACACAATACAAACACAGTTAGGTAGACCAGACATGAGTGGATCCGGGTCTTTGTTGAGAGAGAGAGAGAGAGAGAGAGAGAGAGAGAGAGAGAGAGAGAGAGTTAATGCATTCATGCATACATGAACAAAGTCGAACTCCATAAAATAGAGCCAACACAGAGAACAGAGCCTTCCCGCAACTTTCTATTCATAGAAATATTATCTTCTTTTGTCTCAAAAAAAAAAAAAAAGTTTGAAGCCATTTCTTCTTCCTAAAGAAGTTACGTACTATTAAAAGAAATTATTATATCATCTAAACAGAAGTTTCGATACCCAAAAGAAAGAAAAACTTCTTCCCGCAGAATGCATCCTTAAAAAGACGTTATAAGTTCTAAATTTAGAAGGTTTTATTTTGAGTGAAGAAGTCTGAAGATGCGTGTCCATCGTCAAAACGTGTACATTCTGCGCATATCTGTTGATTTACGTTTTATAGTATGTGGTATTCGAACTCTTACTGTTTTTGTTGAATTCTTCGTAGGTTGAGCTTGATTGAACGAGTTTATTTAGTTGTCGTTTCAGGTACATTTTCAAATTCATACAGTTGTTTTCCCTGTAGAGTTTATTTATAATTGTCACTCACTATTCAAACGGGAAATGCTGTATTCTCTTTCTGTTATATGCTATTATACAGGGTGATTCACTCGCTGGTAGCCCTAGAGTATCGTATTAGAGATACTCTGGGGCTACCAGCGAGTGAATTACCCTGTATGAAGTATCACTAATACTTTCGACTTGGGTATTGTTACCCGTATGATATATGTACAACTGCATGATACGTGAAACAACTGCTCATACATGATACAACTTATAATACAACTCCGAAGACAATCAAACTCTCAAAACTTGTTAACCCTTTCGGTGTGTAATCAAATTTCGGGGGGTAGGGGGGCTCCAAGAATTGTTAATTATCCAGGAAAAAATTAACGTCGGTACATGATGGTTTTTTTTTTACCTTCCTAAGTTACTTATAGCTTTATGCAAACAAATATGTCATACATATGACATACAAATATGACATGACAAATATGACAAGTATGAAATACTCTGAAATGATATTGAATCATGAAAATTACAATTTGTCGTCCTGAATGTGACGATAAAAGGAAAACTGTTCTTGACGGTCGTGGCGTAAACCCGAATTTAGCACCCAATCGATATAAATATTCATTTGGATATATCCGAACTCCGCAGCGAAAGGGTTGAAAAACGTTTACTGTATTTTCAGTATGAAGGGAGAAATATCCCCTTTTCTATACGTTTGTCTTTCCTTGACATTTTATGGTAGATTATTGTATTCTACACAGGAAATAATACATAAAAAATATATCTTATCCTCTATTAATTTTACAGCCCTCTTCCGGTTTCCTACATAATATGCATGTCAAAGAAATATGGCCTTTATTATCCTCAATACGGGAAAACTAAACATGATACCGTAGTATACTTATATACTAGAGTAACTAGACGTCCATTTCATTCACACTTTCACACTACCTACGTTTATGGTGTTTGGACTTCTTAAATCAATTGGTTTCTTTATTAAAGTAAATTTTGTTACTTCAGTTCTATATCTAATTAACCATTTTAACTTGAAACTATATGGTCAGTTCTCCCTCACCTACTCAGCAGTGAGTCACCTAGTTGCGTGCGTATCCAAGATTTCCTCTTCTCCCAAAACTAATCTACCTCATATACCCTCGACATTTTACAATATATATATAGAGAGTGTCTTTCAGTGTGTTTATTGTTTATTTCAAATGCATGAAAACAGTTGACAAAGGAAACCTGAATCCGTCCTAGAAATTGTTTGAAATTCGTTCAATGTGTAAAACACTGAACGAAGAGGAGGTGTATTTGAAAGAAGATCATGTGTCTGATCCATTGATTTCCTACAAAATGATGGAAATACGCATATATATATATATATATATATATATATATATATATATATATATATATAGAGATGAAGTTCTTAATTAAACGAGTGAAATACGAGTAAATAAATGATGCACATCCACAAGAAAAAATAAAAAGCCGTTCCAAGGCCTTTCATATGTTAAAGGCCAGTATAATTATATATATATATAATATATATATATATATATATATATATAATATAATATATATATATATATATATATATATATATGAAAATTATTTCACGAAAGTAACACGTGAAAAATATTTATGATGAATAAAACCACGAAGGAAAGGAAACACAAAACGGTGCTCAAGCGCTTTCGTCTAATGAGCACCGTTTTGTGTTTCCTTTCCTTCGTGGTTTTATTCATCATATATATATATATATTCATTACTCATTATTGCAATATCACTGAACATAATTCAATTTTAGCGATTTTTTTTTTAACTAAAAATTATATTTGTATTGTGTTACGTGGTTCATTATACCAGCGCCATTACATCAGTCATTATATGTTTATAAATAATAACTAAAACTATAAAATAAAACCCTCTTATGGTTATTATTACAGCAAGGTTTAATATTTATAGACAATATAGATAGAATATAGATGGAATATAGATGAATTATAAATATTAGTGGAAAATCTATTGAAAATAAGGAATTGTGTGTCATTCTTAAATCTATATTATGAATTTAATATTTATTATCATTTATTATTATCCTTATCTATTATTTTATTATCAATATTATTAGCTATTTATTTTTATTATTAACTATTAACATTTATTACGTAACTTCTATTTATCATTTATTATAATTTTAATTATTAGTATTATTAGTATTATTAGTATTATTTTATTATAGTAGTATTATTACTATTATTATTATTTCCTCATAAGCCATTTATAATTTTTTTCAATTTTACTTCAACATCGTAACACGCAAGTTTGACATAATTGACAGATTCGCTAAACAAACCTTCTAAACTGCAAATTTCTCTTTAATCATTCATAGCATAGGGATGAAATTACTTTACTCCTTATTATCTACTTAAATATTTATTATGTACCTTATTTTTTTTTTCCTTATATTTCTTACGCATTAATTTTTAGGGCATAATTTTTTTGACCAATTTTCATCTAACGAAATTTTGAGTAATAATTCTTGTTGCTGAATTTTGGACGGAATTACTGAGGAACACGCGATAAAGCAATACCTATTGATGATTTGTAGTCCCACACATTATTAGTATTATGTGTGTGTGTGTGTGTGTGTGTGTGGTGTGTGGTGTGATTTACTTTGCGATTAATGATACACCATTTTAGACCACAACTACAAAATAAAAAGTTAAAAAAAAAAAAAAATTAAATCAAATTTGTAAATGTTCAAACTGAGCAACGTTTCTTTCACGTTACGATTAACTTCATCAAGTCAAATTAAGAAAACTAAAGGAAATTAAATAACACTGTAAAAGTTGAGAGATTAAAAAAAAACATTCCTTATTATTCACCTGCATTCCTGAAAGACATGTCCATATATATATGGCCCTATATGTTTAACAGGTGTCAAAGTTGAAGTCTTCAAGTGAAGAGCGCAAGAAAGCAACTCGCTCCTCCACAATCCAGACGTAGAGGCGGGGCCACCAGCTTGACCTTCGTTTGAAGAGAGACCAACGCACGGAACAGCAACGAGGTTAACGATATATATATATATATATATTTGTTTTTTTAAAGTGTGACCTTGACGGGTTCGATGCAGTTAAATCTTTAAATAAACATAAAGAAATAAATTTATAAAAATCTGAGATCACGGCTTCGCGCGAAGCCATGAAAACAACTCGAACCTTATTCACTTATTCACGAATCATTTCGAATTCATATCAGTGATTAACACATACAATATGAATCCCAATTACGGCGTAACAATTAGTTTACTCTTTAATTATAAATGAAACGAAAATAATCAAGTATTATTAAACATGTATTCATAAAAATCTGTCTCAAATATATATACACTGAGAGAGAGAGAGAGAGAGAGAGAGGTTTTCAAAGTTAGATTAGGGGCTAGTTCCTCCATTATTTTCCAAGTGTAAATAATGGTGTATCTCTCTTCTTCTTTCTAGTGAATGAGAGTTTAATTCACGTAACCTTTCCCAGTAATTTAGTTCTTTGCATCCATTGATCTTGGCTGTAGAGCTTCTCTGATTATACTGTATATATACGGTGTATATATAAGGCAAGGAAATAAATTACTAGGAACTAAGGAATACGAGCGATGTAGCGGTGGATATCTTCAAAAGAAAATTAGACTCCTGGCTCAGAACAACATTCCAGATGAGCCGGGAGTACCTCCTGGCTATGTGAAGTGGTGAGCGCAAAAAAAAACTTTACTTCACCAGACCAAGTCAAGAGGAGGGGCAACAAACTTGACCTTCGTGAAATGAGGAATCATCGCACGGAACATTTGAAAGGTTGAAAGGAAGGTATATTATATATATATATATATATATATATATATATATATATATATGGCTTTTTTTGTAAAGAAAAGAAGTGCCGGTACTCATAGCTTGATAAACTGTATAATTCCTCTCCCACCCTCCCTCTTCCTGTGGCCCCTCCCCCTTCTCTATTGAATTTGTTACAATCGTGTAACGTCCCTAAATTGTACTGTAAAAACAGAAAAAACATCCGATCAAATCGACGTTCACATCACGACTGACTCATTTGGCGGGAGCGGAGGGAGGGTGGAGGGTCATGTGACGTCAGCCAACGAATTGTCATTTGAATTTGTTGTTCCCGCCAAATGAGTCAGTCGAGAAGGGAACATTAATTTATTTCAGCCGACGTGTGTCAACGTCGCTCTGAAAAAAAGGTGCCGGTACGCCGTACCGGCGCGTACCGTCACAAAAAAAACTCGATATATTTATATATATATATATATATAATGATGAAGGAGAACGTTGTTTTTTATTTTATGAACGTTTGAAAGAATGAGAGACTCAAAGAAATAAAAATAAAAATATGACTTTTTTGGATTATTTAATTTCTATTATTTTTTTTTACATAATTGATAAAAGTTATTATTATTATTTACATTGTAATTTCATTCGTTTATATTTACGTAATATTTTACATAATTTCCATTATTTACACCATCATTTTCTTTATTTACATCATGTACATCATAATATACATCCTCTTCATCATTTATATCATCATCCATATAATAAATTACATCATTTACATCGTCATTTACATGATAATATACATTCTCTACATCGTTTGCATCATCTTTTACATCATTGACATCGTAAATTACATCATTTGCATAATTTACAACATAAATTTCACCATTTACATCACAAATTACATCATTTTCATCATTTACATCAATGACATCGTAAATTACAAATTACATCATTTGCATTATTTACAACATAAATTTCACGATTTACATCACAAATTACATCATTTTCATAATTTACATCATTGACATCGTACATTACAAATTACATCATTTGCATAATTTACAACATAAATTTCATCATTTACATCACAAATTACATCATTTTCATCATTTACATCATTTACATCCGCCTTCTGAACTCATTAACAAGGTTAAATCACGAAATGATAAGCCAATTATTTTCAATTTCCATTTTATTGTGAAGTGAAAATATCTTACACGTTTCGACATGTATGTATATATATGGACATGAATTATTAAGCTACAATTTATATACCTAAAGCCTGTCTCTACTGTTGAGTATAATATATATATATATATATATATATATATATATATATATATATATATATATATATATATATATATATATTTTATATTTATTTATAAT
>JAJOZX010003151.1:210000-255000 GCA_023014485.1 Bathynomus jamesi
ATATGTTTAGTGGTGGACCAGATGTCAGTTTTTCAACATCTGCGGATGCGGATCTTTAATTTCAATATCTGCGGATGTGGATATTTAGTTAATCTATCAATATAATATAGAATTATGAATATATGACAATTTTTCAAATTTCGTGATATTACTATTATGGCAGGCAATGCGTAAGAATTAAAATTAATATTAATGTTTTCATTATGATCAAAATAATAACTTTCGTAAGAGTTTCAGCCACAGAAAATTCAATGAAACAAGTTTCATTCAATTTTCTGCGTTACCACGTATTTATATTTTGAGGTTTATATATTTGTTTCTTCATTAATAATTATATTATTAATACTTTACGTGAAATGTGCATGACTGGCCCTTATAAGCTACTTTATAAGCTAATTTAATTGTAAATTGCATAATTTATTAGAGGTAATATCCGCATAACATCCGCAGTCAGAGGTGCGGATGCGGATATTAAAAATGATGCGGATGCGGATATCCGGTCCACCAATAAAATATATATATATACTCGGAAGAGAAGAATATGGATATGGCCGTATCAACGAGCAAAAGCTTTATGAATTTCTTCTGTTAGCTCTTCAAAGACCAGTCCAACTGCACTCTATAAACTGTCCACTGTATATAACTTCGATCTGAGCTAAAAAAGAGGACTAAGCGTTTTCTGGGTATAAAGTATGCAAAGCGTACACTCGGTTGATCAAATGTATTTTCTACCCATGGGTAACACCGTTTCCCTATAAGCGAAGTGAAGACTCCGGGATCGAGCCTTCGATTCCCGATAGTGGGAATAATAATGATCCAGGAAATAGGGTAATAGGAAATAGGTTCGTTTGACCTGAGCTGGGTGCCAGTTTCAAGCCCCCTTCATTGATTATTACATAAGCCTTTCACTGCACATTTATAAGATAGTCCAACGAGATTCGATATAAAAAAATTGGACGTTAATAAATGGCATTGAACGAACGCGAGAGAAAATAATTCAAACCTATAATATAAACCTATAATATAAACATATAAAAAATACTATAGGGTGAGCGAAAAGTCCCTATGCACCTGCGAGAAGTGTAGTGAACCTGTACCTGTACTGAGTTGGAAGTGGAAGGTACAGAGGGACTTTTCATTCACTCGGTATTTCCGATAAATTAAAACCTATGAGAACGCGTAAACCATCTGCGTTTGAGCACCGTACGTTCATAACAGCGCTTGACTTATTTCTATTAGATACGTTACAGTATATCTGCCTAAACCTAATCAACCCACATTATACCATATCATTAATTTCAGAGGAATGATTTGCAAAAGAAATTTTGGATCAAGTAAAGATAAGCACCCCCAACCTTTTTTAGTTAGCTTTATAAGGCTAACTAACGAAAATATCACGACTTAACCTAACCAATCGTTAGGTCAACTGTACGCCCTTGACGATTGGTTAGGTTAGGTCGTGATATTTTCGTTAGTTAGCCTTATAAAGCTAACTAAAAAGGTTGGGGGTGCTTATTTTTACTTGATCCGAAATTTTTAAGCCAGTGATTAGCTTCACATCTACTTTTAAGCCTACGTGACACTTAGATTTTAAATGTAGCTTAGCAGATTTTGGCCCCACTGACTGCTGATGGAAAGCTATAAAAATTGAAGGTTGTATTCTATTGAAATTTAGCGACAATGTCTTTTTCGCAATTTCACAAAATGTACGAAATTATGTAGAAACGTGAAGGAGAGATTAGGTTAATCGTGTACTTAACGCAACTTCCATCAGGTGTAAAAGTTGTAAAAATTAATGTTGTGATAAATTTTGTCTTTACCTCCCCAACAACAAAAATTCCTACATTAATAAAAAGTTGTTTTATTAATCTTTGTTTAACTAACCCTTCAATTTCCAGGGGTCTTCTCTGACACTGAATAAAATCGTCTGGCGTTAGGAAGCATTCATTTCGTGCAGAATTAAAATGGTACACTAATATCTCCATGTATTTATACAGGGTGTCCAAAAAGTCCTACCCCCATATTTTATATATATATATAAAGAAGGAAACCACTCTTCAGGAAGACGTAAATTTTATTTCTTAACACCAATACAGTTTCTGCTCCTTGCGAGTCCTTGTCAATTGATAATTACCAATTGAGAAGGGCTCGCGAGGAGCCGAAACTGTATTGGTTTTAAGAACTAAAAATTTGTCTTCCTGAAGAGTGGTTTCCTTCTCCATACTTCGTCGCGACAGTGCGTTATTTTACATCATATATATATATATGATACATATGTGTGTGTGTGTGTGTGAGGATATAGGTGTGGGTGTTCGCGTGAAGTTTAAACGTTAATATATACCAGTGGTGGCGAAACTATGGCACGCGTGCCCAAATGGGCATGCGATCAAATTTGCCTGGAACGCCTAAGCATAGAAATTGTTATCCGAAAAATGAGTATAAAATAATAGACTTATTGTTTATAATTTGATGTAATATATATAAACTTTGGAGGGTACGCGAAATTTTTTTTATGGTTTACATGTTTTTTTTTGGCACGCGACTGTAAAAAGGTTCGCCACCCCTGATATATACAATAGGCTATTAACTGATGATAAACAAGCAACTCACTTGGGTGGCGAGGGCACAGTTATGACATAGAGGCGAATGGTGGTTTCGGACTTTCCGAGAGAATTGGTCGACATGCATTTATACTGTCCTTCGTCTGCCTTGGTGAAGTTTTTGATTTCGAGGCTTAGCGTTGTTTTGTAGCTTTTTGTTTCTTCCGACAAGTTGTATTTACGTCTGCAACATTATTAATTAAGAAAAAATTATACGATGTTTAGGTAGTGTCTAATATCTACAGTAGTCATATCGTTTCACCGTTTTTCTTAGGACATTTGGGTTTGTCCAGATGATGGTAGCGACTAGGGTTTCTCATTTTCAGGGGTTTTCACTATCTCGGTTTTCCGGGGCAAAATCGGCCATCGCCCCGGGATCCCATGATTTCCTGGTTTATAAAAAATAATGATAATAAAGTCTTAAAATGCTTAAGCATTAGATAAATCTAGATTAGTTAATTAATATTGAATATAAATATATAAATACTTTAACACAATAATGATAAATATAATAAAGGATAGAGCTTAGGCCGAGTTTCAAACACTGCAGAAACATAAATATATGGTATATAGCCTAGGCGGCTATGTCTGCAATGCTAATTTGCAGCTTTGACTTTAGCAAAAATAAATTATAGTGCAATTTATAAGAACACAACACCTTTTATATACTTCTAACTAATTTTTAATAAACAAAATATCAACAGCAAAAGGTGTACCACTGAATTGAAAAAAATAACCGAAATTAAAAACCACTGGAACATAAAATATTCGATTCAGGGAAATCAAATGACTGGCTTCCAGTCCGAGTCAGTCATAAAAAATACCAGTCATATTACACACGCACAACATCATATAGGGCATATTATTATAGGCACTATTCGAGTTGTACAACGCAACGTGCTTCGTGCTATTATAAATTTGTCATCAGTCTTTGTTTGTATTTTTTAGATACAATAGTAAATTAACGTAAAACTATGTGAAATAACGTTTTTTAGAATACTTTGTAAAACCAGAGAAATCCCGGGATTTGCTGCCCTTGTCCCAGGATTTAAGGTTATCATTTCCCGCCCAGACTCTCGAGATCCCGGTTGAGAAACCCTAGTAGCCACCTGTGGTTGTTTGGATTTCACGATAAACTGTAGTTCTCCTCTGTCGTATAAATCATTGGCTATTACCATATTTGACGGCATATAAGACGCACTTTTTTTTCCGAAAAATGACTCAAAAAAATCACCCCGCGTCCTATATGTGAAGTTGCGGTCTCCCGTAGGCTAATGAATCCCCCAGTAACTGTCTCCGGTAGGCTAAATTCTGCCTAGCCCAACTTCAGAATTAAAAATATGTTATTGTGTACTTAAACGCATTATTATTATTATTATTATTATTATTATTATTATTATTACATCATTATTATTGCATTATTATTTCTTTTAATTAACTAAAACAGGAATTATTGTAAATATTAAAGCTGGATTTATAACTACTGATGATGAAGAGTAATGTTTTTTGCCCTTTCTCTTATTGTGTTGAGTACCAGTAACATTGAAATTATTTTTTTGTTATGCAGATTTGTTGATTTAAAAAGATCCTGCTTTTAGTGAAATGCTTTTTTGAATTCCGCTATACAGAATTAATGTTATATGATTCATGAAAAATATTTTCATTGTAAATGACTTTCTCTGCTTTGCTGATCTCATGCTCATGTTCCATATTAGAAGGAGTAAACATTAAATGCTTAAATACACTCAAAATTTTTGTTCCTACATATTCCCTGCTGAAATGTGGGTGCGTCTTATATGCCCGTGCGTCTTAAATAAGCCCTCAAATACGGTAGTAGCCTGCATCCTCGGAGTTAAGCGACGTTGGATCTCTTCACTGACTGGATGGGAGATCGTCTTCCGCGTCTAGATGATGTAGTAACCATGGTCGGTAGTTTGGCTTCCACGTTAAGCCATAGCTTCCCTCTGTCATACGACTTTTCTTCCTTTCCCTTACGTAGCATTATTCAGGGTGCCCTAAACGTCCTGCCCTATAATGTACAACATGATATTAGCCTTTTGGGGCAGAACTTCTGGGATACCCTGTATAATATCATACGATCATGCCCACGTCAATATTGATTTTTACCTGTGTAAAATTTATCCTACTGAGGACCCTATTTAAAGTTAGATCCTAAATATAAGATCCTAAATAGATCCCAAATATAAAGTTTAATTAAAAATCCTGATGATCAACATTTAAAATTATTAAGTTTTATAATTAACAATATATATATATATATATATATATATATATATATCCTAGACAAATTATGCTATTCTCCAACACTATTTTGACATTTTAAACCACTTGTATGTTGTGACATTTAATAAAAAATTAAAAATGCCCGCACGTTCATGAAAAACAAATATGGACGCGCTATCAGTCACACCATAAATAACTAATGCCTTCCATTCCTAAGGACACGCCTTAATAACAACGACAACAACAACAACAACAACAAAAACACTTGCTTCTTGCTCGTAAAGCGAACCAAATGAAAAATTACAAATTTTCGCCTCTGCCCCAACATCAAAGATCCCCCCTCCCCACCCAAATCCCAATAAGCAGCAAGAATGCTAAATCGATTTGTTGGGGTATTTTCATTTTTATTTTTTTGGTATGAAAGGAAACCCTTAAGAGGAAATCGATAAAGGTGTCCTGGAATTGGTGTTAGTATTTTCAATAACCTTTTTCGAGTGTCTTAAAAATCATTGTCGTCAATATTTCAATTCAAACAATTGCGCTTCTTATGTTATGGGAGGGATATATTACTTTCCACCTGATAACTGTAATTAATTACGCCTCCTCGCTATAGAGGCATAAATAGGATAACGCGCGGTAAAATTGCATGTATATATATATATATATATAATATATATATATATATATATGAGACTCGTGAGGAAAAGGCGGAGGACTTTTCCTCACGACTGTAACTCACGTTCATATTAGCCACTGCGTGTTATTCTACCCGCAACAAAAAAAAAAAAGGTCCCAAAACAAGACACATCAATTTGAACATTCGTTTTAGTTCTAAATGTATAACTTTTGTAAATTTAATTTAAAATAAATTTTCCTATGAGACCGGACTTATGGGACACCCTGTATATATATATATATACACACACTTTAGGAAGGATTACACGTTAGTTATCTACTGTATTACGTTGTAATTGACAAGTGAAAGCGTTTACTATTATTATTACGCCCATAAATGCATGAAAAAATTGGAATCAATTGAGGGTTTTGGAAAGCTTT
The DNA here is from genome assembly GCA_023014485.1 of Bathynomus jamesi. Taxonomy (NCBI): domain Eukaryota; kingdom Metazoa; phylum Arthropoda; class Malacostraca; order Isopoda; family Cirolanidae; genus Bathynomus; species Bathynomus jamesi. The sequence goes on from JAJOZX010003151.1 coordinate 215,901, forward strand.
TGTTTCAAATTTCTTTTTTTCACGTGTGAAAGATGTAGAATAGCCTCCAAACAATGATTTTACTCAGCTAAACGTTCATCCATATGTAATAGTTACATTTTCTAGACGTTCAAGAACGTACTGTTTTGTTTCGTTTTTTGCTGCCACGTTGGGTACAAATCTTGTAACATTTTTTATTAATAAATGTGATTTTCAATGAAAGTCACACTTAATATTTATCTATTTCTTTAATAATTAATTAAAAGAAAAAAGTTTATTGCTGAGTAAAATATACCGTGTGTATATATATATATATATATATATATACCTGAAAGGACTCATGCAAGAAACCGGAGCAGACTTTGTATGCCTCACGGAAACCCATCTAAAGGACTGCTAGGCGAACTGTGAACACTGTGAGTTCTGTATTGATGAAAAAAAAAAAACAAATTGACAACGATAACATCCTCCGAGCCGACAGAACAGTGAGACGTAAAGGAGGATGTGCTATTTACACACGCGAAAGGCATATGGCAGAAATTACTATCAGTATCTCAAACAGCTACGTAGAATGTGTAGCAGCAAAAGTTGAAAAATTAAATATGGTGCTAATTGTAATGTATAGACCCCCGAACACGCCAACCTCAAAATTCTCTTATTCCATTACAGAGGTAAGAAACTGGGTAAAAGATCTACACTCTCCAACCCCAAATATTTTTCTCTGTGTTGATTTTAATTTTCCATTCATGAAATATAAAAGGATAGGAAAAAATATATGCGTACACCAGGACAAGGGGGGCACACGGGAAGACCAGGAGCAGACAAAAATGCTACTAGCTCTGGCTGATGAATTTATGTTAACGCAAGAAATAACAGAAAACACAAGAAAAAGCACCTGCCTAGATTTGGTGTTCACAAACAACAGCAACCTAATTGACAATGTAGAAATATCCCCAACTATAATATTGGATCACAACATTATTGAAATAACAACCAATATAAAAGCAGCAAGAAAGGAAAGAACACGCACAACAGAAAGAAGCAAATTCGAAATTTTTAATTTTCACTACGAAGCTATAAACTGGGAAAATATTGCATCCAGCATGGAAGTAATAGATTGGAAATCCATCTTCGAGACCAAGACAACGGAAGAGATGCTAACGACCTTAGAGGAGAAGACGCTGGAAGTTGTGGAAAGACAGGTCCCAAAAATACAACAACGGGGAAAGAGAAGCAGGTTCGAGAGACAAAAGAGGGCATTGTTCCGAAAGAGAAAAAGAGTGACTGCAAAATCAAGTTACTGTAAAGATAACAACATCAGTAAAATATTAAATGATAAAATGCAGAGTATCGATTGCGTCATACAGGAACTAATTGAGAAGCATACAGAAAAAGAAGGCGACGCTATATGTAGAGGCGATAAAGGTTAACTCAAAGTACTTCTATAATTTTGCAAAAAGGAAGTCGAAAAACCATGCGACTATTGGACCTTTGAAAAACGAAGACAGTGCTTTATCTGATGATCTAACAGAAATATCTGAAATATTAAGAGCTCAGTACAAGCATCTTTCAGTATCCTAAAAACTGACAAACTGATATGTGATAGAAACGCGTTCTTTGAAGAAGAACTACAAGGGGAAAGTATAACGGACTTCGACTTTACGACAAATGATATTACATAAGCTATAGGAAAACTAAAAGCACACTCAGCGGCAGGACCGGACAAATGGAATGCCACACTGATCAAAAACTGCAAGAATGCAATCGCTGAGCCCCAATATTGGATATGGAGACGATCTCTAGACATGGGAGAAATACCGGGCATCCTGAAGAGCGCGAACATAGTCCCAATATATAAAGGAGGAGATCGATCCGAGGCCAAAAACTATTGGCCAGTGTCGCTTACATCTCATCTCACTAAAATATTTGAAAGAATAGTTAGACAGAAAATCTATGGCTTTTTGGAAACTCAGAAAAAAATAAATGATAACCAACATGGGTTTCGATCAGGCAGATCATGCCTATCACAACTAATGGAACACGATAACAACATTATTGATGCACTGAAAAGTGGATCAGCTGTTACGGTACGGAAAAAGAGAGGACCTAAAATCCATGGAATATTATACCCCAAATGGACAGTAAATTCAGAGAAATTCTAAAGCAAAAGACTTGGGGGTTGTAATGACTGATGATGCGAAATTTGAAATACAAACTAAGATAGTAATAAACAGAGCAAAGAGGGTAACTGGGGAGATACTGAGAACCTTTAAACGAAGCGATAGGAATATAATGATTCCTCTACTGAAAACACTGATTATACCCAAATTGGAATACTGCTCGGTCCTAACATGGCCATATAAAAAAGAAGACATTAGATAACTAGAAGGGATTCAGAGAAGTTTCACAGCCAAGATCAACGGGTGCAAAGAACTAAATTACTGGTAAGGGTTACGCGAACTAGACCTATATTCACTGGAAAGGAGGAGAGAGATATACACCATTATTTACACTTGGAAAATAATGGAGAACTAGCTCCAAATCTTACTCTGAACCCTATAATCCCCCCAAACAACAGTGGAAAGTAGAAAAGGAAGACTGTGTCGTGTTCCCAAATTAAAGGCTAGACAAAGAACATCCTTAACCGTGAAAGAAAATATTTTATTGTGAGAGGACCAAAACTGTTTAATCAGCTGCCCAAAGACCTAAGGAACACGAGTGGGGTTACAGTGGACATCTTCAAAAGAAGAATAGACGCCTGGCTCAGAACAATTCCCGATAAGCCGGGCGTACGTGGCTATGTGAGGTGGAGCGTACAAGAAACCAACTCACTACTTCACCAGGCCAACTCGAGAGGAGGGGCGACAAGCTTGACCTTCGTGAAATGAGGAATCATTGCGCGGAACAGTTGAAAGGTTGAAAGGAAAGGTGTGTGTGTATATATATATAATATATATATATTATATATATATATATATATATATATATACTGCATATATATATATTTTTTTTTTTTTTTTTTTCCGTAATAAATTATATGAAACGCTGACATTTGGATTCAGAATTTGGATTCCTATTTATTTATAAATTAATTTTTATTTTCATTTTCATTTTCATAAATTATAAAGCAAAAAATAGGATTCTTTCGTGCTTCTGTATTTAATGTTTATTTCAAGTAAAATAAAGACGAATGTTCTTTTTAACGATATTTAGAACTGAAACAGAACTAAGATTAAACCTTTGAGTACTACTATAACCCTTTGAGTGAGACTGTAATGAACCCACCGGAAATAATAATAATAATAATAATAATAATAATAATAATAATATTATTATTATTATACAGGGTGGCCCCCAAAACAAAGTAGCGCCATTGAGTTTTGTTAAAAGAAATAATGGTGGCTACTTTATTTTGGGCCACCCTGTTTATATCGTACTAAACTTTACTACGCATGGTTCTACACGTTTAATATAAGTTTAGTTTAGGTGTCGGTCAAGGAACTCAAAATGTATGTAATGGAAGTGACTATTTACTAAAGTTTTTGGTTTTCAGTGGCGATAAATTTTATACTTTATGGTCTAAAAGAGGGGTGGGGAACCTGCCACCCGCGGCCCAGTTTTTACTTCCCCGCGGACAGTTTGATTATTTAAAGTCCTACAGTATTTACATCTTAATTATGTCCCTAAACTATTTTAAAGCTGCAATTTGGCCACTACAGAGTATTTTAGTTGAAATTTTCCCGCCACACAATAAAGGTTTCCCACCCCTGCTCTAAAGGAAAAGTATGCGTGAACGACACAGTTGATAAGTGTAGCAATTTTCTCTATTCTTGTGCAGAAATTATAGGATAAAAATAAAGCGGTTTTAAGATGCTTCAATTACGTGTTTCTCATTAATAATAATAATAATAATAATAATAATAATAATAATAATAATAATAATAATAATAGTCTAATAATAATAACAGGGGAGAGTAAATTAAAAGTTGTATAGTAATATGCGGTATAAGCTTCCATCTGTCTAATTAAATTATACCATACATAGTATGGTGTGTCAAAATGATGTACAACTTTAAAAATGGTTGCCATTTTTAAACCAATTCATATTTTCTCTTTATTTTCAGTTGAAATAAAGAAGATATCAAAAACTTTTCTTAACCACAATTCTGACCATGTTGCCTAATTTTTCTGTCCCACAGCGGACAATAATCGTAGAAGCATATTTTGCTACTGAAGTCATATGTTTCAACACAGAGATAATTTCATGGAGACTTTCCAAACACAAGAATTCCCAATTATATAACCATCGAACGTATTGTGGAGAAGTTCAGACATACGGAGAGAGTTAATGATCAGATGTGAGGCCACAGTGGACGGAAATCTACTAAAAGAACACCTGAATGGATTCAAGCTTTTTCTTTTTAAGGGTTAATTGGTATTTTCAATTTTTCATCTACTCAACCGGGCAACAAGCAGGAACACGCGATTTTTGGCAATCCAGCAACCACATGAACATGTAGTACCATCATTTCACGTTGAAAACGTGACAGTTTGATGTTCCATCGGACGTAATGGTATCATTGGGCCATTCTTCTTCGAAAATGAAGCAAGACAAAGCGTTACTGTCAACACAGAAAGATACGTGCACATGTTGAGAAGGGAATTTCTTCCAGTACTAAGGAGGAAGTTAGTTATGAACATGAATAAAGTCATCTTTCAGTAAGATGGTGCTCCCCTCTCACACAATAAATGTTGCCTTGGAATTCCTGAAACAACACTTCCCAGGAGCTCAACTGATCTCGCGGCGTACTGACAATCCGTGGCCACCAAATTCCCTGATTTGTCACCCTATGATTTCTTTCTTTCTGGGTATCTCAAAGCGAAAGTCTACGAGAACAATCCTCAAACATTGGACGAGCTGAGGATCAACATTAGAAGGGAGATAAAACGCATCCCAGCAAAGATTCTTGGCAGAGTGTTTGAGAACTTCACTGTTCGCGTCGCCCCTGTCATCCAGAGCGTACTTGGATCGAGCACGTCATGGACTATTAACCCTTCAGCGCACAGTGTTACTTTACTGATTTTGTGGCTAACGCCATACGATTTTATTCAGTCTCGGAAAAGACCTCTGTGCAGTAAAGGGTTAACACTTCCCCCCCTCTCTTCTTCATGGGAATGAACTGGCTTTTTGATGGAAACAAACACTAAACCCTTTCTCTTTTACTTAAGCGAAGAATAAACAGAATTAGCTCAAAACTAAAAATTTCATATCCACCCCAAAAGTTGAACATCATTTTGCACACCCTGTACATATATAATATATCAATTAAATTATATTGTCTACTTAAATTATATCATATACATATCTAATACGTATATGGTCTTTAACCACATACATATTACGGAAATTATATTAGCATATAATTCATATTAAATACATGCATACTTTTCATGGTACGGTATTACATACTTAAGGTACAATTCAGATAATATACCTCGCATATTAAATATAGGGGAAATATTTATTATCTACCCTTAGTGTAAGTATAAGAGTGTGGGTGTAAGTGTAAGAGATTATTTTTTTTCAAAGACACTATCGATTACACTGTCAATAGGTCTATATACCGAAGGTTCGATCCATAAGAAAAATACGATTGTTATGTCGGTATCCGAACCAGTACATAAATTAAAACGAAAATGCTATTGAAAAAAGATAAGAGAAGACAAATTCGCAACAAAATTCATCGTTCATATATATATATATATATATATATATATATATATATATATATTTGTGAAAAAGAAACTAAAATTGCACTTCATCCTCCTCCAAATACATCTTTTTAATCCTCTTCCTCGTGAGTATCACTTGTTTATCTCTTATTCTATACTCTCCATATAGGCAGTTAGCCACTTGTCCCTCATTCTGTATGCATTTTGTTTCTATTTCTTCGAGAGAAAATCAGGACATGTTAAAAAAAAAAAGATTACTCCCTAAATCTGACAACACAAAAGACATCCTCCATAATGCATCGAGCGAAAACGAAGACAAGTCTTAAAAAAAATATTTATGCAGGAAACGCGATGCAGATTCAGGTCCCCGTCACGAACAGTGCCAAAGAATCTGGCAACTTGTTTCAACTTTGGCACGCGTTTTTTTCTTCTATACAAAATAACAAAAAAAAAAAAAATGTAAGATTTGAAAGAGAAACCATTTAAGAGTTATTTATGTATTTGTTATTGATTTGTTGTTGTTGTTGTTGTTGTTGTTTGATACACTTATTTGTTTCTTTTGTACTTATTTCTCAAACAGGATTTTAGTGTAGGTTAAGTGGAACTTTTTGTAATGGAAATAATTCTGTTTTTCTTGCGGCTTCTTCCATACGATTATTTCCCATTCACTGTCATTCCCATTCAGTGTAATTCCCATTCCTGTGACGCAATTGCAGCGGGTCCTACAATGCGAATGGGTATGGATTGACTTGAAAATTGCCTCTTTTAAGATTTATCAGTGAGATTATACCATTGATTATTGTCTCATAAAACTGAAAGCTGAATACATCAACGATTGACCCTTTGAGTAGGGCAGGGGGCACTTCTTATAAGGACTTAAAAGACTAACACGAATATATAAAATGATATATATATATATATATATATATATATATATATATATATATATATATATATATATATATATATATATATATATATATATATATATATATATATATATATATATTATGTGTTATATATATATATATAAACTTAGTTAACCTTGGGTTTTGCTTCCCCCGAATTGTTCATTCTGATGAAGGTCAAGCTTGTCACCCCACCTTAGACCTACAGTTTAACGTGGAATCAGAACCACGCCTCACCAGCAACCGAACGTCTTAACCACTAGGTTACCCAGGGTACCCATTTATTTATCAACCAAATTTTTTATTGTGTGGAAGCATGAACAGCTGGGTTTTGCTGCGCGCCGCCTGCCGTCACCGGCTCTCGATCCCGGAACCGATGGATTCGTAATCAGCGACGCTAACCACTACACCATCGAGGCGCATTTATATACATACATATATATACAGTGTGTGTGTGTGTGTGTGTGTGTCAATAATATAATGAAAATATCGCCTTCTACACCCATTTTCGTTTAAAGGCTTAGTATGTCAGCCTATATTGCATTATGATGGCGAATTGCGTTCTTTCAGTGTGTCTAATATCACATCAAACATTTATAACTTGTCAGAAGGTGTCTGAAGAAATTCAAGTAATATCAAGTTTCATATTTAAACATATAGCCTCCTTATGTACAAAACATTGTGCGTGCAATGTTATATTTGCCCAGCGCAAATTTATAAGTTAATTTTGTTAACACAGTATGTTCAAGGGTGACTCGCAAGTTGAGTGTGAAATCGACCTTTGAACATCATCATCCCTCCTTATTTCTGGGATTTGATGAACGAAGAAGTTGCTGTTCATTTTCAATCTACAGTACCCTCGTAACCTCCTACGTATAGTTGGTTAGGGATTTGTGGGGGAGGGGGGGAGCGATGCTTTTAACTGATACTTTGTTGATTAACTACTTGCATGTATATGTTTAAAATTCTTGGTTCTCCAATACTAACAGTATTCAATGTTTGAGATCAAAGCTGCCTGTCTTGTTTCATTAGCTATGATGAAAACTCTTTCTATTCAGTCATTCTATCCAATTTTCATTTCGTTTTTGCAATTTGAACCGATTTTTAAAGTATTTTTCATAAATGTATCGTCCTGTATCGTTCACGGCGTCTTTCCACAGAAAGATTTTACAGTTTTGATCTGCAGTATTAATCTTCGTCATTTGTTTCCCTTATTATGTGCAGTATTTTAGACGTGGAGGTTCTTTGTAAACTTTTATATATCCTCTATCTTGATTTCTCTGTATGCACACTTGTGAGGAATGGTAGCATTCAATTACTGGTCATACCATACCCTCTCATCATTTTAAGATGTCCCCTTAATTAATACTTTGGGTGCCTCGTTAGTAGCTCAGTGGTTAACGGAGGCGAACTTTGAGCGGGAGGCTCTGGTTTCGTCTCCGCTTACTGGATCCTGGATTAGGTTGAGTATCATTGCTCGAGCTAAAGGTGACCCCTGAGGCACACTCACCCCGATAACTTGGGAATGAGCTTCCTGACTGTTACCTGTAATCTTTACCTGTATCAGTTCTTTCATATAATTCCAATTAATTTCATTCCTTCTTTGGGAAATTTAATATTTTATCGTTTCTTAAACTCCGCATCTGTGAACGTTGTTCTACTCCTAAATTCCAGGCTTGTAGTTTTGGTGTATGTTGTTTGCTTGTTTATAACGATGTTGTTCTCTGTTGTTGTTGTTGTTATTTGTTACTGTTCCTGAAAATAAGGAATTTACCATCCCTGAAGTTCATATTGTTTTCTTCCTCATATGTACAAATCATACGTTAATAAAATTGTTACTTTTGTATATATACACAGTGTATATATATATATATATATATATATATATATATATATATATATATATATATATATGATATATATATATATGTATATATATATATATATATATATAGAAACGACGTGCAGAACGCTCCTCTATACTTACGTCGTTTCTATACATTAATATACTGCGTGGTCATTGCAGTTAAATGTATATAACTATATATATATATATATAATATATATTATATATATATATATATATATTATATATATCATATATACACACGAGTGTATATTTTTATTTGTAACCAAGGAGGGAACTATTCCTGGGTATGCAAATATAGTATATTTAAACTGACATTGATGATTCTGGGTAAAGTGTGCATATACCCTTAAAAATTCAAGGAACAAAATCGAACTCCGGAGTTTTTTCTCGGTTAAGTTATGAATATGTGTATTTGAAACGTTACTAATTTGTAACAGTCGTCCTAAAAGGGATAACTAAAAAATGAAGGGTCAAGTCGTCAGTTTCTTCAAACGTATATATATTATATGGAAATAATAATTTCCTTTGACAAAAAGAAAAAAAACGTTGAATAACACTGACGCTTGAGTACTGCTCAGTAGTCACCATTCGAAATGAACATGTAAAATTATATTATGGTCCAGTTATAAAAGGAATTCAGAGAGATTTTAAATCTAAAATAAGCATAGAAGTGTTTTTTCAAGATTAAGTCATACCCGTTGGAGAAAAAAAGGGGAAGTTACTCCATAATTTGTATTCATGAAAGATTGCTGAAGGAATGACGTCTGATCTTAAGGCAAACCATATAGATATCATCACCTAAGAAAGCAGAAAAGGAAGAAGATTCAGCATCCTTAGAAAGAACAAAAAGGAAGAAGATTCAGCATCCTTAGAAAGCAGAAAAGGAAGAAGACAGCATCCTTAGAAAGCAGAAAAGGAAGAAGATTCAGCATCTTTAGAAAGAACAAAAAGGGAGAAGATTCAGCATCCTTAGAAAGCAGAAAAGGAAGAAGATTTAGCATCCTCAGAAAGCAAAAAAGGAAGAACATTCAGCGTCCTAAGAAAGCAGAAAAGAAAGAAAATTCAGCAGCCTTAGAAAGCAGAAAAGGAAGAACATTCAGCATCCTTAGAAACAACAAAAAGGAAGAAGATTCAGCATCCTTAGAAACAACAAAAAGGAAAAAGATTCAGCATCCCTCAACTAAATATGTCGACATTTCTTTAGTATTTTATTATTGCATTTTGTCCTGATAATTTTCCTAAAATAAGACATAGCAAAAATGTGATCATACGTTATGTATGTTACTCAAACTATGAAACCTGATGTTTTAAAATTGCTACAGGCGTAATATTAAAGATATTATTATTTACACTTAAATTTGGTTATAATAACCGTTTGGTATATCCTGTATTTTAACTGTAATTCCAAACAACAATTGAATTGAGTGTCTTTTTATATGTAACTGTAAAAATAGATAAAAACTCATGTGTAAAACCATTTCGTGAATTGGAGTGATATTAAAACTCTGTCTCTTAATCCTGTTATGTTTTCTTAAGCGTACTTACGATTTTAGCTTCCAAACTGCTTCAAAGAATTTATTGTCTGGTCCGATATATTTTATGGAATATTCCTTTAGTTATAAAGTATTAAGTAATTTGGTATTTGCAGTTATAACAATAATATTCTTGATTTTATGATTATAGTATATATATATATATATATATATATATATATATATATATATTATTATATATATTATATATATATATATATATATATGATGCAAACCCATAAGGAAAAAGGAAAATGATTTCAAGGCCCTTCGTGTATTCAGCAATACCCCTCGTCAGGGAATGCGTTTTCCTTGTGGGTTTACATCATTCATTCATTTCACGTGTTTAAGTGTGAAATTCATCTCATATATATATATATATATATATATATATATATATATATATATATATGCTAGAATGCCCGCTACATTGCGCAGCAAATGCCCCACGAAAGACAACCAAGAAAGGGCGTGTGTTACTAAAACCTTCCCTGGTACTTCTTTAATATGTATACTAAATTTGGTGCAGATTACCCTAGCTGTTTAGGTGTGTATAAAGGAACATAGAACAGACAGACGGACAGACAGACAGACAAACATCATCATCATCCCACACACATATATTATATAAAAAGAGAGAGAGAGAGAGAGAGAGAGAGAGAGAGAATGGAAGAAATTGAAGTGTGAGCTGGAATATTCATGAATATTTATTTAAGCGTATCTTTTCTCCGTGAAACGATCTTTTAAAACGACGCATTGTGGCTTGCGAAGATTTTTTTTTTTTTAACTCTAAACACTCCCCACCCACCCCAACCCCCGCCAAAAAAAAAACCCGAAGATAATGCGTAGAACTCTTTACCATCAAAAGCTTTTACTGGAGAGGTGATTTAGGTTTTTTTTTAAGCAGAAATAAATTTATTTGTAGGAATCTTTGGTGGGTAATAAATGTCAAAGGATTTATTAACCCCGATTTAGGATGAATTTAGGATGAATTTGAGACTTATAATAGACGCTCCTTCCTTTCCGATATTTGTGATATCTTTCTTCCATTACGTTTTCATCTATTGGTTATGAATGATGTAATTATATATATATATATATATATTATATATATATATATATATATATATATATATATATATATATATATATAGTTTTATATATATATAGTTATATAGTTATATACTCACCCTTTCAGTAACATTTCTGAATTATCGCTTTGCCAGTAGTTGATTGCGAAAGGATATGCCTCCACGTGGCACTGAATGTCCACCTCAGTGCCAAGGGGTGATCCAATTAGTTGGTTGTCCACTCTGACCACTGGAGCAACTAAATAATAATAAAAACAACATAATTTAATATAGACTTAATTTGGTGTGTGTGTGTGTGTGTGGTGTGTGTGTGTGTGTGTGTGTGTGTGTGTATATATATATATATATATATTAATATATAGTAATAACTAGAAATACAAAACAAAGAACATTCTCTGGTTCAAATTCGTTAATTGGCTTCAGCAATTAAAGATGTTTATAGGTATGAAAATACATCATGGCCTCAAACGATGTTCAACGACGTTCAAAAGAAGTTAAAAAATTCGCATACGAGACGATAGAAACGTTTGAATCATTCTAATAATAAAAATTATAAAAAATAACAAATAATATTAATAGTGATAATAATAATTAATTATGTAAGACGGAACTGGTATACAGCGCTCAGGTCAACTAATGCGGACCATTGCTCTAATTCCTCGGTATTATTAACCAACACCATCGGGAGTAACCCCCGATCTCAGTGTTTTCAATTCACTTCGCAGGGAAGCGTTGGATCTGTCCAGGTTACACAGTAAGAGACGCGGTGCGAAGTGAGAGAACAGCGACTTCAGGAACAGCAGAAGAAAAGCTAACAAAATTATTTGTTTTAGGGAGAGGATGGGAGGGGAGGGGAGGGGAGGGGAAGGGATGGGAAGGGAGGGGAAGGGAGGGAGGGAAGGGAAGGGAGGGGAGGGAAGGGGAAGGGAGGGGAGGGATATCATCACTACTGCATAAAACAGAAATAGTATCTAAAAATTATAAAAATTATAACTAATGTGATGATATCTTTATATTCACGGTGATGAAAAAAATATCATCAGTGAATTAGTTGGGGGAAATTTATAAAGAAACTGGAATACAGTATTTATAAATGTTAATAAATTATTATTATTCTTATTATTATTATTATTATTATTATTATTATTATTATTATTATTTAAACAGCGGAGATTGCGCCGGCGAAAACTGTAACTAAGAATACAAAGAGCGTTTTCATGACTGATATTTTGACAAATTAATCGCGCGTAATTCATTACATTTTGATCGCTTTGTCAACTATATATATATATAGTGCAAACCACAGGGAAAAATAAGAAGCGATTCCGATTTCGTGTATTTAGCAATACACTTCATTAGGGAATGAGGTGTACTGTTAAATGCACGAAGGGCCTTGGGCTCTGTTTTCATTTTTCACTGTAGGTGTGCATTATTCATTATTTTCACGTGCCCATTTCTGAAATTCCTACCATATATATATATATATATATATATATATATATTGGGCTATTTAAAATGATTCATCCGATTTCAACTGAGAATACTTCCGTACCTATCAACCGTGCATCAACTGGGCATACACCACATGAAAGACGAAATCTCTGAGTTTTACAAGATCACCGCGAGAGGGCTCCAAAGTCACGCCGTGGCCTAGCCTAGCAACAAACAGTCAGTGTGAAAATGGCGTCCGCACAGCAGAATTGGATTGGTCGCAGTGGGCCCCATGACTTGGTGCTCCACAGCTGGCCCCCTAGGTCGCCGGATCTTACACCGTGCGACTTCTTCCTTTGGGGGTACGTTAAGGATATTGTGTACGTGCCACCGTTCCCCACATCTTTGGATGAGCTCCGAACTCGCATTGTTACTGCCGTAGAGTCAGTGACAACGGACATGCTGGAGCGAGTATGGGAGGAATTCGACTATCGTGTCGACGTTGCTCGTGTAACTAGGGGAAGTCACATAGAGCATTTATGAGGTGAGAGACAAAATTTGGACAGTTTTTCTTTTGGTTGATGTATCACAAATCACTCTGTATTTGTAACATTAAAAATATTCTCATTTGAAATCAGGTGAATTATTTTGAATAGCCCTGTACCTATATATATATATATATATATATATATATATATATATATATATATAAAACCTTGGTTAACCTTTGTTTTGCTCCCACCCGAATTATTCATTCTGACAAAGGTCAAGCTTGTTGCTCCACCTTGGACCTACAGCTTAACGTGAAATCCGAACCACGACCCACAACCGGTGGTCAGATATTACTCGATCGTACGACCCTCCCGATTAGCAACCCAGCATCTAAACCATTAGGCCACCCAGAATACTCATCTACCTACCAACCCTGTTTTTTCTAAAAATGAACAGCTGGGTGAGCTGTGCGCTGTCTGGTTGTCTGTTTTCGCAGAAGGTTAAAAAAATAATATATACACAGTGTGTGTGTGTGTATATATATATATATATCACAAATCTCTTTACACGAATTTATATCATTGGTAAAATATTAAATATTTAATATGAAAATTTATTATATAAAAATGTAAATAAATTAAAAACTAAATTAATCTCCGTTTATAAGATAATTAAAGAGTGAAAACAATATAATTATTTTCATGTTTGTTGCGTGTTTGAATCGTAATGATAAAGAATTTATTATTATTGGGGTAACTCGCTCTTTTATAGTTTATCAAAATATATTCCATATAAATAAATTAATAAATTTAATAAATAAATAATTGTATAAATGAAGGAATAAATAAATATAGAAATAACTGAACGAATAAATAAATAGAGAAATAACTAAATAAATAAATAACTAAATAATTAACCGAAGCAATAAATAAATAAATAAATAAATAACTAGATCAATAAATAAATATAGAAATAAATTCATTAAATAAATTAATAAATAAATTAAGGCATAAATGAATGAATGAATGAAAACATAAATAAATAATAAATAAATTAATAAAATAAATGAATGAATGGATAAATTAATAAATAAATTAAAATATTATTAAATAAATACATAAAGATTCTTAAATAAATTAATAAATTAATTTAAATAATTTAAATAAATTTAGTAAATAACTAAATAAGTAAAACAAGACATACTTAAATAAATTAATTAATAATAAGTAAATTAATTAATTAATTAATTATATTATTCATAAATAAATAAAATAAATTAATTAATAATTAATTTAATAAATAATTAAATAAATAAATGAATAAGTAATTTAATAAATAAATGAATTAATAAAGGAATAATTATTAATTAAATAATAAGAATTTATTAAATAAATATAAATAAATACGAGTAAATTAATTAATTAATTAATAAGGTCATGACTTAATAAATAGGTGAAGATGTGATTAAATAAATATATTGATAAATAAAATAAATTTAAAAAATGATGATATCTATTAATTTGGTTTACAATTTACTCTTTATTCAATTATTAATGTTAATGGCGTCTCTTATTTACAGTAATTTAAAGGAATTTTGTCTTATTCACCATTATAAACCCCAAGTTTAAGAATATATTTACCATTTTCAAGAGGAAAGTAGGTTTAATTGTATGTTATTGGGGTTGTTAAGGCGCTGGTTAACTATTTCTACAGTATATAAAATATTCTTGTTTCTTTGTTGCTTCAAAAGAACATTCTAAAATTTATGTATTTGAAATATATTAAGTCTGTATTGAGCTATTTTTGCCGAAAGAACATTAAGGTCCCAAATGGCTTACTCTATTTACATGCTTTTTTTGTATATATATATATATATATATATATATATATATATATATAGTTTAGGCCTGTGCGATTAATCGAAAATGTCGATTCGGGTCGATTCAATAAAAGAATCGAAACCCGACCCAACTTAGAACTAAAAAATTTCGATTCTTCCATTCGCTAACTGTAACCTGTCGAGACGATAAACTGGCACTACCCCAAAACCATGGAATGTCGAAACCATGGAATAACAATTGAAAATATATATATATATATATGTATTTATTTTATAATGATGAATAAGACAAAATTCCTTTAAACTACTGTAAATAAGAGACGCCATTAACATTAATAACTCAATAAAGAGTAAATTGTAAATTAAATTGATAGATATCATCATTTTTTAATTTATTTTATTTATCTGACTGGCAATCGGAAGATCCTGGGTTCGATTCCCGGGCGATCACCTCATTTTTCATTCGTTCGTTATTTCTCTTCCTCGTGTGCAGAACACTCCTCTATACTTACGTCGTTTCTATACATTAATATACTGCGTGGTCATTGCAGTTATATATATATAGATTATTTATTTTTGTATACCATTATGTTTGTAAATACATTTATCAATAGAAAATTAAATTAAAATAAATTAATAAATACTCGTAAATGTAATAAATGAAAAAATAAACGAAGACGTAATTGACTAGCTATATAGAGAAATATATATATATATACATTATATATATATATAACGTAAAGAACGACGCTTGTATAGGAGAACATTCCGCGCAAGATGAGGAGGGAGAACGAACAAATGAAAAAAATGAGGTAACCATCCGGGAATCGAACCCGGGATCTTCCCGTTATCCCTCCTCATCTTGCGCGGAATGTTCTCCTATACAAGCGTCGTTCTTTACGTTAATTATACTGCGTGTGCTTTGCAGTTAAAATGTATATAAGGTGCGGCATGCGGGAGGTGCCCCCCTCGGGGCATTGGTTTCTGCGCGTATGTAGGAGAATTACGACTTCTGATTGAGTGAGGACCATGGTGTAGTGGTTATCATATCTGACCGGCAATCGGAAGATCCGGGTTCGAGACCCTCGACGGGTGGTTACCTCATTTTTTCATTTGTTCGTTCTCCCTCCTCATCTTGCGCGGAATGTTCTCCTATACAAGCGTCGTTCTTTACGTTAATTATACTGCGTGTTCTTTGCAGTTAAAATGTGTGTATATATATATATATATATATATATATATATATATATATATATATATATGCACAACTGACACAATTGTGTATATACACTAGATACATAGAGAAATGGATACATACGACTATATACACACTAGATACATAGAAAATAGATACAGTATATACAACTGTATACACACTAAATACATAAATAGATACATACAACTGTATGCACACTAGGTATGTAAACGTATACAAGACTTTCTTATCACTTTCATATAAATGAATGAATACCAAAAATGGACGCATAATTTTTTATAATAAAAAAAACCATTTCATTTCATTGCGTTTCAGCGACACCTTTTGATATTGTGATTGTTTGTTTAAACAAATATTGATATTGTTTGTGATCGTTTGTTTAAACTTTTTATCCGCTATTCCGTTTCAAAAGCATCAAAGAATTTAGTCATTAATCTTAATAAGTTTCCTATACGTTAGCATGAATAGGTCTATTTTGTATAAAGACAAATCCTACTCTTTTAAGTAAACAAACACACACACACACAAAAAAAAAAGAGTTTTTCTTATTTGCATTTTTTTTTTTTTTTTTTCTTATTTAAGCAAATAATTAGCACCGAAAAGCCCCTTTTTCTAAATGATGTAAATTTTTCATTCCGGTTGAGAGCAAAATTTCTATTCCTATTTTATGGCTAATTAAATATAAAGCCTACAAGAGATCGAAATCAATATACTTCACTTCGTTAATATCCAATGGTGCAATCTATTTAATTCAATTTAAAATTTATGAAATGAAAAACAAATAGATTGGAAGCGTATTTGTTTAATTTGGGTAGGAGTGAGATATATATATATATATCGTAAAGAACGACGCTTGTATAGGAGATATTCCGCGCAAGACGAGAAAGAGAAAACAACAAATGAAAAAATGAAGTACCACCTGGGAATCGAACCCGGGATCTTCCGATTGCCGGTCAGACGCGATAACCACTACACCATGGACTCCACTCTTCCAAATGCCGTAATTCCTCTACATACTCGCAGAAACCAATGCCCCAAGGGGGCACCTCCCGCTTGCCGTATCATTATATACATTCAACTGCAAAGAACACGCAGTATAAATAACGTAAAGAACGACGCTTGTATAGGAGATATTCCGCGCAAGACGAGAAAGAGAAAACAACAAATGAAAAAATGAAGTACCACCTGGGAATCGAACCCGGGATCTTCCGATTGCCGGTCAGACGCGATAACCACTACACCATGGACTCCACTCTTCCAAATGCCGTAATTCCTCTACATACTCGCAGAAACCAATGCCCCAAGGGGGCACCTCCCGCTTGCCGTATCATTATATACATTCAACTGCAAAGAACACGCAGTATAAATAACGTAAAGAACGACGCTTGTATAGGAGATATTCCGCGCAAGACGAGAAAGAGAAAACAACAAATGAAAAAATGAAGTACCACCTGGGAATCGAACCCGGGATCTTCCGATTGCCGGTCAGACGCGATAACCACTACACCATGGACTCCACTCTTCCAAATGCCGTAATTCCTCTACATACTCGCAGAAAACCAATGCCCCAAGGGGCACCTCCCGCTTGCCGTATCATTATATACATTCAACTGCAAAGAACACGCAGTATAAATAACGTAAAGAACGACGCTTGTATAGGAGATATTCCGCGCAAGACGAGAAAGAGAAAACAACAAATGAAAAAATGAAGTACCACCTGGGAATCGAACCCGGGATCTTCCGATTGCCGGTCAGACGCGATAACCACTACACCATGGACTCCACTCTTCCAAATGCCGTAATTCCTCTACATACTCGCAGAAACCAATGCCCCAAGGGGGCACCTCCCGCTTGCCGTATCATTATTACATTCAACTGCAAAGAACACGCAGTATAAATAACGTAAAGAACGACGCTTGTATAGGAGATATTCCGCGCAAGACGAGAAAGAGAAAACAACAAATGAAAAAATGAAGTACCACCTGGGAATCGAACCCGGGATCTTCCGATTGCCGGTCAGACGCGATAACCACTACACCATGGACTCCACTCTTCCAAATGCCGTAATTCCTCTACATACTCGCAGAAACCAATGCCCCAAGGGGGCACCTCCCGCTTGCCGTATCATTATATACATTCAACTGCAAAGAACACGCAGTATAAATAACGTAAAGAACGACGCTTGTATAGGAGATATTCCGCGCAAGACGAGAAAGAGAAAACAACAAATGAAAAATGAAGTACCACCTGGGAATCGAACCCGGGATCTTCCGATTGCCGGTCAGACGCGATAACCACTACACCATGGACTCCACTCTTCCAAATGCCGTAATTCCTCTACATACTCGCAGAAACCAATGCCCCAAGGGGGCACCTCCCGCTTGCCGTTCTTATATACATTCAACTGCAAAGAACACACGCAGTATAAATAACGTAAAGAACGACGCTTGTATAGGAGATATTCCGCGCAAGACGAGAAAGAGAAAACAACAAATGAAAAAATGAAGTACCACCTGGGAATCGAACCCGGGATCTTCGATTGCCGGTCAGACGCGATAACCACTACACCATGGACTCCACTCTTCCAAATGCCGTAATTCCTCTACATACTCGCAGAAACCAATGCCCCAAGGGGGCACCTCCCGCTTGCCGTATCATTATATACATTCAACTGCAAAGAACACGCAGTATAAATAACGTAAAGAACGACGCTTGTATAGGAGATATTCCGCGCAAGACGAGAAAGAGAAAACAACAAATGAAAAAATGAAGTACCACCTGGGAATCGAACCCGGGATCTTCCGATTGCCGGTCAGACGCGATAACCACTACACCATGGACTCCACTCTTCCAAATGCCGTAATTCCTCTACATACTCGCAGAAACCAATGCCCCAAGGGGGCACCTCCCGCTTGCCGTATCATTTATACATTCAACTGCAAGAACACGCAGTATAATAACGTAAAGAACGACGCTTGTATAGGATATTCCGCGCAAGACGAGAAAGAGAAAACAACAAATGAAAAAATGAAGTACCACCTGGGAATCGAACCCGGGATCTTCCGATTGCCGGTCAGACGCGATAACCACTACACCATGGACTCCACTCTTCCAAATGCCGTAATTCCTCTACATACTCGCAGAAACCAATGCCCCAAGGGGGCACCTCCCGCTTGCCGTATCATTATATACATTCAACTGCAAAGAACACGCAGTATAAATAACGTAAAGAACGACGCTTGTATAGGAGATATTCCGCGCAAGACGAGAAAGAGAAACAACAATGAAAAAATGAAGTACCACCTGGGAATCGAACCCGGGATCTTCCGATTGCCGGTCAGACGCGATAACCACTACACCATGGACTCCACTCTTCCAAATGCCGTAATTCCTCTACATACTCGCAGAAACCAATGCCCCAAGGGGGCACCTCCCGCTTGCCGTATCATTATATACATTCAACTGCAAAGAACACGCAGTATAAATAACGTAAAGAACGACGCTTGTATAGGAGATATTCCGCGCAAGACGAGAAAGAGAAAACAACAAATGAAAAAATGAAGTACCACCTGGGAATCGAACCCCTTGGGGCATTGGTTTCTGCGAGTATGTAGAGGAATTACGGCATTTGGAAGAGTGGAGTCCATGGTGTAGTGGTTATCGCGTCTGACCGGCAATCGGAAGATCCCGGGTTCGATTCCCAGGTGGTACTTCATTTTTTCATTTGTTGTTTTCTCTTTCTCGTCTTGCGCGGAATATCTCCTATACAAGCGTCGTTCTTTACGTTATTTATACTGCGTGTTCTTTGCAGTTGAATGTATATAATGATACGGCAAGCGGGAGGTGCCCCCTTGGGCATTGGTTTCTGCGAGTATGTAGAGGAATTACGGCATTTGGAAGAGTGGAGTCCATGGTGTAGTGGTTATCGCGTCTGACCGGCAATCGGAAGATCCCGGGTTCGATTCCCAGGTGGTACTTCATTTTTTCATTTGTTGTTTTCTCTTTCTCGTCTTGCGCGGAATATCTCCTATACAAGCGTCGTTCTTTACGTTATTTATACTGCGTGTTCTTTGCAGTTGAATGTATATAATGATACGGCAAGCGGGAGGTGCCCCCTTGGGGCATTGGTTTCTGCGAGTATGTAGAGGAATTACGGCATTTGGAAGAGTGGAGTCCATGGTGTAGTGGTTATCGCGTCTGACCGGCAATCGGAAGATCCCGGGTTCGATTCCCAGGTGGTACTTCATTTTTTCATTTGTTGTTTTCTCTTTCTCGTCTTGCGCGGAATATCTCCTATACAAGCGTCGTTCTTTACGTTATTTATACTGCGTGTTCTTTGCAGTTGAATGTATATAATGATACGGCAAGCGGGAGGTGCCCCCTTGGGGCATTGGTTTCTGCGAGTATGTAGAGGAATTACGGCATTTGGAAGAGTGGAGTCCATGGTGTAGTGGTTATCGCGTCTGACCGGCAATCGGAAGATCCCGGGTTCGATTCCCAGGTGGTACTTCATTTTTTCATTTGTTGTTTTCTCTTCTCGTCTTGCGCGGAATATCTCCTATACAAGCGTCGTTCTTTACGTTATTTATACTGCGTGTTCTTTGCAGTTGAATGTATATATATATATATATATATTTATTTATTTATTTGTTTAAAGGTGATTAGTGATACGGGAGGTCGATGTGTTTTATCTATACAGAGTGTTACAAAATTTGAGGTTTCAACAGAACTGGGGATTTAAATTTTCTTAAACGTGTTGTGAAAATATACTTTAATATTTAAAAAAAAAAAAATCTTTTTATTTTTATTAAAATTAGAAGCGAAATTTATATATGAGGAAATGTTGTTGAAGAGAATCGGACATTTTTAGATACACGGCTATGTCTCCACACGTCAGCGACCCTAACTCAGTAGATAACACCTCTTCCCTTTAATCGCGTACAGTGGAGACACTGAGGTCGCGAATTCAACGTCCTATGGTGCTGGTTATATTAATAATCAAGGCATTAGCCCAATAGGCCACCACATTCGTCTGGCCTGAGCGCTGTGCCAATTTTTTACACACATATGAACATTTTATTGATGAAAATTTCGCCGACAAATCTATTAATTAACCTAATATAACCTAACTTAACATAACCTAACCTAGCCTAACTTAATCTAAACTAAGCTAACGTAAATAATCTTAACATAACCGGAAGAAAATTTCTAAATAAGATGATCGATCGATATATAAACTGTCCCATGATCTTCTAGCACGATAAAGATCACCCGGGCGGAGACCATTCACTCAACGCACTCAACGCACTCAACGCACTCAACGCACTCAACGGTCCTCACTTAATCAAAGTGTGCGTGAGAGAATGCGACGAAAAGAAAATTAAACAATTAAAAGCGATAACAAATAAATGACTTGTCCTTCGTAGTTTCACACCAAATTACACACCTTTAACGCGATGTTATCCACGCACCTTTTTCTCTCAGCTCTCATATTGTAGTTGACGGTACTGTAACCTTAATAATACAGATGTTTACTGAACACGTTTACTGTACACGGTTAAATGTAATTTTCTTTCCACTTAGGTCATATTCTACTTTACAGTTTTCTGACTTACTTTCATTATACTTTTTTAGAGTTTGTCACCGTACTCCGCGTTCAGGTTATGTAACGACCCGTGGTTCGGATCCCACGTAAAGCTGTAGGTCCCCTCCGTCATATGACTTTAGATGTTGCGAAGGAGATTAAACAACTCCAATCATTATTATTGGCATTATAGTTTGTCATTATACTTTTTAATAGTTTTTATTATGATTTATATATAATTTATTTATAATTTATAATTTATATATGTTTATAATTAATTTTTCCTATTCAAATATAAGTTCGTTTGTGTGTATTAATGAATTAATATGTTTTAATCAGGTTATTTATATAATGAATATTAGTTAATCATTAACTACCTATTAAGCGAGATGGTTTATCTTTTAATCAACCTGAGAGCACAGTAAAGCCTAAAGCTTAATTAAGGGGGAAATTAAATACAAAAAATAAATATCAGTATTCCAGTTGAGCTGTAATAATTGTAATATTTATTTGTATTAAGAAAGAGTTATATATATATATATATATATATATATATATATATATCAGCTATGGTCAAAAGAGTTGAAACACCTTAAAGCTTTTAAGAATGATAGAGTTATAAAAAAAATAGTATTTAAGCATCATTGATGTATTTTGAGTAATAATAATGAATTTAGTAACATTTGTCAAGATTTGTGAACTTCCTCAGAACGATTTGGTGTAGTTATTATTATTATTATTTGGCATATATTTAGTTTTACGTCATACTTCTTGAATATTTGCTGTTTCTCGGTAAGTATATTTAAATACAAAGCGGTGTGAAATTCAATAATACATCAACGGCATATCATTACTCAGAAATAGCATATGCAGGTTTCATTTGACTTTATCCACCTAACTTAGAAAGTTCTAGGGTGATGCAATTCTTTTGGCCAAAGTTGAATATGCCATAATAGGTGTTTTGGGGGCTTTTTTTTTTAAAGTCTATAAAATAAAAGACGAAGCTTTATAAATATAAATTAAAAGTCATTTATAACTATTTGACAGTGACGTGAGTCAACACAAACACACACACAACACACACACACACACACACACACAATAAAGATGGATTCTAAGGTGGTGCAACCCTTTGGGCAAGGCTTGTTTTTGGTCAAAAAGAATTGAATCACACTAGAAATTTAAGTTTGGCTGATAAAGGCTAAAGAAACCTGCATCTTACTTCTGAGTAATGATATGCCGTTGACGTATTAAGTTTTATGCCATTTTATACTTTAAATATAAACTTAATATAGCAAATAATAATAATAATAATATAATAATTACACCAAATCTTTCTGAGGAAGTTCACAGATCTTGACAAGTGTTACTAAACTCATTTAACAGCTATATATATAATATATATATATATATATATATATATATATATATATAGAGAGAGAGAGAGAGAGAGAGAGAGAGAGAGAGAGAGAGAGAGGAGAGAGAGAGAGAGAGATGTTAAAGAGATGGTTAAGATGCTTAAGAGATAGTTAAGATGTTCCAACTCTTTTGGCCAAAACTGCAGTATATAATGATGAAAAACATAGAAAAAGGGATGGTACCCCGGATAAAGAGTCACCCCCTTTTAATTATACCGAAGGATGAACACTATAAATAGCGATATTTCTTATTCAGAAGATGGAAACGCGCAATTATATCTGAAAATCTGCATTTCTATAAAGTGCTTTCGTTTTAGCATCTTCAAGACAGAACTAATAAAGGGCGTATAAATTTGCTCCCCACTTAATAAGCGCAGGATTTAGAGATAGTTTCAGAGAACATAAAATTTTATTCGGGTGTATTAAGAGTTATTTTATATATATATATATATATATATATATATATATATATATGATACACAGAGGGTTGACAAAAGTAAATAGACACCATCGGGGGGGGGTTCGTAGTTCTTTGTATGATAGTAAAATTAATAAGTAATAATAGGTTTATTAAATCAATATATTTAGAATGGTGTTGGGTGTTTCCCCTCCCTTTGTATTACGTAAAGGTGACACACGTTCTGGCATTCCATTGATGAGTTTTGACACTTGTTCTTGAGGGCACTCATCATTGGGTCTATTTAATTCTGTCAGTCATATGTATAAAATATCTTCACTTCAGCGTACAACAAAATTCTGGGCTAACGACACCCGATCGACATGACAAAATCGGCAAATTATTGTGGGTTAGATTAAGTTAGGTTAAGTTAGCATAGGTTAGGTTATTCCTGGTTGTTAAGTTAAGATGTTAATTTTCCAGAGTGGCGATATTGTGTTTCGTTGTCAAATGGAAAAATATGTCCCAAAATTTCACTCGACAGATGCAGTTAGAATATTTTGCCGTCTCGTTTTTTAAAGTCTATCACAACACTAGAAAAAATATTTGTCTGAACCCCTCCCCACCCATCCCACTCCACACTCCAAAAAAAAAATCACAACCCATCTAAATGTATATAATTCAACCATATTAAGGTTGTCCTTCAAATATAAATGCAGGGTTCCGCCAATCATCGTATCCTTGAATTTACAATAATTTGGACAAGTTTCAAAGAGTTATTAACCGTAAAAGCTGGTTGTTGCTTAACAACTAAGGTATTTCTTTGTATACATAGTGCGTGACATACATACGCAAATAGATGAATGATGACAGAGATACGAAGCATACAAGATAATTACTCATTTTACCTAAAGAGTAAATGAGTAAGATGGAATAAAGTAGCTTCGTTTCAAGTATGGCAAAATTCTTTCAGCATGTTTAGATCTCTCTCTCTCTCTCTCTCTCTCCATATATATATATATATATATATATATATATATATCAGAGCTGGGCACTTGCGGCATATTTTGCGGTACTGCGGTACTGCGGTACTACCAAACTACCAAACCGGGACCGCATAACGCAGTACCGCAAAGGATCGCTGAAAGTACCGCAGTACCGCTACCGCATTCAAATTTCCGCGTACCGGTTTGGTACCGGTTTGGTAGTACGGTAGTACCGCAGTACCGCAGTACCGCAAAATATGCCGCAAGTGCCCAGCTCTGATATATATATCGTACAGAGAGAATCTCTCAATATATAAAATGAAATAAAGTAGAATGAAATGAGGAGTCTGCCGGACCGTAAACATCACCCTAATGGAAGTTTGAAATTTCTCAAAAATTAGATCTATTCACGTCAAAAGATATAATTTGTCTTGCTTTTTAATCCTATAATTAAGCGATATTCACACACCCTTCCATCGAGGACTCGACCCCCGGGCTTATTTTCATGCAGGTACACGAGAGATGTTGTACACTGGAATAGAAATGCTTATAGGAGTTAATGTGTAAAAGAACATATTAATTAATTAAATAGGATTAAAGATAGGGAGAAAATAGAATATATATATATATATATATATATATATATATAGGGTGAACCAAATGTAGGTGGACAGTAAATGATAACGTTTATTTTGAGAATACATATTTAATTTTTTTGTATACTATAATACAAAATAAAATTTAAATAAATTTAGTTATAATATTTAATATAATAAAACACAAACACCATAGTTATAATGAACACCATAGTTATAATATAATATAACACAAACCGTATTCAACCTACTGTCCACCTACTTTTGGTTCACCGTGTATATATATATATATATATAATATATATATATATATATATATATATATATATATATATATATATATATATATATATATATATATATAATGCACACCCACACGGTAAATAAAAAAGCGATACCAAGTTCTTTCGTGTATTTAACAACACCTCATCAAGGAATGATGGGAGAAAGCAAGAGGTAAAATCTACTGGATACCTTTCAACCTTTCAAATGTTCCGTGCGATGATTCCTCATTTCATGATACCATATATAATATATATATATATGTATGTATGATACACACAGACCGTGCATGGAACAAGGAACTCTTCTAGGAAAATTAAATCCACTATAGTCCGAATAAATAATGGTAAATAACAAACACTGTAGTTTTTTCTTTTTCATGATGTTAGCCCGACGTAGGCAACGGGTCACTCGCAAAGAGGTCCCAAAAATATAGCTTCCCTCACCAGCTATCTGCAAAGCAGATGGGATCCAGCTTTGGGACAGGATCTAGGGTTTAAAGCAGCCTAGCCCCGCTACATTTAGAACCTCAATATAAGCAAAAGACTCGCTGCCTTCACGTCAGATTGAATACATCAAAGAAAAAGGGGTAACTATTATATTTTTAGCCAAAAACCAAAACTTAAACCTCAACTGGCAGAATTGAGCGTCCATTTTTCAAGGCACATAACATGTCCGTTTCATGATGGGAATGAACTCAGAATGGTTCCATGCACTTTTCTGTGTATCATAAAAAACCTCAGGGAACTATTCTGAGTTCATTCCCATCATGAAACGGACATGTTATGTGCCTTGAAAAGTGGACGCTCAATTCTGCCAGTTGAGGTTTAAGTTTTGGTTTTGGCTAAAAATATAATAGTTACCCCTTTTTCTTTGATGTATTCAATCTGACGTGAAGGCAGCGAGTCTTTTGCTTATATTGAAGTTCTAAATGTAGCGGGGCTAGGCTGCTTTAAACCCTAGATCCTGTCCCAAAACTGAATCCTATCTGCTTTGCAGATAGCTGGTGAGAGAAGCTATATTTTTGGGACCTCTTTGCGAGTGACCCGTTGCCTACGTCGGGCTAACATCATGAAAAAGAAAAAACTATAGTGTTTGTCATTTACCATTACTTATTCGGACTATAGTGGATTTAATTTTCCTAGAAGAGTTCCTTGTTCCATGCACGGTCTGTGTGTATCATAAAAAACCTCAGGGAACCATTCTGAGTTCATTCCCATATATATATATGGTTCAACAATGCATTTGACTTGTTCGTGGTTCTACAAGTATCCTACTTATGCTTCTCCAGTTTGACCTATAGAAACTGAATCGCATTGTTTATATCCGAAAGAATAGACATCCATCCAACTGCATTATATCTCCTGGTTTTAATTCAGTGAGATTCAGTAGCATTTTTATAATTAAAATGTACGTTATTTCCAACTGTTTTAAGTAAAGTCGAAAGATATTTAAAATTTACATGGTAAGGAAGGCTAAGAATATTCTTTATGATCAAACTCGTTGCGAATTATACACTGCTATATTACCTTATAGTACCTGTTGTTGTTTTTTTTCAGATTTGCTTAAACAGTTTTCGTGAAATGGAACAGGATAACGTAGTTTAATATCAGTGTTTATAATAATGTTGCAGAATCCCAAAAAACTCACGGCGAATAACGTTAATGCTCTGAGTAACAGAATAAAGTGAACATATTTATCATTATAACCTTGCGGGAAACTCCACATTTGAATTGTTTTGCTCACCTCCGAATCTTTAGATCCAGAAAATGATATGAACTTGTCAGTCTTTCTTTTTAACAGTAAATTCTATAGGCAAAATTAAGTTATTGAGCTTATCAAAGAATTCATGGTCATACAAATTATGAAGCGAATGGCATAAAACTTTATATATATATATATATATATATATATATATATATATATATATATGTTACAGTCAATGTGTAAAACTAGTCATTTCGCGTAATACCTAAAAATTTCAGGCATTTCGCGTAATTCGATTAAACGATTAACGACTTCGTGAGGGTTAGGTTAGGTTAGATTAGGTTAGGCTAAATTAGTAATGTTTATTACCTATGTATAAGGGTCATTCGAATTACGCGAAATGCCTGAAATTTTTAGGCATTACATGAAATGACTGGTTTCACAGATTGACCATAACATATATATATATATATATATATATTATATATATATATATATATATATATATATATATATATGATACTTATAATATAACAAAACTGGTACCAAACAATGTTCAAGATTAAAATGAAAGGCGGATTCCATTTAAAATAAAAAAAATCCATATATAAATTAGATAACACGTGTGAGACGGGATTTCTCACTGCCAATCCAAACGACATAGCGTAAAATTTAGCTTCAAACTCAAATTTACAACCTTTAACGCAAAGCTTCATTTAATAAGAGTGTTTTGTTCAACTGAAAAAATATCCAAATCGGATCACCTGAAGATCAGGGCCCCCAGCCTTCTTTAGTTAGCTTTAAGGCTAACTAACGAAAATATCACGACCTAACCAACCAATCGTCAAGGGTACATCAAAAGTAGCTAGTTTGAAATTGTGGTGATTAGGAAACTTTATTTTGTTAATAAGATTTATGTTATTCACAACTTGAGATTAAAAATCCGGTCAAACCATAGGAGTTAATAAAATGACTAACCAATTAAATATTAAATATTAGCAATGTTAAATCTAATTCTATAGTTACTATGGGCAAAAATAATACTTATATATATATATATATATATATATATATATATATATATATATATGTGTGTGTGTGTGTGTGTGTGTGTGTCCCAAAATATAGGCGTTTATTAACCTTAATTAAATAACATGTTCAGTGTAATCTCCATTTTTCTAACACAACCTTTGGTTTGGTTAGCTTCCGCCCGAATTGTTCATTCTGACGAAGGTCAAGCTTTTCACTCCACCTTAGACCTACAGTTTAACGTGGAATCCGAAACACGCCCCATCAGTAGCCCAGCGTCTTAACCACTAGACCACCTAGGGTACCCATTTATCTACCAACCACTTTCTTTATTGTGTGGAAGAATGAACAGCTGGGTTTTGCTGCGCCCCGGCTGCCGTCGGGTCTCGAACCCGGGGCCGATGGTTTCGTAGTCAGCGACGCTAACCACTACACTCATTTGAGATATTGTTGATTACCTTATAGACTTTGGTCTTTAAATCTTCATGTGTCTTAGGCTTGGTAGAATAGATTCTGTCTTTTATGGAACCCCACGAAAAAAAATCGGGAGATGTAAGGTGAGGTGAGTATGGGGAGAAGGGGAGCGATTCCACTGGCTTATGAAGGGAGATTAGTCACCCGGAAAAAATGTTTCCTCAAAAAGTTGTGAGTTTCACAAGCAGTGTGTGGAGGTGTTCCATCCTACTGAAACCATTGGGAATCTGGATAATACAGTTTCCTCAAAAGTTTCGTACAAATTAAAAAAAAGTTATTGCTTTAAGTATGAAATGATGAAAGAACGGTTTTAAAATACAATATATGCCTCTTTTACCAAAATCCGGACTGTTCTTTATATGTAGAAAGTTACATTTTTTATTATGTAGTTTTGCGTTCTGAGTTCAAAAAAGTTATTTATTTTTTGGAGAAATGAAAAATAAAAAAAGTTACAGCAATTTTTTTTATAATATTATATAAAAATATAATATATAATATAATATAATATTCGGTTGATATACGTAAATAATGGTAATAAAAATTGCTGTAACTTTTTTATTTTTCATTTCTCCAAAAAATGAATAACTTTTTTTTTAACTCAGCGCGCAAAACCACATAACAATAATATAACTTTCTAATTATAGATGGTCCAGATTTTGGAAAAGATCCTACAGTATTTATTAGTTATTAAATAATGAAAGATTAGAAATATATAGATGTACGTGGATATAGGGTATATGCGGAATAAAAACCCCAGTCCGTTACCTTTTTGAAAAAGAAACCCCCAATAATAAAATATACATCCATTATACAATAACTGGCAAATGAAAATAGGGACATTTATTTGGGACACCTTATATATATATATATATATATATATATATATATACAAACTCAGAATACATATATATATATATATATACAGATTGTCCCAGAAGTCCTGCCTTTTGGGACACCCTATATATATATATATATATATATATTATATATATATATATATATATATATATATATATAAGTAGCATCTCAGCGTCTTCCTCCCCCTTTAAACTTTAAAACAAAAAATATAATTAAGCTACTTTTATTCCAAACTGTCTACCGCAAACTCCATTTTTTTTAAAATTTGTGGAAATGAAAAGCGAATCCCAATAATTTGTTTAAGTATCGATAAACAAAATGTTAAATTTTTTTCCCACAGAGGAAAAAGAAAGTTTGCACGTGTGGGTAAATGTTCATCATTTCTAATTTTTAGATTTTTGAGGGATGACGTCACGGAAGACACAATTAGTAAAATTTTTAATTCTCTTTCATGAAAACTATTGGAGAAGAAAGTTCTCTGAAATTTGTTAAAACTAAAATATGGCTTCAAGGTTTACGAGTATCAGAATGAGTGTGTGTGTGTGTGTGTGTGTGTGTGTGTGATGGTAAAAGAGGATGCGTGTAACATGAGAGGTGTGTGTGTGTGTGTGTGTGATGGTAAAAGAGGATGCGTGTAACATGAGAGGTGTGTGTGTGTGTGTGTGTGTGATGGTAAAAGAGAATGCGTGTAACATGACAGACCACCGAAGAACGGACTAAACGTAAAAATTACTAATAATACTAAAAAGAAATCTTACACAAAACACGACTCAGTGTCGTACATTTCGGAATGTACACATTTACATTTTATTACATTACCTAAAATCAGTACGACCAAGAATGAAAAGACACGAACGAAATAAATATTAAGAAGATTTACATAAAGAAACTAAGATGAAAGGTCAGTATAGCAAAAAAAAAAAAAAAAACCAATCGAATTTGAGCTTATTGCTTTTATGCTAAAAAAAAATTACACGATCGTTACTAGATATTTATTATTTTTTTTTTTGTTCCATTACTCCCAAAATTGTGGTGGTCAGATTTGAAATGAATAATGAATAGGTCAAGTTTTATACAAATACAAAACTAAAAGATCTTTTCCCATTTTCAGTGATTCCCATGTTGTCTTCGGTGACAAAGAGTGAAAAATATGAAAATAGGAATCTTAAACGAAGGAATTCTCAAATCAACCGATTCCCATTCCAAATATAGGAATTTTCCACTTTAGGCTGCAGTTTCTCACAGAAAATATTCATCGGGCATGCAAATGAGTCACCCGAATAAGTCACTCAGATGAGTCACCGAAATGAGTCACTCGGATGAGTCACCGAAATGAGTCACCCGAATAAGTCACTCAGATGAGTCACCGAAATGAGTCACTGAAATGAGTCACCCAAATGAGTCACCCAAATGAGTCACCCTTTCCCAAATCGGGACACTCTTTCCCCAATCTGAAATTCTCCCTTTAAGGATTCTCGCTTAGTTTCTAGATACGAGTATATGGATTTAATTAATTAATAAGTCGGTACCTCACTTATACAAAGATGCTCACACACACACACACCACACACACACACACACACACACACGTGTGTATATGTGTATGTGTATGTGGTACACGTTTTATTGACTTTAGATCTCATTCGTTTCATTAATTTTAGTTGTTTTGATATTATATAAATATAATTTAAGGAAATCTGTCGAACGCATTATCTTTAATGGGGAGAACAAATAATTTAATGTCCGCAATTACGGATATAATAAAGAGAAAAGAGCTAATTTCATATTAGTTCGTAGGATCGTATCTCAGTGGGGGAGGGGGAACGAACGAGAGAGAAAGAGAGAGAGAATGATATTGTCGCGTCGCAGTAAAATAACAATTTTAAAAGCGTCTTAAAGATGTATTCAACTCGAAAGGGGGAGTGGGGGGAATTTGTGTGTATATATAATATATATATATATGTATGTATATATATATATGTATGTGTGTGGGGTGGGGGGGAACTAGAAAGACACGACGAGAAGTTCATCTGAGAAATTCTGAGGACTGTTTTTGCTGACTTTGACTTCCTTTGTTTGGGTTGTCTTCTCGGATGGGGATGGATAGGGTCGATTCAGATAGATAGAGAAGAGAGCGAATAATTCCCCACTATATTGAGGCGTTTCATTATAAGATGCCTCTTACACGCTTCTATAGTCGTCAATAAAGAGAAAGAAACGGCCGCCCGACGAGGAGTTATGTCCACATTTGTTCTCGTTTCGCTCCTGGTTATGGATGGAGACTCAAAATACGATTCTGATTATTTCAGATGGACATTTTACACTGATATGATTTCTGGTTATTGGGAGAAAGATACGCAAACACGCGTAAATTCCCCGAAAGAAGATATACTAATGGTAAACTTCACCAATAATGTTATTTGCCCAAGTCGACATTACATTAAGAACTTTCTATGGAAAATTTCCTCTGTAGGTTGTTTGAGTTAGATTAATTTAGTATGCGCTTATAAACAAAGTTTTTCCTTTAATTATTATTAATTTATATATATATATATATATATAGGATGGATGGAAAATCCCTCAGAATACGAAGCCCAAAGCTTTTTAATGCCCTACCAAAAGACGTGACGAACCTCCAGCACACCAACCTGAATAACTTAAAAAACCAGCTGGACAGATTCTGTGCAAAGTCCCTGACCAGCCATGCGTGGCTGGCTACGATGGCAGGAGGAAGATCAGACAGCAATTCCCTCCTTCACCAAACACCGCAAATAAGGCGGGATGCTGCAGAGGGTTGACCGCAGGTCAATCCTGAACCGTCGTCAAACTCACATAAAGTAACATAAAGTAAGTATATATAATTTATAATTTATATGTAATTTATAATTTATATATAATTTATAATTTATATATAAGTTATATATAATTTATGAGAGAGATTTGTTTTAGACTGTCATCCATAAGAGTTATATTTATTTATTACAGTTTGTGACATATGAATAAGTCAGAGGCCTTTCCATATTCCCCCAAGCGTCCTCAGGTGACCAGTCCTTATCCGATAAAGTGAATGCGTAAATCAAGTCACTTCACATAGTGCCTGTGACCTTTAATCACAGGCTCTAAGCATTGCTAACCTAACGTAACCTACACTGAAAAAGTTAGTCTTAAATTTCAATTAAATATACTAGTCAAAAAACTTTTGGTTGACGTGATAAAATACTGCACAGGGTGGTCACAAGTCCCTTTGTATGAAAAATAACATGTAGATATGCTGTAATTTCACTGCAAAGAGACTTTGTGGCCATCTGTATACCTAGTCAAATCGTATTTATTGGTTTGACTTTGTTTTTCAGAGTCAGTCAATAGTTCATTTATTATGGTTACCTTGGTTACCTTGGTTTTTCTTCCGCCCGAATTGTTCATTCTAACGAAGGTCAAGCTTGTCACTTCACTTTAGACCTACAGTTTAACGTGGAATCCAAACTACGCCCCACCAGCAGCCCAGCGTCTTGACCTACCCAGGGTACCCATTTATTTACCAACCAAATTTTTTTATGCGTGGAAGGATGAACAGCTGGGTTTTGCTGCGCGCCGCCTGCCGTCACTGTCTCGATCCCGGGGCCGATGGATTCGTAGTCATCGACGGTAACCACTACCCACTGAGGGCATTATTATGCTTAAATTATGCTTACAAATTTCAAATTTTTTTAGGCATACATGAGCAAATCGTTTAAAATATAATATAATTTAGTCTGTGCTAGTCTGCTGTATTCAATATGTAAATATTGAATTGAATGTGATTGTGAAATTCTATTGAATATTTTGGTTAATGAAATTTTGGTTGTCGGTAAATCGTATTTATTGGTTGGACTTTGGTCTTCAGATTCGTTAACATTTCTGTTATTATGTAAACAGATTTAAAAATATTTAGGCATAATGTAAATGGTTACATTTAAAATATAATAATTTGACGAAATAATTTTTATTGTTTCGAGCGGCAAATATTTGACGAGCTATACTTGTATAATAATAAAAAATTTCTGTCATTTAAATAAAACTTTCTGTCAGTTGTCAGTTTAAACGAACAGTTTTTTCTGTGTAACTTAACTTCCACTAAGTGTTTTCAGGGTTCATGTATTAACTGTAACACACACACAATATATTATATATATAACACACGTATATACTTCTTTTCTTCGTATATACAGACATCCACAGACGAAAATACGAAGGATAATTGACAATCAATAAATAATTCTTAAAACGATATTATCAGGCGAATCCATACATTAAACTAATGTTGTTTACAGAACCTTAAAAAATAACTTATTTAAGTCACCCCTTTTTCCGGGAAGGCGGGGGGTTGGGTGGGGGGCTAAAAATATGAAGGTGAAAAATTCACATTCTTAGAAAATGATTCATCCGGAATTTCACCCATAAATAAATTAAAATTGGATCAATTTTCTTCTTACGAATTGTTTTTTCAGGAGTAAATAATTTATTTGGATGCAAATCGCATTTCACATAGCACCGAAACCATTTCATTATCGAATTACTCCGATTTGTGACATTATATTCGCGTCATTAATGAAAATTCAATAAATCTTTAATAAAATATTGATAACTGTTCTTTTGCATGCTCGTAAGGAAGGATTTTCAAGTATTCTCAATCTCTATATGATAATGAATCAATGAATGATGATTCTTTTGCGAGTAATTTTTATAATTTTTAAGAATCATAATGATCATAATTTTTAATCAATCATAATTTATCATAACTAGCGTTTAATGTACCATAGAAAAATGACGCAAAATTGTGTTTGCAGCGTGTTATTTACGACGAACTATAACGTCAGTATATAATAATATGATTAGGTTTGTTTGACCTCCTTCGCCAACATCTAGGTCATATAACGAAGGGGACCTACAGTTTGACGTGGGATCCGAACCACGGGTCGCTACATAACCTGGACACGGAGGACGGTTTCCCATACAACTACTACCCAGACCCCATGTCGCTTACTTCGCTGATCAACGGAACGCGGTATCACGACATTGGCTACGACTAGCCAACGTCAGTATATGAAATTGTGGCTTTAAAATACGTTAACGTTTATTTTTTTAATAATTTTGTTTCATATTTTACGTCATTAAAAATTATTAATATTTTTTATTTCAAATGTGTTTGGTAAGAAATCTAAATGAGTCATTGGATCACCTGAAGATCAGGGCCCCCGAGCCTCAATTACCAAATGATATCTTCGTTAAAAACTAACGAAATATCACGACTTAACCTAACCATCGTCAAGGGCGTACAGTTGACCTAACCGGCATTTAATTTAATTTATTATTAAATTTGGTACAGTAAACAAAAACAGAATACATGGGGGCTGATCGTCAGGTGATCCGAGTCATTTCCGTATTCAGATGTCGTCAAACGATATTAAACTAAGTTTGTCGTTATTTACGTGTGTCATAGTTGTAGTCATGAAATAATGTTACTGTAATCTTACGCAGCTAATGTTTAATTATCGTTCCATAAATTAATGAATTTAATATATCTCTTATCTTAAAACCTTAGATATACAGGGTGTTTTAAAATTACCTTGTAAACTTTTATATGTCTGTCGATCAGTCGTCGGACGTTGTGAACAATGTGTTCAAGTCGAAGAAAGACACACTGAACATCTAAAGTAACAATTATTTTTGTTGTATTTGAAATAAAACTGCTAAATATCGTATATTTTTGTTAAGATATTGCGTTCATATAAAAGTTTATTTGGTAATTTTAGAACAGCCAGTTACTCGGTAATTTTAGAATACCCTGTACAATAAATATAGGCCCCCCGCAAGAATGAAATGAGTGTCCAAAATTAAATATAATTTTTATATTTAACGTGTATATTATATATATATATATATATCAACGTAAAACGACGCTTGTATAGAAGAACATTCCGCGCAAGATGAGGAGGGAGAACGAACAAATGAAAAATGAGGTACCACCCGGGAATCGAACCCGGGCATTGGTTTCTGCGTGTATGTAGGAGAATTACGACTTCTGATCGAGTGAGGCCCATGGTGTAGTGGTTATCATATCTGACCGGCAATCGGAAGATCCGGGTTTCGATTTCCGGGTGGTTACCTCATTTTTTTCATTTGTTCGTTCTCCCTCCTCATCTTGCGCGGAATGTTCTTCTATACAAGCGTCGTTCTTTACGTTAATTATACTGTGTGTTGTTTGCAGTTGAATATATTAATATAGATATATATATTAATATTATATATATATTATATATATATATATATATATATATATATATATATATTATATATATATAATTATATTATAATATATATATATATAATAAGCAAACAACCACAGGGAAAAGGAAAAAGAAACACGATCCCGAGCGCTTTCGTGATATATTCACATCTTCAGGACAAGAAAGAAATACGATATTTTTGAAGAACTGAATATATCACGAAAGCGTGTTTCTTTTTTTCTTTTCCCTGTGGTTGTTTGCTTATTAATAAGATCACGTGTTATCTCTGATTTCACTGCATATATATATATATATATATATATATATATATCTAATATATATATATATATATATATATACTCGTGTTGTGTATATATCAAAATATATAATACTAAACACGTGCATCGACATCTTGTAGCCTTTCATGTGTTTTCATGAAGGGTTTGGACACGTTGGGACATCAATGCGATTAGATTTTGAATGACATCATGGTCCAATTTTTGCTGAAGTCTAGTCAATATTTCCTTTAGATTTGATACAGATGTTGATGTTTTCTGCAGTTGGTGATCAAGAAGCTTCAGACGTGCTCAACAGGATTCATTTCTTGGGTTCTCAGAGATCAAGGAAGAACTCTTAATTCATCTTGTTTCTTCCACTGAGTGGTGCATTGTCAGGTGTGATAGGATCAGTGATGGGCACCGTTAACCAAAAAGTTAACTTCGATAACGATAATCCGTTAACCCCAATTTTTAACTCCGATAACGATAATCCGATAATTTTACTACAAAGTTAACGGAAGTTAACGATAATCCGTTAACGATAACTATTTCTTTACTAACATTTAAAAAAATCAAGGAAAAAAGCTTTAAAACCCATAGAAAATGTTTATTTATGCAAAATCCAACAATAAATAGGTATTTAACTGTATTTTTATCAAGTTTTGCAACTTTTTTGCTTAATAACTTTTTTTATTTTTAATAAAAAATGTACTGATTACATGTTTTGAAACCCTTGTAACCACTAACCATTAACTAAATTTTAATTTACCAGAGAATTATTATGGCGGGAACTGAAAGGTAAAATTAAATTTTAGGCACATTTATTAAAGACTATGACACAATGTGCTGGTTGCCCTTCAGAAAGACCAACTTCTCAAAGTTAGGCCCAACTGCCAGTCTTGACCTCTTGGGCCTCAGGATGTCCTTGCCGAGAGAGAAGAGCCGTTCCACTGCGGCAGAGGACGGAATTGGCAGACTGAAGTTATGGCGGTTTGAATTCATTCGCGGAGCGGTGATCTTCCGTGAATGACTGACTCCTCGCAGTTAACGTGTTAACGGACTTTAACAGACTAAATATCGAGTTATCGGAAGTTAACTGGTCCGATAACGATAAATGGAAATTAACTTCCGTTAATAGTCCGTTAAAAAAAGTTAACTTCGTTAATTAACTGGTATCGGATTAACGCTTTAGTGCCAAACACTGGATAGGATGCACAGTTTTCTTGCAACAAATGCGTGCTCAACTGGATTTTCCTTGATGGAAGAAAGGAAGAAGATGGTTCTCAAGGATGGATGCATATTTCCTGCATGGAATTCACAGTTCCCTCGACGAATACTAGGTTCGTCTTAAGTTCCAATATTTTTTGGTGCTTATTTTATTCCTGCGGAGCTTAGAATTATTGTTAATGTTCACAGTGTTCATAGTTTATTGTTCAATGTTCACTGTGTTCATAGTTTATTGTTCAATGTTCACTGTGTTCATAGTTTATTGTTCAATGTTCACTGTGTTCATTGTTCAATGTTTACTGTGTTCATTATTAATTGTTCACTGTGTTTATTGGTCATTGTTCAATGTTCATTGTTTTTACGAAGTGTAAAAAAAAGGAGTAAATGTACTTTGCAAGAAAGTAAAGTATTTTAAGAGTAGATTGTCAGTAGATCGAAAGTATGATAGTTCGAAAGTTATAAAGTGAACTGAGTAGATGAAACGGTTCTCTTCCTAACGAGAGATGACCTTTAAAA
This sequence comes from Bathynomus jamesi, assembly GCA_023014485.1. Taxonomy (NCBI): domain Eukaryota; kingdom Metazoa; phylum Arthropoda; class Malacostraca; order Isopoda; family Cirolanidae; genus Bathynomus; species Bathynomus jamesi. The sequence goes on from JAJOZX010003151.1 coordinate 253,611, forward strand.
CTAACTGATAAATACACGAAACCCACTTCCAGAGATTAAACAAAATCTTTCATTTTAGTCTTAACACACCTTCGGTAAATAATGTTACCCCAAATAAAATAATAATAATAATAATAATAAAATAATAATAATAATAATAATTTATACGCTTCGGTGATAGGTTAGACAAATTACATACAAAGTGCCTCAAAATTCACACAATCCAAAACAGGAAGCTGATAAATTTTCGATCAAATAACACAGTGCAACCCAACAATTCTAAATGTACCCTAATTTAGAATAGGTTAGGTCCTAGTCAGAAGATTGGAGTGTAGTGTGTTGTCTGATAGCGAAGGAGAGCTGAACCACTCTTCTTTACGGAAACTGTAATTTCTGAACGATAAAGCTATCACTGAACATGCTACATGTTACATGCTGAAGAACGTAATGCGTGGTTCCAAAACGATGGGCCCGATGGGTCACCACTTCATACAGCCACAGAGCTTCTTCATCGATAGAATAATAAACAAGGGACTTTGACCGCCCCGATCCTCAGACTTGACTCCATCGGATTATTTTCCATGGGAGACGCAGAAAATGACTCCGTGAACCTCGGAGACCTTGATTTTTTTGGCTCTCTTTTTTATAAAGGGAGGGTATTTTTGCGGGCACCCTTCCTTGGCCCCTCCTTTCTACATAAAAAAAAAAAAGAACAGGAGTATGATAACAATCCTATATTTGGATACTTTGAAGCGCAACAAAACGTCCTGCATCCACAAAATCACGCTCGCTATTCTGTAGCAGCTTTGCATATATGCCCAAAGTTTATTCAAGAGGTAATGGCCACTTTTAGCAAATTTTGTGAGGTAGCGTGTGTATATTCTTTCCCATCTTCCTTTACTAATGTAATAAAACTTCCCGAAAGTAAAAAGTTTTCATTCGTGTTTTTATTTAGTTGGGCAACTTTTGGGACATCCTGTACATACGTCGGATATTGTAAATTGTAAATGTGTGAAAATCACGCCTACAAACTCTTCAGGAAAGTAATAAATATTAATAATGTGGCATTTGAGATTGCATAGCTTCCTTCTTTACGTTCAAGGTCATATGACGTACGAAAAGTATACTGTACAGCTTTACACGAGATCCAAACCAGAGAACGTTCACCCATCCAACTACGTGACAGCCCTAACGACGTCATCTACGGAGAGCGGTGTTGTGACGTATCTACGACGTAGCACATAGCGCCATCATGAAAGTAAATAAGTACATATGCACGTAAAAAACTACGAAAAACTACTGAAAAACTACGAAAAGTTATAATGAAAAAAAGTGTGTAAACAATTTTTTTATATACTTACAATTAACGTTCAGCTGAATTCGTATACTGACAATTGGTGGAACTCCATTT
>JAJOZX010003151.1:257500-295000 GCA_023014485.1 Bathynomus jamesi
AGAAGGAGAAGAAGAAATTAATAAGGCAGGGGTGAAAGTTGGGGGAGGTGGGGGCGGAAGACAGGGAGAGGAAAAGGGGTAGATACAAAGGAGGCCCTGAATTAGAATAGATTAGTTGGTTTTTATATAACTCAATAAATGTAAACCTCATGTATGCGGAGATGAGTGTGTGTGTGTGTGTGTGTGAGTGTGTGTGTGTGTGTGTGTGTGTGTGTATTTTCTCTTTATATATATATATATATATATATATATATATATATACACACACACACACACTGCTGTAAAAATGATGTCTTCATCGAGCTCATTCCATGCTATTAAATTCACTCTCGAAGGTGAGTGGCATCTAAAATATTTTCTCTGTAAAATTTGTAAATAAAACGTCCCCAGTGACGCACAAGGCTCATTTGGTAATAATGGAGGACACATTGAACAATTACTGCGTTAATATTTTATTCAATTTATTTTTTTTCATTGCAAACTTCTTTAATGTTCAGCTAAATCTCTAATTACCCTCCTTATCTGCTTTATTTTTTGATGCCTATTGTTTAAACTGAATTTGTAAAAAGACTACTCATCCGATCTAAATAAACTACCTCTCTTCTCAAAGACAATATAAAGGGTTTAATATGATTTCTGCTTTATTTAGTTGTCCAAGGAATTATGTCTTTGTTTGCCCGGAGAAAAGAGGTGAACATTTTTTGGGGGGAGATACAGTATATATATATATAATTATAATATATAGCCTACAGGTGTAACAAAAGTGCTTAATTATTATAGGCTATTTATTTTATTGAGTTAAATGCTCGAATTGTTTGCACGTATTAAAAGTTGGTATGTATAGTATATTTACTTTATTGAATTCACGAGGAATGCGTCAAAATTAGTGAGAATGTATTCTCCGATGTTGGAGCTAACATAGTTACCACAATTCGCACGTGTAAACAGCATTCTGGTATGAAATTCGAACATTTATTTCAATAAAGTAAATATCATATGAGTAAAGACTTTTGTTACACCCTGTAGGCTTATATACTGTGACGATGTGAATACACTACTATATATAATTAAAGATTACCGGTTATTACTGCTTCTGTATGTATGTATGTATGTATACAATACACACACACACACACACACACCACACACATACTGTATATATCTTCTTGCATACATACACGTATACACAGTTATATGTGAGCATGTGTGAACATGTTTATCGACTATTGGAAAACGTGTATAAAATATACTTGCAGACGAATATTTGTACAGTATATAAGCTGAAAATTATATATATATATATATATATAACCTTTGGTATAACCTTTGGTTAGCTTCCGCCCGAATTGTTCATTCTGACGAAGGTCAAGCTTTTCACTCCACCTTAGACCTACAGTTTAACGTGGAATCCGAACCACGCCCATCAGCAGCCCAGCGTCTTAACCACTAGGCCACCTAGGATACCCACTTATCTACCAACCACTTTCTTTATTGTGTGGAAGGATGAACAGCTGGTTTTTGCTGCGCGCCGGCTGCCGTCGGGTCTCGAACCCGGGGCCGATGGATTCGTAGTCAGCGACGCTAACCACTACACCACCGAGGCGCATTATATATATATATATTATATATATATATATATATATATATATAGGGTATGTATATATATATATATATTTTTTTTTTTTTTTTTTTTATTCGGATTGTTTAACCTCCTTCGCAACATCTAAGGTCATATAACGGAGGGGACCTACAGCTTTACGTGGAATCCGACCACGGGTCGCTACATAATCTGGGCGCAGAGACGGTCTCCATCCAACTACTACCCAGACCCAATGTGATATATACAGAGTGTCCCAGAACTCTTGCCCCGAAAGCTAATGTCATGTACATTATGGGGCAGGACTGGACTTTTGGGACACACTGTGCATACATATATGAATCTGATTTAAATGCATTAGTTTACTATGATAAGATGGTGAAGTAATTTTAGAATTCGCCTGCATTACCTGAGGCAAAAACGTTATATAACGTTGAAGATTTTTTTTTTTTTTTTTTTTATCTGTGTGGTTTTTATTGGCTGTTCTTTTTCCGGTTTTTTTCGCATTGATTATTTATCTTTACTTTCGTGAAAACATTTCCGCTAAGAAAAATATAAAAAGTTCAATATGTTGCATGACATTTTGGTAACATTTATTTTGTAATTCATATTGAATGCGAAGATGTAGGTATGGTCGCAAGACTTCATATATATATATATATATATATATATTATATATAAATATATATATATATATATATATATATATATGCAGTAAAATCACAGAATAACACGTGATCTTATTAATAAGCAAACAACCAAATCTTTTTCGTTTTCCCTGTGGTTGTTTGCTTATATATATATATATATATATATATATATATATATATTATATATATTATATAATATATATATATATATATATATAGGGTGATTCATCAATGTGTTTCATAATCGCAGAGTGTATTCTTGAGACAGAAGTAAAGAAAAAAGACCATATAAAAAAAGATCGAGAAACCCGTAGGTTTAGCTATAGCGCGCGACCGAAAAATGAAACTCCTAAAGATATTTTTACATTTTATGCAAATACACAGTGTGATACATTTGCTTCCTAGAGTATTGTGAATCGTTTCGCAATTGTCTCGAACTCGTTGCCACGATTCATCACGTGCTCGGACTTCTGTAACATAAACTAGGCTTATGAATAACCCCACAAGTAATAATCAAGAGTAGAAACAAATTTCGAACATTTACTTTAATGAAGCAAATGTATCACCTGTGTATTTGCATAAATGTAAAAATATCTTTAGGAGTTTTTATTTTTCTGTCGCGTGTTATGCTCAAAAACCTACGGGTTTCTCGACCTATGTTTATGAAACACATTTATGAATCACCCTGTATATATTGGATATATATTGGTAACATTTGGTGTGCGTATATATATATATATATATATATAGAGAGAGAGAGAGAGAGCGAGAGTACTTAACTGTTCCTAAATGTTTATATCAATCTATTTCTTCGAACATTTTATTTCAACATTTTTTGTTAACAATTTTTGTTATTTTGTTAACTAACATTATTTAAAATAATATATTTTATATAGTAAAAGGACAGAAACTTCTCAGGAAACATTCAGGAGTGTTCTTACCACTTCCGTTTCTTTTACATACGAAGTGAGGTTTCCTGTTCAACCCAAGTTTTTTCCTGTGTTTTTCGCTCGTATTCCGAGTGTGTGTGTGTATATATATATATATATATATATATATATATATATATGAACTCAAATAATGGTAGTGGGATTGAAATTTTAACCATATCTTTGGTCCAGAGGTAATTCGATATATATATATATATATATATATATTATATATATATATATATATATATATATATATATATATACACACTGTATGAAAATTATTTCACGAAAATAACACGTGAAAAATATTTATGATGAAAAGAACCACGAAGGAAAGGAAACACAGAATGGTGCTCAAGCGCTTTCGGGGTGGGAGGGAAAACCCGAATCATAAAAAAACACCTTAAATGTTCCTGAGGATGTCATTAGACGAAAGCGCTTAAGCACCATTCTGTGTTTCCTTTCCTTCGTGGTTCTTTTCATCATGTACTGTGTGTGTATATATATATATATGTGTGTGTGTGTGTGTGTGTGTGTGTGTGTGTGTGTGTGTGTGTGAAAAGAGTTTGGATGGTCATGAAGTTATAAATAAAAAAATCTATTTTTTAATCTTTTGAAGGTCGTCATATTTGCCGAAATTAGACGGTGACAGGTAATAGAATTATATATTAAATGCAATCTAAATACGTCTCCTACATCGTATATGTATAGTGCCATATAGTGCCACACAGTGCCATGTACGTCACACAATGATCTATAATATAACGAAAGCACGACGTTAATGTTAATTACCCTCGTAATACACAAAAACTTAATTTATATCTGCCGGATACAGGCATTCCGCTCGCTGCTAATAATAAACCGGAATTGAATTTTGCCGGAGACATATTCCGGCTTCATATATATATATACACGGAACACTGTTAAATAAACTCTCATGCAAAATTCAGTGTTCCTTTAGTTTCGAAGCCAGAGACAGCTAAAGAGATGCTGGGGCGAGGGTATAACGTGGAAAGAGTGCGAAATAAATTTTCAGCTTTTAATATGCAGTCTGGAACGATGGGGTGGGAGGGGAAACCCGGATCGTAAAAACTCCCCTTAAATGTAAACTTTAAAAATTATTTCCCGTTGGATTTAATTTCTTCCAACAAAGATGAGTTTCAATGAAAAAAAGAAAATTTCTAAATTTATTTACAATAAATATATATATACTCTATATATATATATATATATATATATATATATATATATATATATTATATATATATATATTATGAAATGAAAATGAAAATGAAAAAGAAATGAAAATGAAAAGGTTTATTGGCAGACTATAATCCATATGACAAATATTATTAATACAATGACAGTTCACATACTAAGGATAGAAATAATACAGTTGATTAGAAATAATACTGTAATGTTGGAGTTAAGTGGAGCTACAGAGAGACGTTTTAGGTACCAAGAATTCCATAGCTTAGAGGATAAATAGCAGGACTCATGGATAGCTTGGATAATCGGGTTGGTTGATTTTTAATTCTTTGCATTAGACTGTATTGAGCACGTCTTGTTACCTCCGGGAAGCTCGGGACATTGCGGGTAGCAAACATTTGCGAAGCTGAGCATCTCGGAGGTAATTTATGTAAGAGTCTGAAAGACCTGTTGTACATCAAATTTAGGGTTCTGCTAGAACCTTTTTTATAATTCACCCAGAGTTGCTGTCCGTAAATATTACTGCAGAAAGTACGAAAAAGAGTGTCTTTAGCTTCACCTGTACAGAAACGAAAGTTCCTTATGGTCATTTTCGCTTTAGCACACAGGCTTCGAGATTGTTTTCTTATACCCGAGTCATCACTCAAAGAGCTGGTAATAGTTTGACCCAAATACTTAAACTCTTATACTTCCTCAATTACTTCACCATTCATTGTAAACCTTATATCAGCTGGCTGATTACAGCTTTTAGGATGAAAATGCATAACCTTAGTTTTTGTAATATTAAAAAGAATATCATGTTTCTGCGAATACACTTCGCATACTTTTAGTAGCCGATCCAGACCTTTAACAGAGGGACTTATTAACACCATATCATCGGCATAAACTAAGTTATTTATCCTTGTGTTATCTATGCAACATCCCACTGTTGCCTCATTAAGTGAAGCAATTAATCCGTCAATATACACATTAAACAGCACTGGAGAGAGCAAGGAGCCTTGTCTCACCCCGCAAGAGAAGCCAAAACACTCGGATAGTACATTGCCCCACCTAATGGTGAAAGATTGATGGGAATACCAAAATTTCAATACATTTAATATGTACATGGGAACCTTCCTGTCTTCTAGTTTTTCAAATAAAATATTGTGGTTATATATATATATATATATATGGGATTGAACTCAGAATGGTCCCATGAGGCTCTTTCATGATACACACAGACCGTGCATGGAACAAGGAACTCTTCCGGGAAAATTAAATCCACTATAGTCCGAATAAATAATGGTAAATGACAAACAATATAGTTTTTCTTTTTCATGATGTTAGGCTGGCAACGGGTCGCTCGCAAAGATGCCAAAAAAATATAGCTTCCCTCACCAGCTATCTGCAAAGCAGATAGGATCCAGCTTTGGGACAGGATCTAGGGGTTGCAGCTACACCTAGTCTACTATATCCAGAACCTCAATATAAGCAAAAGACTCGTTGCATTCGCGTCGGATTGAATACATCAAAGAAAAAGGGGTAACTATTGTATTTTTAGCCAAAAACCAAAACTTAAACCTCAACTGGCAAAATTGAGCGTCCACTTTTCAAGGCACATAACATGTCCGTTTCATGATATCCGTTTCATCTGCTTTGCGGATAGCTGGTAAGGGAAGCTATATTTTTGGGGCCTCTTTGCGAGTGACCCGTTGCCCACGTCGGGCTAACATCATGAAAAAGAAAAAACTATAGTGTTTGTCATTTACCATTACTTATTCGGAGTATAGTGGATTTAATTTTCCCGGAAGAGTTCCTTGTTCCATGCACGGTCTGTATGTATCATATATATATATATATGGGATGAATTTCACAATTAGACACGTGAAATGAATGAATGATGCAAACTCACAAGGAAAAAGAAAAATGATTCCAAGGTCTTTCGTGTATTCAGAAGTACACTTCGTCAGGGAATGAAGGGTGGAGGCAAGATGACCAAAAATCTATACAACGGGACAGAAAAACAAAAAGATTGACACAAAATTAACAAGAGTTGATTAGAGGCAAAAGGTGCCGTTACATCGAAGAAGTGAAAGGTTTGCCTTAAAAGTAGCTCAGTATGATGAAATGTTTGATATATCTTCTTGTGAATGCTATGATGAAGGAATTGACAGAAAATCTTGCAGGTGTAAGGATAAAATACCAATGGCAGAATGGGAGTCTTTTGTGGGTCAAAAACAAAGAAAAAATCAGTTATGACCAATTGATCGCATAGCTAGTTCAACAAAGAAGAGATCTTTAGCAAGAGCCCAAGAAGCACAAAACCGTCAACTAAAAGCACAAGAAGAAATGACTGAAGCCACCAATGTTTTACCATCGGAATTTATAGAAAATACCGAAGAAGACATGGAGTCAGAGAGTCAAGATGTGGATTATGAGGCCGATTTAGAATTGACTGAGAATATTCAGAACAGGTACTCCTATAAAAACCTAGCATTAACAGCAGATTGTTATCGTGTAAGTTGTAGAGCTGCAGCTGCAATAGTCAATGCAGCTTTAAAAGATATGGGGATCCTTAACCACACCAACATGCTTGACAGAAAGAAATTAGAAAGAGAAAGAAATCGCATGGGTGAAACAAATACTTTTAGGTCTAAATCCGAAAATCTGAAGATTTGATGGAAGGAAAGATAACACATTAACTAAAAGTGGAAAGATAAAAGAACACTATGTTATTGTGAAAGAACCTGGAAGCATCTATGTAGACCATGTTACACCAGATAATGGAACTGCTCGCTGCATAGCAGAAGAGTTGATAACTATTATTACAGACTCGAACAGCACAGATACTATCAAAACTTTACTGTGTGATGGTACTCCTGTAAATACAGGAAAAATTGGTGGAGCCAAAAAACTGGTTGAAATTCATCTTAACAGACCAGTGCAGTGGTTGGTGTGCCTCTTGCATTTGAATGAGCTGCCTTTTATGCACGTCTACAAAGCCATTGATGGTAAAACAACAGGTCCAAATATTTTTGTGGGCTCAATTCGGAATAAATTGAAAACAGATTTAACAAAATTGGAGGCAGTCAAATATTCTCGCATAAAGGGAAACATTAAAGAAATTCAAGCAAATGTTGTGAAGGAGCTAAGCAGTGATCAAAGAGATCTCTATGATATGAGTCTGGCAGTGCAAACTGGAGACACTTCTCAAGATCTGTCCACTCGATCCCCAGGTACCCTTCACCATGCTCGCTGGCTAACTCTAGCCAACAGGGTCCTTCGATTATATATCTCAACGCCAAATCTCGATAAAAACCTTCAAGATATAGTCAAGATTATTATGCACTTCTATGCTCCAGGATGGTTTTGGATAAAATCTCATCCTAATGCAACTGATGGTGCATATAACTTTTGGCATTTAATGTGCTTGCTTCGAAATTTAGATGAGCAACATAGATCAATCATAGAACCAGTATTAAAGAATAACGCCTACTTTGCCCACCCAGAAAATATACTCATATCAATGGTAACTGACAAGAGACTAGAAATTAGGGAGCAAGCTATTCAGAAAATCATCCTTTCAAGAACAGGATTTTCAGGTACCAGAAACTTTGAGTTGCCTCGAACCCTCAGTTTCCAATCTACTGAATACACCGAGATGATCGATTGGCAAAAAGAGATCATTACTCCTCCACCGCTGCTAAACAATTTTAGCGACGATGAGCTACTACAGGCTCGATGTAAGACACTGGAGATAGCTTCTTTTCCATGCCACAGTCAAAGTGTGGAAAGGGCAGTGAACCTAGTAACAAAGGCATGTCAGGAAAGAATAGGATATGACAACCGTCAAAAGTTTATCTTAAACTCATTAGAATCAAGGCGAAAACTGCCCAAGTTTGAATGGAAGGCCCAATGGAATGAGTAAGAAACGTATGAAATAAAATTTCCTAATGATATTGAAAATTTCTTCCCTTTTGACGTGATAAGGAACAATGAAAAAGTGAATTGAATTTTAGCACATTTATTATGCCTCTAATTTTTTCTTCTGAATATATTGTTGTATTTACTTAATTTTCCTAATACTGTACATTATTAAATCAAATATTATACGTTAATAAAGATTTATGTCATCAAAAAACCTGAATGTAGAGTAAGTCTCGTATAAATGGAATATTCTTCAATGTAGGTAAAAAAGTGAAAAATTGTGCCAGGGGTAGGAGGCTTTAAACAGCTAAAATAATTTATGAGGGGGTTCCTGTGTTCCATTCAAACCCCTCACAATATGTACCTTTTCAATATAAAAATTCGACCCGTCCTAATACACAAGCTTGACCTTCGTGAAATGAGGAATCATCGCGCGGAACATTTGAAAGGTTGAAAGATATATATATATATATATATGTGTGTGTGTGTGTGTGTGTGTGTATAAAATATTACCAAGAAAATTTTCTTCCCCCTTTTCAGAAAGACAGATAGACAGCTGGGCCAAGAATAAACCCGGGCTCATTCAACTAGGTTTGCTTTTGCATAAAATTTGGTGAATAATTTTTTTTTTCTTTTTTAGAGAAAATGTCGAGGAAATTTTATTATCGTTTTGTGGACACGTCACTTTTCCGTGTGTTCAGTAATTTACAGAGGGTCAGTGGGTATGGCATTTAGGGACGAAGATAGGGTACATGGTGTTATGAAGCAGTTGTGCCCTAACTATGTGTGCAGTTTTAGCCCCTGCGTGGTTTGAACTGTTTCTCATAATACACTCGTATACAGTTTGGAAATATAGTGTAGTCTAAATACAGGGTGTCCCAAAGGTCCCAATCTACTTCTTGTAAGGGGTGAACAAGAAATAGATTAGGCCTTTTGGGACACACTGTACTTACATCGTAAGCAAATAAATCGGATAATATTGCAATTAGAAAAGAAATTTTAAAATTACCATTACAACATTGGAATACCATTTGGTATCTGGGTATGAAGGTATATGACGTTATACCCTCATACCCAAAATAAACGAGGGGTATATTCAAACTCGCAGATTCAAAAAAGACTTACCATAAACTTCAATACAGCCCACATTCATTTTCATGACGGAGGTGTTTATCTGACACATGTAGCAACCTCTATCGCTTTCCCTGACTCGCTTTATGTGAAGGTTCCAGGTTCGATGCTCGTCGTGGGTTACAGATATCCTCGAGTTATGGGTCACGACCCTCTTCTGAAGACTGAGAATAGTCTGAGAGTCCACTTTCAACCAACCAAACCTGACAGATAAGAACAATAGGGCAATTTTCAGTTTGGAAAATAGCTTAAAGGTGAAAGATATAAAAAATATATATAACTATATATATATATAGGGCAATTTTTAGTTTGGAAAATAGCTTAAAGGTGAAAGATATAAAAATATATATACTATATATATATATAACTATATATATATATATATATATATATATATATATATATATATTATATATTGCTTTCTGCCGTAATGAAATTTTATTTGCTATCTAAAATTTAATCTATAAACTCTCTATGCGCCTCGGTGGTGTAGTGGTTAGCGTCGCTGATTACGAATACATCGGCCCCGGGTTCGAGACCCGGTGACTGCAGCCGGCGCGCAGCAAAACCCAGCTGTTCATCCTTCCACACAATAAAAAAAAAATGGTTGGTAGATAAATGGGTACCCTGGGTGGCCTAGACGCTGGGCTACTGGTGGGGCGTGGTTCGGATTCCACGTTAAACTGTAGGTCTAAGGTGGAGTGAATAGCTTGACCTTCGTCAGAATGAACAATTCGGGCGGAAGCTAACCAAAGGTTATATATATATATATATAATATGATATATTTATTATATTATGGATTTTCTACAAGCTGAGAAGAATAAATTAAATGTCATCATATTGCGCAATGTCCTACACCTTTGGGTATGGCACTATATGTATTTTACAACGAAATTCCTTCGATAAGACTCTGGAACTGAACGTATTAAGCTATACAGTCTTTCATCTAACAAAATTAAATCTTTCTCATATAATTTTCAAACATTAATAAAAACAAAAAACTATATTTCATATTTTAGTACGTTTACAACTATATGTCGTAATTAAGTTACGTGTTTCTATATATCTTATGAACTATAGAAGATACATTGAATCGAGACAGAAAACTTAGTAATACAAACTGAAGATATTTTATTTTCGCTCTCACACTGACTTCTACATAGCAACACTAACTTTTCTACATAGTAGCACTATCTTTTCTGTATAGCAACACTATCTATTCTACATAGCAACACTATCTATTCTACATAGCAACACTATCTATTCTACATAGTAACACTATCTATTCTACATAGTAACACTATCTTTTCTACAGAGCAACACTATCTATTCTACATAGCAACACGATCTATTCTACATAGTAACACTATCTTTTCTACATAGTAACACTATCTATTCTACATAGCAACACTATCTTTTCTACATAGCAACACTATCTTTTGTTCTATTTCTTTCGATAAACGTTACAGGTCATGTTTTGCACTCATTAAAAATTAAGCTCTTGTTTTAAGTCTCTTAATTTACAGAGTGGCTCAGAAGTCTGAACTCATAGGCAGAATTAACTTTTTACTTTTATTTTAACAATTGTTCAAATTGCTGCATGCCACTAACTTGCATACGCATATCAGTTCTCGCACGTACGCTTCTCTCAATTAAATGAATAAATTAAATAACTTAATAAATAAGTCTAATGATCAATGAGTACAGATTTCTGAGACACCTTGTATATACAGAAGGTTGACAAAGGGAAATAGACCCACGATGATTGTCCTCAAGAACAAATGGCAAAGCTCATCAATGGAATGCCAGAACGAGTGTCACCTTTACAAAATGCAAAGGAGAAATCAACACCATTCTAATATTTTGATTTAATAAATCTATTATTGTTTATTGACTTTTATTATTATCAAACCGAAATTATGGAAAAACCGAAGGTGTATATGTGTTAATCATTATATATAATATATATATATATATATATATATATATATATATATATATATATATATATATATATATGATGAATTTCACAATTAAAACACGTGAAATGAATGAATGATGCAAACCCACAAGGAAAAAGAAAAATGATTCCAAGGCCTTTCGTGTATTCAGAAGTACACCTTATTCCCTGACGAGGTGTACTTCTGAATACACGAAAGGCTTTGAATCATTTTTTTTTTCCTTGTGGGTTTGCAGCATATATATATATATATATATATATATATATATATATATATATATATACAGGGTTGTTATAAGTCCGGAGGGGTTTTCAAAATAAGTACTTTTTAATTATTCTGAATAGAACCAAGTAGTACATATGAAATCTATGACTCTTTTAAAGTTTTTTCCATAGTTCACATCAGCACTTTACGCTTCAACATATCCGTACGTATCTCACCCGCACAGTGCATCGTTCGATTCTATTCTATTTTTTTATTTTTCAGATAGATGCACCAGACTTAACCCTCTATAGCTTCACTGAAGAAAAGTAAATTGCGTGTTGTGGTTAGCCTAGCTGAAATATGTTACAGCACTGAGATGCAAGTTCCGACCACAGTACAACAAAAATCCACCATCTGAACATGCAATAAGAGATTGGATGAAAAAATTTAAAGCCACAGGTTCAGTGCATAACAGACCTCGTTCCGGTAGACCAGCTATCAGTGAGGAGAGCATAGCATCTGTTCAAGAAGGGTTCGAAAGAAGCCCAAAAATGTCACTTACCCGCCCTTCTAGATAAATACCCCCCCCCCCCCCCCGTCTCAACAGTCCGCAAGATTTTAAAGGTGAAGTTACATCAATATCCCCACAAAATTCAAGTTGTTCAAGATCTAATGAAGGAGGATTACAGTGCTAGGTTTGGATTCCGCGAAGAATTTCTCACAAGAATCAAGGACTTTTTGAACTTTTTGAACCAATTAACATTTCTTGATGAAGCAACATTTCATCTCAGTGGCAAAGTTAACTGCCACAATTGGCGTATTTGGGAAAATGAAAAACTTCAGGACTTGTGGTTTCATCAGAGAGACTCTCCGAAGGTCAATGTGTGGTATGCTTTAAGAAAATCCCGAGTCATCGGTCCGTTCTTTTTGAGGAAGCAGCTGTGAACGGAGAGAGCTATCTTGAAATGTTGGAAAACTTCTTCCTTCCACAGCTGGTGGCCTCAGACCTTGTGAACTAAACAATTTTCCAGCATGACGGAGCCCCTTGACACTGTTCTCAGAACGTCAGGGAGTTTTTGAATGAAACATCACCCAGATAGATTTTCATGATATGTGCCATTTTGTTCTATTTGGAATAATTAAGAAGTTACTTATTGTTAAATTCCCTCCCGGACTTTACAACAACCCTGTGTGTGTGTGTGTGTATATATATATATATATATATATATATGAATGGGTTCGATAAAGTAGATAGAGATAGCTTTTTCGAAATATCTCAATCTAATAGGACTAGAAATAACGGGTGTAAGTTGACAAGAAGAAGGTTCGAGACAGCAGTTGCTAAACACTTTTTTACGCATAGAATAGTAAATAGGTGGAATAGTTTGCCGGTAGAAGTAATTAGTAGCACGTCTATAAACATGTTTAAAAATCGATTAGACGCATATGTTGATAGAGTGGGTATAGTTTAAGGCTTTGTGGTTCGGAACCCACGTAAAATTGTAGGTCCCCTCCGCCACCACGGAGAACATGCACAATACACAATTACGAACACAGTTAGGTAGACCAGCCATGAGTGGATCCTAAGGTTTTTGTTGGTCTGAAACATTATAACATTATAACATATACACACATCAGGGAAATAACATGAATCTCACTTTTTTCGAATTCCCTCGATCACCTGAAATTGGCTGAAGTAAAGATCAGATATTACAAGATGTTTCTTGGACTATTTTTTTCCATTTCTTTATATTTTTCTTATATTGGCAATGCATCCATTGCCAAATGTATTCATTCTAATTGCCAACTTCCTTAAAGATCCACTTGAAAAAGTGGCCTAAAGTAAAAATATGAAATAATAATTACCTTCTTTATAGTCATTCAAAGATTACGTCGTGGTCAATGTCGTAACACCGATTAGCGAAGTTAAGCGACGTTAGGTCAGGTGAATAGTTGGATGGATGGATGGATACAGATTATATATAGCGACCCGTGGTTCGGATCGCGCATAAAGCTGTAGGTCTCCACCGTCATATGACCGTAGATGTTGCGAAAGCGGTTCAACACCCCCACGCCCCTCCTACCCCATCAATCAAACTTATAGTCACTCAGATTAATGCAAATTACATCGACAAATAAAGGAGAACTTTTCATTTTCATTCCTAACGATTCAGTCACTCATAATTCTTTCATTTTCATCAGAAAGATAATAGATAGGCAGCGCCAGTAGTTCAGCTGATAACACCGTTTTCCTATTACCGAAGCAAAACACTGAAATCAGGGGTTCGAATTCCGATGATGTCAGTGATAATAACATAGAAGTTAGAGCAATGAGGCCTCATTAGCTGGCCTGAGAGCCGTGCCAGTTTCTCATCCTCCTGACTGATTAGATAGAGTCTCGTTTAGGTTGTCGTTTCCGCACACCGAAGGAGGATCTCCTTTTGCTATCCCATTTATAACGTATATAAAAACTATACATTCGTATGTGATGCCGCTTTGAAATCACCTTCCGTTAATAAGGTAACAGAGTCGATACCTTCATTCGTGCGTGGCATGACGCTCCGCAGTATATAGCTTAACATATTCGATCAATACGGCGGAGCTTATATTAATATCACTTATTAACGAAACCTCCTCCTCCTCCTCCTCCTCCGTCCTCCTCCTCCTCCTCCTCGTCCTCCTCCTCGTCCTCCTCTCATTCCGATAAAAATGGAGGGGTTTTATGGAAGCGGTTTCATTGTCAACAAAGAACAAAGCAAAATAAATTTAATTTATTTAGCGTTCATGGTATTTTGCGTTACGCTTTCATATATTTGCTCTGCATGAAAAGGTGTAGTGTATCACCCTGTCGTACGGAATACATGTTATTAGGTTATTAGTGTTGTGTTTCAGTTTGAATAAATTTGTTATGCATGAACTCTGTGCAAATGTTAAATATATATTATATATATATATATATATATATATATATATATCTATACTAGCTGGCCCACCTCCGGGAAAAATGTGGCAGTTACGTTAAAATTACTACTTCTCCCTTATCCTACGCCCTACCCCCCCCCCTCCCTTCCCGTCCCTCTCTTTCTCCCTAAGTGGACCTTAGAAAAAATAATTGGTGACTCATGCTGAAGTGCATAGACATGATAAGGTTTTGGCACAATTTCAGGACTAATTTGGACTGTCAAAGAACAAAGCAGAACAAAAATCTTCTTAAGAATCGGTTTCTTTTCAGACGTCTTTCACCTTCAGAAGTTTTCACAAGTTCTCAGTCGGATTAAGGTCAGGAGGCCATTCCGAAGTTCAAATTTGATTTTTCATAAACATTTTTATAAATTTTAGTTGAGCGGCAAAGTGTAGTACCCTGCTGGAACCAGGAATGTCCATCCACTTGTATTGTTTATAGGCATGTTGTTCGGGGATGTTTAAGTAAACAAGGGCATTCACTTTGGTATCCTTTGGGCAAAACCAGAATTTTTTTGCCCCTGAGAAAAACCTCGCCAAACCATGACCTTTCGAGAATGTTTCACGATGGTAGTATACAACACTGGAATAATGCCGCTGACTGGGTGAACGTCTAACGTACAGATGATCCTTCTCAAAGTGCATGAGCTAGATCTCGTCGCTGAACAAGACCTTGGCTGTGCTGTCGGTATATTTCTTCGTAAAAAGAAGATGGTTCTTCTGCTTTTCATTTCGGAGTGTTTTTTCTGAGGGGTTGGGGGGGGGGGCGAGGAGGAGGAGAATTTGGTCATCTTGTGACTAAATTGCTCTCATTCTGAAGCCTCCTTCTAGTGAGAGGAGAAGGAAGCTACTGCTGCATCCATCTGGACGCTAGTGATGAAGGAGTTAACTTTATCTTCCTTCTGATTGCATTAACAGCGCGTTGAATCGTTATCAGGTTTGTGGCCTGCTACATCTTGCTTATGGCTTTTACTCTCCATCTCTTTTGATGCTACATGCTGCCATCTCAGACATCTGAAGCCAGGAATTTACCTGCCTTTGACTGTAGCCTTTATTTATACGTACTTCCACTTGGCCTAGCTTTCCTGAGGAAATTTCAGGTCTTTTGTTCATTTTTAGTCTGTGTAACCTAAAAATCCAATGGGTAATGTACACAAGTTAAATTTACTGCCTTTTCTTGGTCTACACCAGCAAAAGAAATGTTAATTAAAGCTATTGTGATATCGATAGAAAATAAAACTTAGGATAGGATAAGAGAGGAGAGGACAGGTTAGTTTAGGTTAGATTTGGTCAAGTTAACCTTTAAAGCGTCACTTCTATACGCACCGATAAACGAAATAACTCGTCGATAACGCTTAAGAGGTTAAAGCATACTGAATGCAAAACTGTGACTCAAAAGGGAAAAATTCCACGAATTTGTGGTGATTCTAAACTTTTAACCACGACTGTATTTTCACTAAACCCTGTTAATATTACTAATTAATTATTTAAGTATTCAAAATTTTCCATTAGTTTGACAAATGAGTAATCAGGCAACCACAAGTATTCTTGTTAGTTGCAAATAACAAAAAAAAAAAGAGCCTAAAAATAGAGCTGTTCTTTTTACATCGTATTTCACCTTCCATTTTATTTTCATAAGATAGATAGGTCATTAGGTAATGAGAGTGATCCAGCTTACAGAGCTTTATGCGTCACTAATATTTTCACTGTTTTATTTCAAATTCAAGCATCATAGGTAGAGGTATAGGTGTGGAAATTTTAGTAGGTATGGGTATACTGCATCCTTGAACTCCCCATCTCATTTATCCAGGTACACCCGACTCATCCGGGTTTGTCCTGAGCCAGGTGTCTCATTTTTTTTTTTGGAGGTTTCCACCCTGACATCGGTAGTGTTCCTAATTTCTTTGAGTAGCTGGTTAAATAGTTTTGCCTCTCTGACAGCAAATTAATTTTCCTTCAGAGTTGAGGATGTATCTTGTCTAACCTTTAGTTTTGAAGCACCATCAATGCTCTTCTTTTCCTATTTTCCAGTGTTGCCTGGATGGTTATAGAGTTTAGTTCGAGATTAGGAAATACTGTACTTTCTCTATTATTTTCCATGAGTGTATTATGGTGTATTTCTCTTTCTTCTTTTCAACGAGTAAAGTTTTAACGTCTGTTCTTTCTAAGTAATTTAGTTTTTTCGCATCCACTGATCTTGGCCGTGAAATTTATCTGAATTTTTTATTCTAATTTACTAATTTCTTATATATATATATAGGGAACGTTAAAGACAGCAATATTCCAGTTTTGCTATGACAGCCTTTTCAGCAAATGTTCAAAGTATCTATCCCATCTTTTTTTTATATCTTATAACCTCTAAATCCTTCGCTTTTGCTTTTCTCTGAATTTCCTCTCTATTTGGGGGCACAGTAGTCTATCGGTTTTAATTCCTCATTTTTTACAGTATCTTAAAAGCTCAAATTTTTCGATGTTAAATTTTTGTTTTGTATATTCTGTTTGTGTCTGTTTGTAACGCTTCCAAATCTTCCTATTTTGTAATTTTTCTGCTAATTTTTGTAGCATCATTTAGCAAAGGATGTTACTGTATATACAGAATGTAACGTACTAATTTTGAGCACTATGTGGATACTCAGACGCGGGATCTTCGCTAAATGCCTTGTTTTTAAATGAAAAAGTCTTCAAGATGAGTACTTTGCTGGTATTCATTCGGAGTACGAAATTTTTTTGTTTTTTGTGGAAAAAATATTTTGGATTTTAAACAAAATTCATATTTAAATAAGTCACAAGTAACATTTTTTCTAGATCAAATAAAAACAAATATTCTTAGCCTTTAAAATATCTATATAGGCCTATATATTTTTAATTTTTGGGAGGGTATCTGTTTAATTTAACCTTTTTTTTTTGTTTTTTGACAAATTAAACAAACTGTTTATTTGGAATTAATCTTATTCAATTTGGCACTTCTTTAATTGAATTCCTTAAAATTTCATTTTCATATTAAAATTCTTTATTTAGCCATAACTTACCTATTACTGTACATTCAGTTCTGCATATATATATATATATATATATATATATATATATATATATATATATATATATACAGGGTGAGGCATAAGTCGCTTTACCGATAATAATGAAATCACTTTGTGAAGACTATTTATTATATATTACAGAAATTGTTCAACGTGTCCTCCATCACGTTCAATACACACTTTGCATCTTTGAACCACTGAACAACAAATAGCTCGACACAGTTCTTTGTTATTATTTAACATCTCAAACTCTTGGCGTATCAAAGTCTTCATGTGATCGAAGTCCCGAGGTTTCTGGCCGTAGACTCTATCTTTGATTATACCCCACACTGGGGGTGTCTGCAATACAGACTAACGAAAATTGCAAAAAATTGAATACGAATATGGGTGTTCTTCTGAATAGACTAACACATAATGTTGTTGCTTTCGGTGTTGATGAACCACGTACGAAAGCCTCGTCAGTACTTTGAACCTCTCTACCTGCTTGGTAATGCTGCTGCTGCTGCGAGTTGCTCGTACCCTGAAACGGGCGTATGGACGGAATGGTACTCTATGTGAAAAGACGTTTAACTCTTTATACTTCCACTTAAACTATGAATTTACCAATGATATATATACAGGGTGGGCCGTAAGTTTCCATACATAGGAAAAATAAACATTTTTTTATGGACAACCATTTTTATTTATATAATATGCTCTACATGGTTGCCATTGTTTTGAAAACACATTTCAATACGTGTTCCCCACTGTTGATGAACACGCATTAGCACAGTTGACGTTATGCTTGTAATGGCGTTGGTGATACGTTCCTTTAGATGATTTATGTCTCGTATCTTTTCCTGATACACCATGGCCTTCAAGTGCCCCCAAAGATAGAAATCAAGGGGGGTGAGATCTGGGGATCTGGGAGGCCACTCCACAGGACCACGCCGACCAATCCAAGCATCCGGAAACTGCTGCTGCTGATCCAAATACCGACGCACGTGAAGACCATAATGAGGTGGAGCTCCATCTTGCTGGAAGTAAACTGGGAAGTTACCTTCCTCGTTTAGCAGGGATGGGAAAATCTCTTCTTGCAACATGTTAAGATACCTTTCGGCATTAGATTTCCACTGACAAAAAAAATTGGTCCAATAATTCTGTCACCCCATATCCCGGCCCACACCATCACTTTACCGGCACCTTGCATCTTCGTCGGACTCAGCCAGTTAGGGTTAGCATTACTCCAATAACGTATGTTTTGCCGATTAACCTCTCCATTGACGTAAAAATTTGCTTCATAGTAAACAAGATCTTACGTCAAACGCATATTCTTAGGGTATCTGAAACATAAAACAAACGTTTAATTTTTCCTATGTATGGAAACTTACGGCCCACCCTGTATATATATATATATGTTTGTACCCTTATTGGATTTGAACAACTCTCCTTCAGACATCCACCATGCAAATACAGAGTCTTCTTTTCTCGCCACGCGGAGTGATGAGTGTTCGACAAATTTTTTCATGATAGACTTGTATTAAATTATTATTTTAGGCTCAAAACTTTATATTTGTACTTAAAAACTTTGTTTTCAGGAGAAACTTAAAAAAATGCACACTTTTGATGCTAAACACCTAATATTAATCCTCTGAAAATGAATGGAAGATTTTGTACAAGGTCATCTTATGATTGCTTTTGCTTGAAAGTTTAATATTTTGTATCATTTTTTTACGAAGGGTTGGTTAAATTTTGTAGGAAAAAACGTACTTTTGTATGAAATTAGTAAATATGCAAATTTGTTTTTTAAAATATATTTTGAAATATATTTTTCACATATATTTTAGTGTGAAAGATATTTATATTTGCATTAATTTTTTTTTTTTAAATAAATAAATTTTTGTGATTTTAAGGAAATAAGCTGAAATAAATGTTTTTACTCCCCCCCCCCCAAAATCTCTCTTTGCAAGACAGTTAATCTTATAAAGGCTTTGGTAGAGACTTATTCGCGGTCTCCAAATTTTTTGTTTTCCTCGTTAGATCAAACGTTGGACTTTCATTCATAAAGCAGAGTTATCAACTTCAACGAAGTTTAAGAGTCTTGGTGTGAGTTTAGCATATTTTTAGCTTTATTTCCAAATATTAAGAATTGTAAACCCATGAAAAAAAACCTCATTAAATTGCTATTAACGTACTAGATTCTAGTGTTTTAATAGTAATTTAATGGAGATATAAAGTTTTAAAGCATTAGAAGCTTAAAATTTTAAAGCTATTACTTAAATCTAGTTTTTTAATAGAAATTTGATGAAAAAATTAAGTTTTTTTATGGTTTTACAATTCTTAGTATTTAGAAATAAAACTAAATCTATGCTAAAGTCACGCCAAGACTCGTAAACTTTGTTGAAGTTGATAAATCTGCTTCAAACATGAAAGTCCAACGTTTGATCTAACGCTTAAAATGGTATCTCACTACATAGCTGAAGACCTATTGTATACAAGAGAACAGCTAAAGCATGTTTCGAAACTATTAAATTTTTTGCCAAATTTTTTTAACACTTTCATAGGAAAATGCTCAAAAATTAAATGAGTTCCCAAAATGCCCTCATTATAACTATCTTTTGAGCACTTTCTGTTTCTGTGAATATAACTGTTTGTTACTTCGTTATCTACAGCAGAGGTTCTTAAACATTCTTCCTCGCGTACCACCTCAGGAGGTAGAGTATAATTACCACATCATTTAGCCAGCGAGTCATTTTCACTATTTAATATCGTCCAAAATGGAAAAATAGTGTTTGTTTGTCTATTTTTATTTATTACTGATTTATTAATTTGTTTTAATTAAATGTTATTTAGTTTTATATGTTAATCACAGGATACCCAATACCCCAACTACAACTGACAAAATATTAAATTTAAAAACAATGGCAATTAAATAAAAAAGTCATATTAGGCGTGCCTCAATCTCTCTCAGTTTTGGTGTATCACTTAATAGTAGCCCGCGTACCACAGTTTGAGAACCACTAATCGACAGTATGCTAGTTAGCATGATAATGAACAGGAGTGAAACTAATACTGTTCCTTGCTGTAATGAGCTGCGTACCTTCGATTCGGATGATGATATTCCTTGGACTGTAACAACTTGCTGTCCTCTCTGAGGAAGTTACAGACCCATTTTCCCACTTTGCCTGCAATTCCCATGTTTCACTTTATGTGTTATTATTCCATGATCACATTTGTCAGATCTCTATCAAAGTCTGTGTATATTACATTGTAATTTTCTTTGTTGACGAGTGCGTCAGTGATATTTTTATAATGTTCCATTAACTGTAATAGGCATGATCTTCCTGATCGGAATCCATGCTGGTTCTCATTGATCTTTTTGTGCCTCTAACCGCCCCCCCTCCATATATATATGGGGGTCATACAGACACGGATATGGATTCAGTAATATAATTTTACCGATTGTAAACCATTCTTTGTTAAAAGAAGACCCAAATTATGGATCACACTGAAAGATTGTCTCTACAAATAGGAGGCAATTATGCCTTAAAAGTATCATAGTCAAGTTTAGGAAAATGTACTCAAACATTTTACTTGGTTTTACGATGTTGAATACACGTTTAAGTTCATAATCAGACGGTTGCATTAACTGCTATAACAAAAACTGAAGTAAAACTTGTAACACAGAGGAGGGTTCGTCCTCACGTCGCAAGACAACGTCTCGTGCCCATCAGTTACTATTACACCATCCAGGAAACCAAAAAAAATCCTTTTCAAGTGTACATTTTAAGCGAATTCGTTTCAGCTTACGAATTCATCAGAAAATGCACTAGTAGCTAGTGGTGTACCGATTAATCGGCATCTGCATAAGGAAAAATAATTACTTTAAATATTGGTATTCAATTTACGAAACTAAAATAAAATTATTTTATCTTTTTATTAAAGAAATAAAACTTTTTAAAACTATTTTAGCTACGGTATATGAGTAACAAATTCTGATGTTGGATATTGTGGAGTGAGCTAAGGAAAAGCCTTTATAGTAAACAAATTTGAAATGAAAAGATATGAAAATTTAAAGTTTTCATATAAGAGCAGTGAAATTTATGAAGGGAATTGACTTTTTTTAAAATATAGGCAAAGGATCGGCATCGGCATTGGTATCGGCACTTTTTCATGGAATCGACAGGGCTAAATTTTGGAATTTTGGCACATCACTACTAGTAACCCTTGAGAAATTGTATCAAAGAAAACTAAAATAACCGTAGAGTGATATTTCGGTTTCTCGGGTGGTGTAGTGGTACGAAACAAGCTCGGGACGTTGCTTTGCGACGCGAAGATGAACCCTCTTCTGTGCTGCACGTTTTACTCCAGTCTTCGAATGAAAGAAAACCTTTTAGTGTTGGTGAAAGTCACTATTTACTGTATGAAATACTGGATCCAGGGATCCAGTTTTCTTACAGTGGTAAACTTTGGTAATACATTTTTCTATTTCTTGGCATAATATATATACTAGGGGCACTCAATATATTTTGCCCCACCCTTTTTTCTTAGCTAAGTAATAGGCCATGGGGCTGAAATGTCTTTCGGGCCGTAAGTTTCAATTTCTGCGCTTCACATAACCGGATTTTTCCAGGTTGAACCTCCCCTTTGTATAAAACCGCTTTTAAACGCCCTTGTATATAAAACCGATGGTTAACTCAGTTTCGAAAATGGCGTCTGACAGTGATGTGCGTCGTAAACAGAGAGCTGTTATCGAGTTCTTAACCGCAGAGAAGGAACAGTTGGAAATATTCACAAACATCTACAAAACGTTTACGGAGATGCTGTTGTTGATCGAAGCACAGTTGGACGCTGGTCTAAACGTGTGAGATCATCGGAGAGAGGGAGAGCCAGCCTCGATGATGAGCCACGCAGCGGTCGCTCGGCATCGGCTGTCACATCTCACACTGGGCAACGTGCTAACAGCATCATTCGATCAAATCGGCGCATTACATACAAGGAGCTATCACTGGAGCTAGGAATTAGTGAAGGACGAGTGAATACGATAATTCAGCAACTGGGATACTCAAAAGTGTGTTCACGGTTTGTTCCTCGCGAACTGACTGACGGTCACAAAGCCCAAAGAAAAGAAATTGCTTCAGAGTCGTTGGTTCAGTAAGAGACAGAAGCGGATGACTTCCTTTCACGAATTGTGACTGGGGATGAGAGTGGGTACACCACTTTGAACCTGAAACAAAACGCCAATCCATGGAGTGGCCTCACCCAAACTCCCCACGCAAGAAAAAGTTCAAAAAGGCTCCCTCTGCAGGAAAGGTGATGGCCACCATCTTCTGGGACATGAAAGAGGTGATTCTGGTGGACATTATGAAGAAAGGACAAACAATCAACTCAGAGGCATATATTGCTACCCTACAGAGACTCCAAAGACGTATAAAGCGAGTTCGACCGGAGAGAAAAATGGAAGACGTCCTTCTTTGCATGATAACACAAGACCTCACAACAGTTTGCAACAAGAGAGACCATCACAAAAATGCGCTTGACTGTGTTACCCCACCCTCCATACAGCCCAGATCTAGCACCTTCATACTTCCATTGTTTGGGCCAATGAAGGATGCTATTCGTGGAGGAAAGTTTTAGAGTGACGATGAGGTTGTTGAGGAGGTTAAGAAGTAGCTCCAGCGGAACCCAGCGGACTTTTACCAGCAAGGAATAAAAGCCCTTGCTTCGAGGTGGAGGGAAGCCGTAGAAAAGGATGAAGACTATTTGAAAAAATAAAAACTTGTAAAAAAGGTATGTAACTACTTGTGTACAAAATTTCTGAAACTTACAAGGAAACTTGGAAAAAAAAAAAAGGTGGGGCAAAATATATTGAGTGGCTCTCGTGTGTGTGTATATATATATATATATATATATATATATATATATATAACCTGGCTCAGGGCAATTTCCGATGAGCTGTGTGTAACAAGCTAGGTGAGATGGAGAGCTCAAGAAAGTAACTCTCTCCTTCACCAAACTGATTCTAGAGTCTGACCTTCCGCAATGAGAGATCGGGACGCGAAACTACTACAGGGCTACAAAGTATATATGCAAATCCACCGGACCCGGATTCGCTTCTCGAACACGGCATGCGGCAAGCAGCTCACCCAGCTGTTCATCCTTCAATAAGTAAAATTGGTTGGTACATTAATAGATACCCTGGGTAGCCTAGTGGTTAAGACGTAGGGCTGTTGATCGGGTGGTCGGGAGAGCGAGTCTGGTCGAGGACTTTGTAATTTCTGACCGACCGTGGTGGGTCGTGGTTCGGATGCCAAGCAAAACTGTAGGTCTAAGGTGGAGCAACAAGCTTGACACTCCTTAGAATGAACAATTCGGGCGGAAGCAAAACCGAGGTTACCAAAGTATATATATATACAGTATATATATATAAAATCTAACAGTAACATCATATAGTGTGTGTGTGTGTGTGTGTGTGTGTGCACACGTTTCCACACACACACATATATATATATGAACAGACGCACATAAACGTCTGGAGAGCTAATGAGAGACACGCCGTCCCAAAGTTATGACAAATTTTGCAGCCAAACAAAATTATTCTTGAGCGCCTAAACAGCAATCTATTGAAAAACATTGAGTCAACAATGGTATAAACTCTCTTTGGAGACGAGTTTCAGCGCATCAACAAGACTGCTCAAAGGAACTAGAATTCTAACTTCACCGCAAGAATGTTGTCGGAATCTTTGAATCCAAATGTCTATCCTTTTTTTTTTGTAGGGAGTTGGGGGGGCGTGGGGCTCTGATTCTCGTCGCAATAATGCAATGTTGCCACATTTTTTGTTTCATTCACATACACGCTGAATTTTTTTATCCTTCCCCATTGTATGTTTATGATAGACAGATGTAATGAGGAGTGGATTTGAGTGTGGGAAATTATTTATTTTTATGCTTGTTTTGATTATCTTTTAATTATTTTTTAATTATATTTTCTTTCGTCTTACAATTAGCTCATTTTCTTTATTTTAGTGTTCGCTTTGATTTTGCGCGATGTCATTTTCTCATTTTTGCGCGATGTCATTTTCTCATTTTGTTCCATAGTATTATTAACCATATATATATATATATATATATATATATATATATATATATAGGGTGGGCCAAAAAGTCAGGACACACTTGCAGTTTATATCAAAAGTCAGGACACGCTTGCAGTTTATATCAAAAGTCAGGACACACTTGCAGTTTATATTATATTCTTTTTTATTCATTTGTATTATGTAAAAAGTTAGGATCTTCTGTCCATTTTGTCGGAATGATCTTACAAAATTGAAGGCAAACCCACAAGGAAGGAAAAAGAAAAAAATTATTTCAAGGCCTTTCGTGTATTCTCTGACGAGGTGTATTGATGAATACACGGAAAGCCTTGGAATAATTTTTTTGTTTTCCTCGTGGTTTGCATATATATATATATATATATATATATATATATATATATATATATATATATATATATATATATATATGTATATATATGTATGTATATATATATCAGACTCAGGTAAAACTCGTGTTTCACAAAATTTTTCGCTTACAGAAGTCTGTCAACGAATGAGAAAGATTTTGACATTTTTTTTTATAAATGTAAACACTATTTTTATATATCGATTTTTATACTAAATTCAAAAAATGCCCGTGACAAATGGCGTCAAAGGTGGCTCAGTCTTGCTATATAATTTACGATAAATAAAATTCCTTGTCAAAATTCCATCAAATCTTTTTATTTTATTTTTTCTTTAAAGAGAATTTTGTTTTTTTAATCGAAATATCCAAAACAAAATCAGTGTTACGTTTTTTTTTTTATTTTGAATTTCGAATTCAGTTCAGCTTCCATCATGAAAATGTCGTTATTTCTCTCTCTCTCTCCATAATTTTATTTCTCTCTTTCCTTCTTATTCCCACGATTTATTCTTTCTTTTTCCTCTTTCCTCTTCGATTTTATTCTTTGCATGAATAAATAATCGAGAAATAGGGAATAATCTCGGCAGGAAGTGCGAAATCTGTCAGTTGACACACAATGTGTTCGAATTGTTTCAACCCTGCTTAAGACAAGCGATACAAGCAACAATAGACCGAGTAAGGACGATAAAAATGTCATATATATATATATATATATATTGTGTGTGTGTGTGTATGGGGTGTTCGTAAAGTAAAATAATTATGCAACCACTGCATAATTATGACAATTATGGTTGTGTATTTTACAATCACCTTATTATATATATATTATTATTTTTTTTAAGTGGGGTTATTTAGCCTCCTGCGCAACATCTAAGGTCATATGACGGAGGGGACCTAAGCTTTACGTGGGATCCGAACCACGGGTCGCTACATATACAGGGTGTTTCAGGAGGAAAGGTCAATACTTCGGGATGTGATAGTATCGGTCATTGTGAGAAAAAAAGTTCATATGAACATGTGTCTAATTCTGAATGGTTACGGAGATAGAGCTGTTTGAATCTACAAATACAAAAACATTGTAATGGTAATCAAGAAAGAGAAACCAATTACTGTTTCTAACATTTAATGTTTAAACATTGGCATTTTGAATGGTATCAGATACAGAAATGACAAATTTGTTACAGTTTACAATACGTTTCCGAAAATCCCACCGTCAACCAATGTTCCCTCTAATTTTTTTTAGTCCGTGTGCGCAAGAAATGTTCGTTGTGCATACATTTAGATTCATGGTGAAAAATTGTGCAAACTTTTCTGAGCACTATTATCTTCAAAATTAAATATATATAAATATTAAATACTTAATAAATATTATTTCCATAAGGTGATAGCTTGATCATTACGGTACTATTAAATGGATATTAAAAAATTGTTTACAATATTATACCGGGTGTCCGAGAATTATCTGTACAATTTTTGGCTGTTATTAAAAGTCAACCATGAAGTGTAGAAATTCCAGTTTGTCCCATTTACAGAGAAACTCATTAAGTTTTTTCTGATAACAAGTTTTGACAAGTTTTTTCTTTTATGTACGCGGGTGACAGACATTGATGATTTAAAAGCAAAAATCACAGCTGCTATTGAGCGAATTGATGTGGATATGCTGCAGCGTACATGGCAACATTTGGATTATCGATTGGATGTTTTGCGAATCACTGATGGTGCACATATCGAATGTTTGTAACAACGTTACTTTAATAAAAGAAACTTTTGAAAATACAGATTCTAAATAATCTTGTTTAAGAATTTTACGTGTGTTATCAAGAATTTTATTAAAAGATGAAATTGTACAGATAATTTTCGGACACACTGGAATTTCTAAAAAACTTGTCAAAACTTGGTATCAGAAAAAACTTGAGATTCTCTGTAAAATGGGACAACACTGGAATTTCTACACTTCATGGTTGACTTTTAATAACAGCCAAAACTTGTACAGATAATTCTCGGACACCCTGTATATTCTTAAAAAGAAAACATTTTATCCATTCTAAAAATATGAATAAAATAAAAAATAGTAAAATAAAATTCAACAAAATAAAGAAATAAAATAAAAATAACATTAATTGAAAATGACTATTTTAGTTATCATTTCTCAAAACAATTTTTAGCATTTAGCACTTTAAAATAGACTCTCAAGATTAATACATGATTTTATCCATTCACAAAAGAGGACTAAAATAAAAAATAATAAAGTTCAATAAAATAAAATATAATCAAAATAACATTAAATGAAAGTGCTTTTCATTTAAATATGATTATGATTTCTCCCATGATCTTTAGCATTTGCCCATTCCAAATAAACTCTATGAAGATTAATACATCCGTCATCATTCAGATAACTTTTAATTCGCATGAGCATGTCCAAATGATTTTCTTTCAAGCGGTTTCTTAATTTGTTCTTTATAGAATTCATTAAACTGAAATTTTTGAAATTACTTCATTTGCTGTCGTGACTCATGATACACTTGAGCCTGTGCACATTTTATTTTGCTGTGCGCGCGGGTTTCACGACGCGCGTGCGCGCGCACACGCGCACACCTTAGAGGGAACATTGCCGTCAACCTCAATGCACTTTGCAACTCGTGTGCGAAGATCGCGTGTTGTTCGTCTGAGTTGATCTTGACGTTCCTTTATGCGGGCAGCAGCATCCAAAATGCGCGCGAGCAATTCGTCTCGTGTGTCCACCTTTCTTTTGTAAACTTGACTTTTCATCCACCCCCACAAACAATAATCTAACGGAGAGAGGTCTGGAGACCTTGGTGGCCATTGAATGGGACCACCGCGGGGGGAGGAAGAGCTGCGCGCGCATCAGATTCAAACAGCTCTATCTCCATAACCATTCAGAATTAGACACATGTTCATATGAACTTTTTTTCTCACAATGACCGATACTATCACCTCCAGAAGTATTGACCTTTCCTCCTGAAACACCCTGTGTATATACTGTTTAGTGTAAAATCAAATATTTTTTAAAATCAAACAACACCTCGTTTATTTTATTTCAATTATTCCAATGAAGAATCAATAATTGTTGAGTAATTTAATTACTTTTCGGTTGGCTGTCTCTTTCAGCGAGGAGACAACTCAACGCGGGTCGCGAATGGTCTTCTAAAACGTTGGCCTCGTTCCAATATTCAATGAAATAAAAGGAATCGCTTACGAGCCAAATAAAGATTTTTTCTCCAAAAAGTATATTGTATAAAATGGTCGAATTGTTTTACAGCTGATTAGACGAATCTATTTATAGGGTTGTTGGGTCTCCAAGGGGCCTCCCCCCCCACACACGACACTGTCCCCGCCCCCCTTCGACATTCCAATTAAAGAAAAAGAACTGTAATCTGTTTTGTTTTTGTTTTTTTTCACTGTTTCTTGAATAGTGACCCCGCCCCTTTATTTATTTTATACATACCTATTAAAGACCTGACCCCCCCCCCCCCCCCCACCTCACTTCACCCCACTCTCTCAAAAAATAAAAATAAAGTAACAAAAAAGAGTTTCGATCGTTGTCAAAATTTTCCAATTTGGTTATTTGGCTATTCAATTACTTTACTGGATTCTGGTCGATGAGAGACAAAGCCATTATTTCTCTCCCAAATGTTTGCGTCCATTACAATCTCAGGAAATGAAACTTTTTTTTCAAAAAAAGAATTTCGAAAAAAAAATGGTAATGACGAATGAAATAATGAAATGAGTGATGGAAAATGAGATGAAATGAAACGAAAATGTCTATGATAAATAAAATATAATTTTAAAAAGTTTATTATAAAAGCTGATATATATATATATATATATATATATATATATATATATATAATTTTATTATTTCGAAGTAATCGCATTTCAAGGAGTTTACCATTAAATAATATAAATTAAAAAAATACAGAAAACGGGATTTTCACTAAATATGGGTAATTATGTGTAATGACGTAAATATGTTTACTACTTAAGCTTAATTATGTAAATTGTGTTGTGGATATTTGATAAGGTGTCTGCGCAGAACATTTATTTATTTAAAATACATAGCTTAGTGTTACGTTCGGGGAGAGTGAATATTACAGACTCAAATTGTTAAATTTGTCCCACATCTATTTATTTCCCTCATATATATATATATATATATATATATATATATATATATGTTGGATGAATTTCACAATTAAACACGTGAAATGAATGAATGATGCCAACCCACAAGGAAAAAGAAAAATGATTCCAAGGACTTTCGTATATTTAGAAGTACACCTCGTCAGGGAATATATATTCCCTGACGAGGTGTAATTCTGAATACACGAAAGGCCTTGGAATCATTTTCCTTTTGCCTTGTGGTTTACATCATATATACTGTGATATATATATATATAATATATATATATTATATATATATATATAATATATATATAATATATATATATATATATATATATTGGTGAAGGCCGCTTCTGCAAGCTTCAATTTCAATTTAAGCAGAGAAAGCAACAGACAAGGAAAGAAACATCCATCAAGTTGGAAAAGGACTATATTTTGTATATTGCAAACGTTTTTCAAGCACAAACTATGCTCATCCTCAGGCAAAAAATTCTAAAAAGTTAAAAACATAATATTAAAAACCATAATGACATTAACAAATTAAAATAGGGGAAAAAATCCACAAGCATTAAAAACAAAGTCACACTAAAAAAAATTCTAAAAAGTTACAATTAAAAACCATAATGACTCTATGAAACAAAAGCGAACAATTAACAAGCTGTAAAACAATAAAAGTGACACTAAAAACGAACAATGAATAACAGCTATAAAATACAAAATGTAAAACTCAAAAAACTAAAAATTCACAGGCTATCTTTTTAAAACACCTAAAAAATTAAAAAACCACACTAAAAGGAACACACCTTAAGTCTAAGCAGCACAGATTCCGAGGCAAAACTAAAAAACAAACATCTAAAACCAAGTAAAGGTTGGTTGTTCAAGATGTTCAGTTTAGACGGAGGGGAACGGATGAAATATCAGAGTTAAGCGAAGGGGAGTTTTTTTTAATATACAGGGATTCTAGAAGTCTTAACGTTTGCTCACACGGAGCGGAATCTAAAATGTTTAAAATTAGCTAAAGTTATATCGACTTTGCATAGAACAACATGGCTGCGTATAGCTGAAGCTTCCTTAGTTTTCAAAGGTTTGTCAGTTCTATGGCTTATGCCCATATGGGCACAGAAACGCGACTCGAGGCTCCGCACAGTGCTACCAATATAGCTCCGATCACATCGGGGACACTTGAATTCATAAACGACAGCACTGCGCAGAGCATCCGATACACGGTCTTTAACATTAAAATATGAGCCAATAGAACGACGGTTGACAAACCTTTGAAAACTAAGGAAGCTTCAGCTATACGCAGCCATGTTGTTCTATGCAAAGTCGATATAACTTTAGCTAATTTTAACATTTTAGATTCCGCTCCGTGTGAGCAAACGTTAAGACTTCTAGAATCCCTGTATATTAAAAAAAACTCCCCTTCGCTTAACTCTGATATTTCATCCGTTCCCCTCCGTCTAAACTGAACATCTTGAACAACCAACCTTTACTTGGTTTTAGATGTTTGTTTTTTTAGTTTTGCCTCGGAATCTGTGCTGCTTAGACTTAAGGTGTGTTCCTTTTAGTGTGGGTTTTTAATTTTTTAGTGTTTTAAAAGATAGCCTGTGAATTTTTAGTTTTTTGAGTTTTACATTTTGTATTTTATAGCTGTTATTCATTGTTCGTTTTTAGTGTCACTTTTATTGTTTTACAGCTTGTTAATTGTTCGCTTTTGTTTCATAATAGTCATTATGGTTTTTAATTGTAACTTTTTAGAATTTTTTTAGTGTGACTTTGTTTTTAATGCTTGTGGATTTTTTCCCTATTTTAATTTGTTAATGTCATTATGGTTTTTAATATTATGTTTTTAACTTTTTAGAATTTTTGCCTGAGGATGAGCATAGTTTGTGCTTGAAACGTTGCAATATACAAAATATAGTCCTTTTCCAACTTGATGGATGTTTCTTTCCTTGTCTGTTGCTTTCTGCTTAAATTTATATATATATATATATATGTTGTTGAAAGTCCAATCAATTTCTGCTTTTCAATTACCTCCTAATTTTCTGACGTATTTTTATTCTTGGTCATATAGAAGCTACTTTGCTTCTACAGAGTTGTCAACAATGTCCTATTACTCCTATGATTTTTTCAGGCAAAAAGAGAGATAGCAAACAAAAGAAGATCTGAAACAAGTGGTCAATAACGCGTTTCGCCTAATCACTCCACATTCACGGTAAATAGGAAGGATGTCACGAGGAAGATGTGACACCGAACCGAAGCTCATCATAAAAATTATGACATATTCGTATCGATCTTTTGGACAAGGAAATGTTTAAATTATGTTAAGTCTGTTCACTTTGGAAGAATATCCGTTTGTTGCAATGAAAAAAGTATTACTTTAATGAGATTATAAAAAAAATTATATAAAAAGCATTACTTTAATGAGATTATAAAAAATTATATAAAAGTATTACTTTAATGAGATTATAAAAATCATATAAAACGTATTACTTTAATGAGATTATAAAAAATTATATAAAAAGCATTACTTTAATGAGATTATAAAAATTATATAAAAGTATTACTTTAATGAGATTATAAAAATTATATAAAAAGCATTACTTTAATGAGATTATAAAAAAATTATATAAAAGAGTATTACTTTAATGAGATTATAAAAAAATTAAAAAAAAAATATTACTGTAATAAGATTATAAAAATATTATATAAAAAAGTATTACTTTAATGAGATTCTAAAAAATTTATATAAAAAAGTATTACTTTAATGAAATTATAAAAAAATTATATAAAAAGTATTACTTTAATAAGATTATAAAAAATTATGTAAAAGTATTACTTTAATGAGATTATAAAAAATTATATAAAAAAGTATTACTTTAATGAGATTATGTAAAAAGCATTACTTTAATGAGATTATAAAAAATTATATAAAAGAGTATTACTTTAATGAGATTATAAAAAATTATATAAAAAAATAGTTTTGAGATTATAAAAAATTATATAAAAAGTATTACTTTAAAGAGCTTATAAAAAATTATATAAAAAGTATTACTTTAAAGAGCTTATAAAAAATTATATAAAAAGCATTACTTTAATGAGATTATAAAAAATTATATAAAAGTATTACTTTAATGAGATTATAAAAAATCATATAAAACGTATTACTTTAATGAGATTATAAAAAATTATATAAAAAGCATTACTTTAATGAGATTATAAAAAATTATATAAAAAGTATTACTTTAATGAGATTATAAAAATTATATAAAAAGCATTACTTTAATGAGATTATAAAAAAATTATATAAAAGAGTATTACTTTAATGAGATTATAAAAAATTATTAAAAAAAAAATATTACTGTAATAAGATTATAAAAATATTATATAAAAAAGTATTACTTTAATGAGATTCTAAAAAATTATATAAAAAGTATTACTTTAATAAGATTATAAAAAATTATGTAAAAAGTATTACTTTAATGAGATTATAAAAAATTATATAAAAAAGTATTACTTTAATGAGATTATGTAAAAAGCATTACTTTAATGAGATTATAAAAAAATTATATAAAAGAGTATTACTTTAATGAGATTATAAAAAATTATATAAAAAAATAGTTTTGAGATTATAAAAAATTATATAAAAAGTATTACTTTAAGAGCTTATAAAAAATTATATAAAAAGTATTACTTTAAAGAGCTTATAAAAAATTATATAAAAGCATTACTTTAATGAGATTATAAAAAATTATATAAAAAGTATTACTTTAATGAGATTATAAAAAATTATATAAAAAGCATTACTTTAATGAGATTATAAAAAATTATATAAATAGTGTTACTTTAATGAGATTATAAAAAATTATATAAAAAATATTACTGTAATAAGATTATAAAAATATTATATAAAAAAGTATTACTTTAATGAGATTCTAAAAAAATTATATAAAAAAGTATTACTTTAATGAAATTATAAAAATTATAAAAAAGTATTACTTTAATGAAATTATAAAAAATTATATAAAAAGTATTACTTTAATGAGATTATAAAAAATTATGTAAAAAGTATTACTTTAATGAGATTATAAAAAATTAATAAAAAAGTATTACTTTAATGAGATTATAAAAAATTAATAAATGTATTACTTTAATGAGATTATAAAAATATATAAAAAATGTATTACTTTTATGAAATTATAAAAAATTGTATAAAAAAGTATTACTTTAATGAGATTATAAAAATTATATAAAAAGTATTACTTTAATGAAATTATAAAAAAAATTACAAAAAAAATGTTTGACGAGATTATAAAAAAATTAAATTAGAGACTTAAAAAGAAAAAAATGTTGACTTATAACACCTTCTTTCTATGCATAATACAGGGTGATTCCCCCATTCCCCAAAAGGGTTCCCCAAAAATATTTATATAACAAGTTATTGCCGGAGCAGCTTTTTGGGGTCACCCTATATATATATATTTTTTTGTTTTGTTTTGTTTTGAGATTTTGAGCAAAACATTTCATCATTATCAATAATAATAATAATAATATAATAATAATAAAATAATGATAATTATTATTTTTCAGTCCTTTGTGGACTTAACTGAAAAATACATTCGCCATTTTTGTTGGAACAAAATCTCTCTTTATTAATTTCCTCGTAAACATATTAATTAAAAGTTAATTATAATATTAGTACATTAATTAATTAATTAATTAATTAGTTAATATATACAACTGCCATATATCATATTTATATATGCGATATTAATATTAATTAATATTAAAAAATATATTAATGTTAATTAATATAAATATATAACAATATAAATTAATTAATAAATATATTAATGTTAATTAATATAAATGTATAACATAATATAAATTAATTAATAAATTAACAAGAATAATTATGTATAATTTACCACCTCTTTAAAAAAAAAATATATATATATATAATTTAGTGTGGACCGGATATCCGCATCCGCATAATTTTTAACATCCGCATCCGCACTTCTGACTGCGGATGTTATGCGGATATTACATCTAATAAATTATGCAATTTACAATTAAATTAGCTTATAAAGTAGTTTATAAGGCCCAGTCATGCACATTTCATGTAAGTATTAATTATTAATGAACAAACAAATATATAAACCTCAAAATATAAATACGTGGTAACACAAAAAATTGAATGAAACTTGTTTCATTGAATTTTCTGTGGCTGAAACTCTTGAGAAAGTTATTATTTTTATCATAATGAAAACATTAATATTAATTTTAATTCTTATGCATTGCCTGCCATAATAGTAATATCACGAAATTTGAAAAATTATGTCATATATTCATAATTCTATAGTATATTGATAGATTAACTAAATATCCGCATCCGCATCTGCGGATATTGAAATTAAAGATCCGCATCCGCATCCGCAGATGTTGAAAAACTGACATCCGGTCCACCACTAATATATATATATATATATATATATATATCTCGTAACCTCGTAGCAGTTCCGTGCGTTAGTCTCTCTTCACATGAAGGTTAAGCTGGTGGCCCCACCTCTAGGCCTGGTTTCGTGGAGGAACGAGTTGCTCTCTTGCGATGTCCATCCATCGCACATAGTCAGGCACACCGACTCATCTGGTACCGTCTTGAGCCAGGAGGTCGTCGTTTTTAAGAATTCTACGTTGACACCAGTAATGTTCCTGATCTCATTCGGAAGCTGGTTGAATAGTCTTGGCTCCCTGATAACCAAGCTATTTTCCTTCAGTGTTGAGGGTATCCCTTGTCTGGCCTTTAGTTTGGGAACACTACACATTCTACCTTTCCTATTTTTCATTGTTGTTTAGGTGGTTACTGGATTCAGTTTGAGTTTAGGATCAGTTTTTCCATTATTTTGAACGTGTAAATTATGGTGTAGCTCTCTCTCCCTTTTCTTCATCTTCTTTCCAGTGAATATAGATTTAATTTACGAAGTCTTTTCCAGTAGTTGAATTCTGTGCAGCCATCAATAGGGCGTTTCATTTGTCCAGACCTGCAGCTGAATGTGATTTCATTGGTCCTGCTTTTCAATTACCTCCTAATTTTCTGAGGTATTTTTATTCTTGGTCATATAGAAGCTACTTTGCTTCTACAGGGTTGTCAACAATGTCCTATTACTCCTATGATTTTTTCAGGCAAAAAGAGAGATAGCAAACAAAAGAAGATCTGAAACAAGTGGTCAATAACGCGTTTCGCCTAATCACTCCACATTCACGGTAAATAGGAAGGATGTCACAAGGAAGATGTGACACCGAACCGAAGCTCATCATAAAAATTATGATATATTCGTATCGATGTTTTGGACAAGGAAATGTTTAAATTATGTTAAGTCTGTTCACTTTTGAAGAATATCCGTTTGTTGCAATGAAAAAAGTATTACTTTAATGAGATTATAAAAAATTATATAAAAGTATTACTTTAATGAGATTATAAAAAAAATTATATAAAAGCATTACTTTAATGAGATTATAAAAATTATATAAAGTATTACTTTAATGAGATTATAAAAAATCATATAAAAAGTATTACTTTAATGAGATTATAAAAAATTATATAAAAAGCATTACTTTAATGAGATTATAAAAAATTATATAAAAAGTATTACTTTAATGAGATTATAAAAATTATATAAAAAGCATTACTTTAATGAGATTATAAAAAAATTATATAAAAGAGTATTACTTTAATGAGATTATAAAAAATTATTAAAAAAAAATATTACTGTAATAAGATTAAAAAATATTATATAAAAAAGTATTACTTTAATGAGATTCTAAAAAATTTATATAAAAAGTATTACTTTAATGAAATTATAAAAAAATTATATAAAAGTATTACTTTAATAAGATTATAAAAAGTTATGTAAAAAGTATTACTTTAATGAGATTATAAAAAATTATATAAAAAGTATTACTTTAATGAGATTATGAAAAATTATGTAAAAAGCATTACTTTAATGAGATTATAAAAAAATTATATAAAAGAGTATTACTTTAATGAGATTATAAAAAATTATATAAAAAATAGTTTTGAGATTATAAAAAATTATATAAAAAGTATTACTTTAAAGAGCTTATAAAAAATTATAAAAAGCATTACTTAATGAGATTATAAAAAATTATATAAAAAGTATTACTTTAATGAGATTATAAAAAAATTATATAAAAAGCATTACTTTAATGAGATTATAAAAAATTATATAAAAAAATATTACTGTAATAAGATTATAAAAATATTATATAAAAAAGTATTACTTTAATGAGACTCTAAAAAAATTATATAAAAAAGTATTACTTTAATGAAATTATAAAAAATTATATAAAAAGTATTACTTTAATGAAATTATAAAAAATTATATAAAAAGTATTACTTTAATGAGATTATAAAAAATTATGTAAAAAGTATTACTTTAATGAGATTATAAAAAATTATATAAAAAAGTATTACTTTAATGAGATTATAAAAAATTATATAAATGTATTACTTTAATGAGATTAAAAAATTATATAAAAATGTATTACTTTTATGAAATTATAAAAAAATTGTTGATAAAAAAGTATTACTTTAATGAGATTATAAAAATTATATAAAAAGGATTACTTTAATGAAATTATAAAAAAATTACATAAAAAAATGTTTGACGAGATTATAAAAAAATTAAATTAGAGACTTTAAAAAGAAAAATGTTGACTTATAACACCTTCTTTCTGTGCATAATACAGGGTGATTCCCCCATTCCCCAAAAGGCGTTCCCCAAAAATATTATATAACAAGTTATTGCCGGGAGCAGCTTCTTGGGTCACCCTATTATATATATTTTTTTTTTGTTTTGTTTTGAGATTTTGAGCAAAACATTTCATCATTATCAATAATAATAATAATAATAATAATAATAATGATAATTATTATTTTTCAGTCCTTTGTGGACTTAACTGAAAAAATACATTCGCCATTTTTGTTGGAACAAAATCTCTCTCTTTATTAATTTCCTCGTAAACATATTAATTAAAAGTTAATTATAATATTAGTACATTAATTAATTAATTAATTAATTAGTTAATATATACAACTGCCATATATCATATTTATATATGCGATATTAATATTAATTAATATTAAAAAATATATTAATGTTAATTAATATAAATATATAACATAATATAAATTAATTAAAATATATTAATGTTAATTAATATAAATGTATAACATAATAAAATTAATTAATAAATTAACAAGAATATTATGTATAATTTACCACCTCTTTAAATAAAAAATATATATA
>JAJOZX010003151.1:300000-312500 GCA_023014485.1 Bathynomus jamesi
AGGAAAAAGACAAAAAACAAAATTCAAAGACTTCAAAATGCCAAAGCATCGGGTCCGCTGTATTTCCACTGATTGTCCTAAAGAAAATAATGTTCTCTTTAATTTGTTTTTGTTCAATCTGAATTTTTTCGCTTATTTCATTATTTACCCATTCCCCATAAAGGGCAATCACTCTGACCCTTCGAATTACTGTACAGACCTATTCCCTTGATATCCGCAGCTGGCAAAATCATTCGAAACCTTCTTTAATATCCAAATCCTCAAACACCTTGAAACAAATAAGCTTATCCACGACCAGCAGTATGGCTTCCTACAAAGTTGCTCTAGTGCCGATCTTCCCTCTTTCCCGATACAATTAATACACCAAACAAAATCTATCTTCTAATTAATGTATTTTAAAAAGATAGTGAGGTATTAAAATATTAATACAGTCTGTATTTTTAAAATTATACATAATGTTGGTAATAAAACGCATGAAATGTTATAGACAAAATCTGAACAGTACCGAAAATTCGAAAGAAAGCAATGTCATAATTGTCGTACTCCCACCCAAACAAATTCTCCAGAACGGACAAATAAGCTAAGCGATCAACTGTTCTAAACATTAAAATGATTTTGAAGGTTAGGTTAAGCCCACTAGGCTTAAGTAGGGTTAAGTTACAGGTTAAGCTACGTTTCGTTAGGTGAAGCTCAGAGGACATTCGATCGCTCAGCATGATAGTCGTTTCTGGTGATTCGGTCAAGAGTTTAGGCGCCGTTCAAAAATTACATAACGCTATTTTTGCTAAAACCTGACACCCCCACCCCCCTGTAACGTTCCGTAACGTGTGGGGGGGTGGGGTGGGGGAAGTGTTACCTAAAATCTTTATAGGGGAGGGTCTGGTCTAGCGTTACAGAACGTTCCTGGGGGATCTGGGGTGTCAAGTTTTAGCAAAAATAGCGTTTGAACGGCACCTTATTTAGGCCTGATAACAGACTATATAGTTGCCTAGTTATCGTGGGATATTTAAATTGTTGAATGGAGTATATTATTTGTTTAAACTTAACTAGAAAAGGAAAAATGGAATCGTTCCTAAAAGAGATAAAACACTGTTGTTTGTTTTACAAATATATTTTTTAAATTATCCGTTTTCATGGATATGATTGCAGATGACGGAAACAGTGGTTTACAGAATGACTTTTTGGAGATGCTATACTAAGTGGATACTCTATTCGTACTTTCAGTTGGCGAGAGAAGTTTTGTCAATATATTGTAGATATGCGTGTCATTCACCCGTAATAGGTATATTATTTACATGAGAGACAAGCATAGATGGTGTGGAGGCCTCTCCTTTACACGGAAGTATGACTCAACTGTTCGACCACTGGTAAATACAAAGTTAAAATCTATTTGCGATTAGGAATTTTGAAATAAGATTGATAAATCTCTCCGGAATCTATCAGTTTGTCATAAATTTGATATTTAAATATACGCACTACATCTTTTACATGCAGTGAAATAGACACACACGTTATGGCAATTTTTTGAAGACAAATAATGCAGTAAAATTACTTACTTCTTAACGGCTAACTAAAAATTGCCACTCAATTACAGGTACATTAGCTAAATGATGTTGAGAATAAACCGAGTGTACATTTAGTTTACTACTGAACCACGTAAATATTTTATAATATATTACGTCACTATTTCTAAATTTTAAAGTTTTTTCAAATTTAATAATAAAAATCTCCGATACAAAACGATTGTTAGAAGACCAAATGAAGTGTGGCAATATACGAATCGTAAGGGAATGGAAATGCTGTTGTTATGGTAACTGTCTTTCGAGAGATGGCCGAGGGGGAGGGGGGAGAGACAGAGTGAAAATATGAAATCAAGGTTCTTCTTCAACATTTTTATCATTGCAGTACCATAATTTTAGTACAGTTAAGTTTATATCTGATAAAATGACATTGATTAATCTAAATAACTTCTAAGACAAATACTTCATTCATCAGCTCTGCAATGTTAATACTTCGAAACGTTTACGATGGCAATATTAGCCAGATTTTCAATTATAACCGTT
The DNA here is from genome assembly GCA_023014485.1 of Bathynomus jamesi. Lineage (NCBI taxonomy): Eukaryota > Metazoa > Arthropoda > Malacostraca > Isopoda > Cirolanidae > Bathynomus > Bathynomus jamesi. The sequence goes on from JAJOZX010003151.1 coordinate 302,064, forward strand.
GTTCAAAAGTTATTCCAGTCAAAATTACACTGAGACAAAAAACCGCATTTCTACTGTTTTAAATTCAACATCCTTCCTTATTCGGTAAAAAATATACAATGCTTTCATTGTTAAAACCAAAATTTGCATAAGAATAATCAGTGAAGGCTAATTTTTAAATTTTGTCATGTAAGTGACAATATAAGATGTGTTTTCAGCGAAAGTTCTGTATTTAAACATGATAAGACACATATTTTCCCCTCATATAAACGAAATACAGCGCTATCTGTTGTAAAAATTTCGAACTATGGACTTTTTTTTTTTGTATTTTTAACAAAATTATTTAGAAATATTATAGATTTACATCTTAATTACTGGCCTATATATATACAGGGTGGGCGGAAAGTAGCTCCCTAATTTAAATTACATATAAATTATGTATAAATTGTGATTGTATTGTTATATTGTTATGGTGTGTTCTCTAAAGTGGTATAATTGTAACGTTCATTTTTTTTTTTCATTTCAGATTGAAGGGTAACATGGCTGAGCGTTTAACACTGCAGGAGCGTGCCCAGTTGGCGGCACGGTACGAAGTTTGGCAATCTGTCGTTCGAGTTCAAAGATGGTGGCGGGCCATTCACGGACCACGTGCCCAAGTGGACCCGAAAACAATCAAGAACTGCCACTCGAAGCTCATGACCACGGGGTCTGTGGCAGATGTTCGAAGATGTGGTCGCCCTTCGACATCCAGGGCCCAGGAGACGGTGCAGGCAGTTCAGGAAATGTTCGCACGGAGTCCACGAAAGTCAACTCGCCAGGCAGCTCGGGAAAGTGGACTCTCCCGCTACTCAGTGCGAACTGTGCTGAAGAAGGAGCTGAACTGGCGTGCGTGGAAGCCGCATTACTGCCAATCTCTCTCGGACGAGGACTGCGACATTCGCATGGAGTTCGGGGAAATCATGCTGGCTTGGCATGAAGACTGGCCCCATCTCTTCCGCAACATCCTCTGGAGCGACGAGGCGGTGTTCCACGTCGGAGGCTTCGTCAACCGCCACAATTGCCACTACTGGGCAGGAGAGGATCCCATGGTTACCGCTGAAAAACGGCAGAATCGGTTCAGTGTAACGGTGTGGTGTGGTATGACCTCAGATCAGGTTGTGGGCCCGTTCCTTCTGCGCAACACCATGAATGCTGAGCGGTACCTTGCTATGTTGCGAAACGAGGTCTGGCCGGTTGTCAGCACATGGGAGAACATCGACGATCTGATATTTATGCAAGATGGCGCCCCTCCGCACTTCGCTCTTGTTGTCCGTGAGTGGCTGGATGCCCACTTCCCTGGGCGTTGGATGGGTCGTCGTGGTCCACATCAATGGCCAGCCAGGAGCCCCGACTTGACACCGTGCGACTTCTTTCTTTGGGGTGGGTAAAGGAAGAAGTCTACCGCACCAAACCGAGGACATTGGAAGAACTGGAGGACCGAATTCGGGAAGTCATGTCCTCCATCCCGCCGGAGTTCCTGCTAAAGTCAGTGGACGCCATTCCTGGGCGGCTCCAGAAGCTGGTGGAAAGAGTTGGAGCCCACATTGAATTTTAGAGAAAACCTACCATGTATGCCTACCTTTTCATATTATTTCTTCTGAAATAAATGGATAATATACATATTTTTTTACCAATCCAAAATAGGGAGCTACTTTCCGCCCACCCTGTATATATATGGGTTTGTGGGTTTGCAGCATATATATATATATATATATATGTATATATATATATGTTACAGTCAAAGTGTGTAACCAGCCATTTCGCGTAATGGCTGAAACTTTTAGTCATTTCGCGAAATGGCTGAAACTTTTAGTCATTTCGCGAAATGGCTGTTTCACTTGGTCATTTCGCGAAATGACTAAAATCTTCAGCCATTACGTGAAATGGCTGAAATTCCACCTTGGTCATTTCGTACAAGATCATTTGCTCGGTTAGGTCAACTGTATGTCCGGTTAAGTCAACTGTATGCCCTTGACAATTGGTTAGGTTAAGTCGTGTTATTTTCGTTAAAACCTAACCAGGCAAATGATCTTGTAAATTGTGTTATTTTCGTTAGTTTTAACGAAAATAACAGGACTTAACCTAACTAATTGTCAAGGGCATACAGTTGACCTAACCGGGCCTTCAATGGCGGACATCGGAATAACATTGAAGGCCCGGTTAGTATTTGAAAACCTCTATATTGAAAATTCAAATTCAAATGTGTTCAAATGTTCAAATGTGTTCAAATGTGTATTTGAAGAGTGTTTCTCACTTATTTGAACAGACCTGTGGATGTGTATATGTTCTAGCAGATTTAGTTAGTTAAATAAAGGTTTCCAATTTTATTGTGATGTTCGTTATTTCTATGAATCCATGACAAAAGTCATTTTAGCCATTTCACGAAATGACCAAGGTGGAACTTCAGCCATTTCGCGTAATGACTGAAGATTTTAGTAATTTCGCGAAATGACCAAGTGAAACAGCCATTTCGCGAAATGACTAAAAGTTTCAGCCATTACGCGAAATGGCTGGTTACACACTTTATAACATATATACAGCCGGTGTGCAGATATGTCATAAATCTATTTCTAAATTTTGAGGCAACGATCCCTGGAAGATACGTACAAGACTGGTTTCATAATTAACAAATTTATTATTTATGACTTTCTCGTTTAATATAAGCAAAATATCGTTCTTCCTTTATTATATACTGTAATTTATCAACTAATTATTAATTATAATTGGAAATAAAGTGTCGATGATTTAGAAATTGCGAAAGATAAGCGGATATAAATTTATTTGTAAATGTATATATATATATATATATATATATAATTAGATATAATTATAGGTGATATATGATAAGATATAAGCGAGATATAAGCATATTACTCATGATATATATAATATATATATATATATATATATGGCGTAGCCACAAAGTGTAGAATCAATAGGGAATATAGTTTACAATTGCTCAAAATATGTATAGTATATTTTCAGTGTCTGATAACATTTAAACATACAAAGGATTGACAAAAGTAAATAGCCACCTTCCGGTTTTCAATATTTTTTGATTTGATAGCAAAAGTCAATAAATGATAATAGCTTTTATTGCATTAATATATTTACAATCGTGCTGCTTTCCCTTTTGTATTATGTGGGGCTGACTGACACATTGTGGCATTCCATTGATGAACTTTGCCTTTTTTTCTTGAGCACAGTCATCGTGGCATCTATTTATTTTTGTCAACCCCCCCCCCTCTCTCTCTCTCTCTCTCTCTCTCTCTCTCTCTCTCTCTCCTCTCTCTCTATTATATATATATATATATATATATATATATATTAGTTACACAATGCAAAACAGGAAGCTGAAAAATTCTTCGTGAAATTTAGAATAGGTTTGGCTCCAAGCTATCCCCATGCGCAGGCTATTTAACTACGCAAGGCTATGGCAAGTAGTTAAGTTTGTTTTAATAATGACATTATTCACAAAACAACAACACGTGTGCATTGTTAAAGGGTATTTTGCCAAAACCAGTCCTTGAAATTTGCAAATGTGGTAGCACCAAACAAAAGCACAGTTTCTGAACTAGCAGAACGATTTGGAGAGACTGGTTCTGTAGATGATAATAAAAAGTGGACTCCCCCAAATGTGGCTACTACTGTATAAGAATGAACTAGATAATTTACGGGAACGAGTTACACATTAACCAAAAAATATTTGCGCAACGAATTTTGCAGAAGACTGGACTAAAAACAGAGCTCCATCCATAGAACATGCAGCAGACTTGAATTTTATCTCTATCGTGTCCAAGTCTTCTGTCAGTTAAAGGGACCAGGCAAGGAAAAGAAGCTGCAGTGCTATCACTGGCTTACGCATATTGTCTCCCCCTTATCCGGAGATCTTAGATTCGACTTTTTTTCTGAAGAAGCTGGATCCACCTTCGGTAGTTAAGTAAACAACCAAAATACGAGGATTTGGGTTACAAAGAACTAAGGTAGCAACCCTTTCATAGTCAGAAGACAGGAGTGTGCATGGTGTGGATCCAGTCTCGCGGCGAAGGATAGTTGAACCACTCTTTTTACAGAAACTATAACTATTGAACGATACTGAACAGTTCACTGCATTGTTACCTGCTGAAGAACGTGATGTATGGTCTCAACAAGATTGGGCACCAATAACAGAAATGTTGAAATTCATTCAGAGCTTCTTCAGCGAGGAAATAATAAACAATGGACTTTGGCCACCCGATCCTTAGACTTTGGCCACCCCATCCTTAGACTTGACTCCACCAGAATATTTTCTATGGAAATTCATTAAAGAACAAGCGTATACCAACAAGCGTATACCTCTGGATGTCTTAAGGTGGAACATAACCGCCAGCATCGACAACATCACTCTGATTCTGCAACATGTTTTTGCGAGTGTGTATTCAAGATGATGGTCACTTTTATCATTCTGAATCACCCTGTATCAATGTACCATGAAAATTTCTAAGTTAAAAGTTTCCTTCGTATTTTACATTTTCCAATCTAAAGCTGCGAGTGAGGTCGCGTACGTGTCTGATATTTCATAGATAAAGTGAGGTACATTTCTGTAGTGTAATACTTTTCCTACCTCAGAATTTAAAAAAAAATAATATAAAAAAATAAATATATTGCTCCTGATTAGGTTAGGTTAAGCTAGGTTAGGTTAGTTAAGGTTTGATTGGGTTAGGTTAGGGTAGATTAGCGAGTACCTCACTATTTAATGACTTAACAGAAGACAACCTTTGAGCCCTCAGTTATACCGAAAACACTTATCAAGTCCTTCTTGGTGCAATGGTACTAAGATTAGGTTAAGCTAAAGTTATTTTGGTTAATTAATTATTTTAGATACTGTATATGTATATATGGATTTGAAAAGGTTGGTACTTCACTTATGCGGAGATGCGAACGTGTGTTTGTGTGTGTATGTGTGTGTGTATATGGTGGTTAATGTATTGAATGCATAAATTCGGCTATAGGCCTATATAACAAAGGTAAGAATATTAGTTTTCACATTTAAGTTAAAATTAAAAATTAATAAATTAGATTATCGTGAATTCTTATCAAAAAGAAAAACAAAAAGAAAATTTGGGTGGTTGTCAAAAATCATTTAGAAAGGTTGCATTTGTTTTCACAATGTAGCTAATTGGTTCGGTTGGTTGAATTATCATTTTGTTACATTATGTTTGGATTGGGTTCGAGGCCTTTATATAAAATTTATGAAGCCTTTTCTATTCCTTATTATTATTAATGAAAATTAGGATATATCTATCATATCAAATAATACGTTAATTATAAATTAACTATTTATGACCGAGTTGAGAAAGGGATCATATATATATATATATATATATATATATATATATATATACGAGTATGTGTGTGTATATATGTGTGTGTGTGTGTGTGTTGTGTGTGTGTGTATAGAAACGACGTAAGTATAGAGAGTGTTCTGCAGACGAGGAAGAGAAATAACGAACAAATGTAGGAGAATTACGACTTCTGACTGATCGAGGCCCGTGGTGTAGTGGATAGCATATCTGACCGGCAATCGGAAGATCCTTGGTTCGATTCCAGGGCGGTTACCTCATTTTTCATTTGTTCGTTATTTCTCTTCCTCGTGTGCAGAACACTCCTCTATACTTACGTCGTTTCTATACATTAATATACTGCGTGGTCATTGCAGTTAAATGTACATATTCACGATTTGCGAGGGTGCCCTCTCAAGGCATTGGTTTCTGCCCTATGTAGGAGAATTACGACTTCTGACTGATCGAGGCCCGTGGTGTAGTGGATAGCATATCTGACCGGCAATCGGAAGATCCTGGGTTCGATTCCCGGGCGGTTACCTCATTTTTCATTTGTTCGTTATTTCTCTTCCTCGTGTGCAGAACACTCCTCTATACTTACGTCGTTTCTATACATTAATATACTGCGTGGTCATTGCAGTTAAATATATATATATATATATATATATATACGAGTATGTGTGTATATATGTGTGTGTGTGTGTATGTATATATATATATATATATATAATGCCCCTCCGTGATATATTGGTTAGCATCGCTGACTACGAACACATTGGCCCCGGGTTCTATTCTCGGTGACGGGAGGCGGCGCGCAGCTAACCCAGCTGTTCATCCTTCTACACAATCAAAGTTGGTTGGTAGATGAATGGGTACGCTGGGTAGCCTAGTGGTTAAGACGATGGGCTGCTGATCGGGAGGTTGTGAGATCGAGTCCGGGCAAAGACTTTGTAATTTCTGACCGCCCTTGGTGGGTCATGGTTTGGATTCCACGTAAAGCTGTAGGTCTAAAGTGGAGCGACGAGCTTCATCTTCATCAGAATGAACAATTCGGGCGGAAGCAAAACCAAGGTTTTATATATATATTAGTGGTGGACCGGATATCCGCATCATTTTTAACATCCGCATCCGCACTTCTGACTGCGGATATTACCTCTAATAAATTATGCAATTTACAATTTAATTAGCTTATAAAGTAGCTTATAAGGCCCAGTCATGCACATTTCATGTAAAGTATTAATTATTAATGAATAAATAAATATATAAACCTCAAAATATAAATACGTGGTAACACAGAAAATTGAATGAAACTTGTTTCATTGATTTTTCTGTGGCTAAAACTCTTGAAAAAGTTATTATTTTTATCATAATGAAAACATTAATATTAATTTTAATTCTTATGCATTGCCTGCCATAACAGTAATATCACGAAATTTGAAAAATTATGTCGTATATTCATAATTCTATATTATTTATATTGATAGATTAACTAAATATCCGCATCCGCGGATATCGAAATTAAAAATCCGCATCCGCATCCGCAGATGTTGAAAAACTGACATCCAGTCCACCACTAAATTATATATATAAGGAACAAGAAGACTATCCCGTAAGCAAACATTTCCCATTGAAAGCTTTCGACATTTTCTAATGTCATCATTGGTGCAAAAATGGGAATTAGTTAAAAACCAAATATGAAGTTAAAAGAATGTTTAAATAATGACAAATCACAAACAACAAACTAAAAATTAGAACAGTCATGGAATTATTATATTATAAAGTTAAGTAATACAATTAAAAACAAAATACTGTAAATGAAACCCCTAAAGGGGGGGGGGCGGTCACCTTTGAAAAGAGAGTAAATTTCAGTAAAAAAACATTATAAAATAATTTAAGGGGGGGGCATGGAGAACATTAAGGACAAATTAAAATATAAAACATTAAAATCCATAAAACGTTAAGAGGAATAAATCAGGTGCGAGTTACTGAATCACGGACGTAGCAGAGAAAGATAGATACAGTTTGTTGAAGGACGTGTTAATTTGATTGGTTGGTAAAACTTTTACTGAAGGCTATTGAGATTATGGAATAGAGGGTATGGTGATTTGTATCTGGTTTATGTTTGAAAATGAATATTGTTTCTAAGAGGGGTAAATCGTGTTTATTAGTTTTTGCCATTATTAAAAAGTTATTTCATGTACAGCAGAGCAGTTGGGTGGTCTAACTCAGGGCTTCTGAAACTTTTTTCACTTGCGACCCCTTTGGATCAGACAAATTTTTTCGCGACCCTTCACTCAATGTCATAAAAGCAATAGGTACTAACACTGTATATTTATGAAAAAAATAATATTTTCAAATGTTTCTGCGACCCCCAATAATATTTACGCGACCCCTAGTTTGAGAAGCCCTGGTCTAACTGATGGTAGTGGGAATGTATATGTGATTGGGAGGGGTTCGTAAGTCTGTTGTTAGTGCGACTACTAATGCCCTTATTCGACTACTAATACTAATACCCTTATACCTTACTCGACAAAGGTTTCCACCACAAAAATCACTTGGATTCATTTTATTATAATATATATATATATATATATATTTTTTTTTTTTTTTTTTTTTTTTTAGTTCAGGAAGAACCGATTCGCCTCTATTTAAAGGGCATATCTCAGCGGAAAAACAAAGAAAAAGTGAGAGGAAAGACAGAGGAAAAAGAAAGGGTGGAGGGGACAGTCGAAGTGGAAAAAGACCAAGGATGACAAGGACTGCAGGGTCGAGCCCCATCATCCTTGGGTGCTAGGGCCGGGAGGGCGCACGTGAAACCTCCAGGAACAAGCACGTACAAACGAGCACAAAGAGCACTCAAGAGCACGAGCTTAGAACCCCCTTGCGGGGCTATATATATATATATATATATATATATATATAGAGAGAGAGAGAGAGAGAGAGAGAGGGGGGGGGGGGGGGTTCGCAAAAGTAAATAGACGTATTCAAACTATAATTTACACATACAGGGTGGCCCATAACTCTCAATTGGTTATAATTATAGCGAAAATACAAAAAAAAATAAACAAAGTAAAAAGTTCATAATAATTTTAGAAATATTTATTGATTATTCAAAGCGCAAAATATTATGACCATCTCGACAAATATTCTTTCCTTAGTAATCAATTACGTCAGTGTGAGCTCCGCTAGATGGATTTTCGTTTTAATTAAGTCCAATTGGGACTTACGGGCCACCCTGTACACAGTAAATTCAACGTGAATTAGAAATACGATATTTCACACTATTAATCTTGCGTACCAGTGTTTCTCAATCCTTTTATTTGAATGCATACCCCTATGATATTGAATTACTACCATTCACGTACCCTTCCATCCATCCACTCCCGCTATCTTACCAACTGTATTTCCCTCCTGTGTCATATTTGTGCCGCAATATTATATATATTATAAAGTATATTACAAAAGGTACTCAGATTTGTGTAATTTCTGTAAAATTCCTTAATATTACAAATCGAATATAGAAATATAAAAATATAGAAAATATAGAAATATAGAAGCAACTGCGATAACTGCGAACACTGTATCGATAAGAAAGAATTGCATATCGATGGATTCAACTTACTAAGAGCGGATAGAACAGCGAGACGTAAAGGTGGATGTGCTATTTATATACAGGAGAGGCATATGACAGAGACGGTAATGAGTAAATCCAACAGCTTCGTGGAACCCCTTGCACTGAAAATAGAGAAACTAAACGTGGTACTGATAGTCATCTATAGACCTCTAAACTCTCCAAATGAAAAATTTTCGGATGCCATTAACGATATCAGAACCCTAATAAAATCCGTAAACTTTCCATCCCCTAATATAATATACTCTGCGGCGATTTTAATTTCCCATTTATAAAATACAAAAAGATGAGTAAAAATATACTTATACAGCAAGATAAGGGGTGCACAAGAGAGGACCAGGAGCAAGCAAAAATGTTGATGGCTCTCACAAACGAGTTTATGCTGACACAGAAGATAACAGAAAATACAGGAAAAATAACTGCCTAGATCTGGTATTCACGAATAACACGAACTTGATTGCCGATATAAAAATAACCCCAACTATTATCTCAGACCACAACATAATCGACTTATTAACAAATATGGCGATAACTTGAAAAGACAATACACATATGGAAGGATGAAGCAAATTTGGGGCTTTTAACCTAAACTCCAAGACCATAAATTGGGAAGAAATCAGGTCACACATTGCCCAAATAGAGTGGAGAACAGTCTTAGAGAATAAAACAATGGCGGAAATGCTAACAACCTTGGAAGAAAAGACACTGAAAATTTTAGAAAAATATGCTCCGAAAGCACAGCCAAAAGGAAAGAGGAACTGGCTAGAGAGGCAAAAGAGAAAAATATTCCGCAAAAGAAAGAGAGTAGCGACGAAGTTAGCTAATTGCGGAGACAACAATGCCAGGAAAGTAATACAAGAAAAACTGGAGAGTATCGATAGGGAAGTACAAACTCTGATAAAGGGCCATACAGAGAGGGAAGAGGAAAAGGCGTAGAAGCAATAAAAGAAAATCCAAAATACTTCTACAGCTTTGCGAAAAGGAAAACAAAAACGCGCGCTACTATCGGGCCCTTAAGGAAAGGAAATAATGAACTAACAGACGATCTAAAGGAAATATCTGAAACATTGAGAGCCCAGTATGAATCGGCCTTCAATACCCCAAAAGTGACAAAGCGACACCTGACATAGATGCATTCTTCGAAGAGAAATTGCAAGGAGAATGTATAACAGACTTTGATTTTATCCCAGAAGATGTAGCGAGAGCTATAGGACAAATGAAATCACATTCAGCTGCAGGTCCGGACAAATGGAACGCACTATTAATTAGAAACTGTAAAAATGAAATAGCTACACCTTTATACTGGATATGGAGAAGATCCCTAGACACTAGGGAAATATCGAGTATCTTGAAAAGAGAAAACATTGTCCCTATACATAAAGGAGGAGATAGATTTCAAGCAAAGAATTATAGACCAGTGTCCTTGACGTCCCACATCACCAAAATATTTGAAAGAATAATCAAAGA
>JAJOZX010003151.1:317500-330000 GCA_023014485.1 Bathynomus jamesi
TGTGAGCTTCTAAAAAATCAATTCTCTTGTGGTCAATAATATTTCACTGTGAAGAAGTACAAATCCAGAATATAATATTACATGTATACATAAAAACTATGCAACACACACCACACCACACACACACACCACATACATAGAGAGGAGAGAGATAGAGAGAGAGAGATCTCTACAATAAACGAAAAAACTCCCATTAAAGACTAAAATTCTACCATTTACCGTTAATATACACATTGTAACTAAATTTAAGAAAACAGTAGAAATTTTTATAACAAAACAGTTGACAAACAGAAATCATAACTTACCTAATAAATTGCGATTTCCAGAATTTATATCAGAGCGATTTTCCACGATAAATATGGAATCTTGGCAGATAATAAATCTTATCTTTGACTGACATTTATTGAACCAAAACATAATGAGAGAGAGAGAGAGAGAGAGAAAGGATTGAAATGATGTGAAAACGAAGTGTTCTTACTTTGTAAAGAAAAAGAGATTAAAATATGTAGAAGACTATAGAGGTAGAATAAGAAAATATGAAAATATAATAATATAGAATAAGGAAATTAGGAAAAAAATATGTACTTTTTACTGTTGTTTCATGACTTTAACAATTTTTAGCCTTTTTTTCCTATTTGAAAGTCATAGATGAATTGTAACTTTAAATGTACGTAAATAAACAGTTGCTAGTCCACTTAGAAAGACCAGGGTCATCATGTGGGTAACGATACTAAATATTTAAGTTTATTTGCAGCTGAATGCATCCTTGAAAATTTGTGCCTCTACAAATAATTACAAATTAGCTATGCTGAGTATTTAAAATACCTTGATCTTATGACAACAAAGACTGGGGCCTATCTAAAATGACATTTCTCCCAATTATAAACTGGAAAAAGAATTAATTTTAGAATATTTAACCATATTTATAAAAATTACAGAATAAACAGCATAATAAATACAAAATAAAATGTGATTGACAATGTTTATTTATTAAGAATTAATATAAAGAATAAATAGATATTATAGATATATCTATCTATTATTTAAATTATTTATAGGAAAGAAAATTCCCTTCTCTAGATTATTTTCGCTAAAGTTAACATTAATAATTTTTCATGTTTTTTTTATTTCTTTGCCCTGAATCAAGATGGCGGCAATTTGTTTCAGACATGGCTGAAAATGTATAACATAAGAGTTTCCACTCCATATGTGATTTGTTGCTCTATGGCTTTTATGTTTATACGGAGACAATTTCTTTATGTTAGATACATAAAATCTTCTTTTTGATGATGATGTTGTTGGTGTTGATGTTGATGTTATTGTTGTTAATGATGGGGTTGTTGATGTTTTGTTGGTGTTGTTTTTTTATGTTATGACTAAAAGTTCACTTGAGGTTTAGGTAAACTTAACGAGAATGAAAGAAAAATTTCCATGTGAAAATAATCACCCAAAAAACTATCAGCCCAAAAATGAAACTCTTCTCAAATTACAAAATAAAAATAAAAAGATCGTATGAAAATGAAAAAAAAAAAGTCGCAAAACCTTATTCTATATCAGAGACATCTCTCCTCTCTCTCTCTCTCTATCTCTCTCTCTCTCTCTCTCTCTCTCTCTCTCTATCTCTCTCTCTTTTCGCATAAGAACCAAAATAACGTTAAAAAACTATTACATAAAATAAAAAAAAAAGCTTTTGAGCGTAAAAAAAGAGGGAAAAAAAAAGCTGTTTATGAGACTAAAATAGAAAAATGGATTTCGAAGGGGAAACTGTAATAAAATCTTGTCCCGCCACGCTTCTACTGAAGAAACGCGTAGAATGAAGGATAACTGAAAGGGGAACACAAAGGAAAGAAATAAGACTGCCCTTCACATCGACGGTCTCAGTAATTTTTAAACGTTACTGAATGTCTTAAGGTCTTACGGACTAAGCAGAAAATGGTATTAGAGGCGTAATAAAGTTGCGGGGACATAAATTAAATAGGAAAAAGCAAAAGAAAGCATTGCATCGGATCTTTTGTATACTCATTTGACATCCTTTATGAGTACATTAATATTGGAGTTATAATACCCCGAGAATAGGCAATTAGGAGGATTGCATTCACAATGTATGTAGCTGTACTTGTATAATATATACACACACACACACACACACACACACACACACATGAATTAGGGGGATTTTCCGAAGGGAGTACTACTTTTAAAAAAGTTTATAATATTTGCATAAGTCAGAAAATATATATATAAACAATTGTTTATATCACTACGTAATATACATATAATCTATAGGGTGAGCGAAAAGGCACTCTGCACCTGCAAGAAGTGTAGTGAACCTGTACCAGCACTGTGTTGGAAGTGGACAGGTACACAGGGACTTTTCGCTCACCCTGCATATACGATTTCTTTTCTTTCTAGGAGCGGTCTTTCTGCTAAATAATATAACACTAAACCATTAGATATCAGGTCAAGGACTTTAAATATGAAGTAAAATATATATATGCATATGCTGTACACACAGGGTGAATCAGAAGTTTTATATCATAAAATTAACAGGCAGCCTCTGACATTTCGTTTGATGGGGTTGTTTAACTTTCTCCGCAATATTTAAGGCTATATGACAGAGGGGACCACAGCTTTACGGATATCCGAACCACGGCTCGCTAAATAATCTCCCATCCAACTACAACCAAGATCAACTACAACATCGACAGTAAGGATGTCACGACATTGACCATGACGTAGCCCATGATAGCTTCATATGTTTATGAAAGACTTCTGACATCATATATATATATATATATACACTAGGATGGGAAAATCTGGGGTCAGGTGGCACTTTATCATGAGCCGTTCTTGAGTGAAATACTATCCAAATAATTATGTATGTAAAAGAAAGAAGGTCAATATACAGGGTGATCCGTTTGGGTATGGATAAAAAAAAAATGCTGTGAGAATCTACCGAGAATTGATACAGCGCTCATCTGTTGCACGTGTGGTCATAAAATGTGGGAGTTTGTAATAGGCTATGCCATCCACTGCCAGACGTACGAGCGCCATCTGCTGTCAGACTTATGAGACATATCCCAGTTTCGAAGATGGCGGCGAATGCGCAATAACGTGCGAAGTGTGTCATTTGGTTTGCTAAGTTTGAGAGTGTGACAGCGGTATGGCGTTAGTTTCGCTGTGCGCATGATGTTCGAAAAGCTCCTAAATACGACTCCATAGTGCAGTGGTACCGCACATTTGAAGAAACGGGGTCTATCACTAAACCACATGCAGGTGGTCGTAAGAATTAGCCTCTCGTTATGACCTCTGTCGTGTCCGGAAGGGGAGGTCATGTTGAAGACTAATTAGGTTTGTCACAATCTACCATCTTTGTGGGCATTGTTTACCAAATATTAAGCTATACAATGTTACTGTTTCCATTTCACAACAATTTTATTTTATCCATACCCAAACGGATCACCCTGTACATTATAGGATGTAATTATTAATTATGTCATAATTATGTCATAACGCATCATATTCAGGTTTTACTAAAATGTACTTGAAATTTCTATCTGGTTTAATGTTACTGAGTGCAACTTGAAGTTCACAGTAACGATATTTTTCCCTAAATTTATCTTTCTTTTATGTATGAAAATCAAGCTCTAAATGTTGGTAAAGGAAAATACGTTTCGTGTGAAATACTGTACTCTAAAAAATGTTTTTCTGTATACTTTCTACCTATTGTTATAGGAACGTTACGAAAAGTAGATGGAAAGTACAGTAGTCCCTTAGATTCCGTAAGGAGGTATATGGAAAGTATGAGAGATTTTGCTTCAGGCACAGTCTGAATAATCGAAGTATCTCGAAAGTACGACAGTGAATTCTTGGTTCGGAACGGACACGTGAGCTGAGAGCGTATTTAGTAAGAGGACTGAAAGTATATTTTCCATAATATATCGCATATATACGAGTATATACTATATATTTCCATAGTTCATGTTCATATACACAGAGCCGAAATTACGTCAATTTTGATGGTATTAGTGTTTCATTTCATTTACCATTGAAGCAATTCTTAAGAAATGACGGAAAAATTCCTACAAATTTTGAACGTGACGTAACATTCCACCCCATCTATTTTATGTTGACATAATTTTGCGTTTAAACATTTCTTTATTTTTATATATGATGGATATTTTTCATCAGTTACTGGAAATTTATTCAATTTTTTTTTGTGATTAGGCACAAGCGCGAAGAAAACTTGCACATGCGCAATGAAGGTATAACTATAAAAAATAAAATAAATGAAGGCATGACTAGGAATTAAAAATAAATGCTCGGAATGGGACTTACAGTATTTTAAGGCTCGATGCTATTTTACCTAAATGGCATGAACTCAAATTAATATATTTAATATAAAATCAAAATTCATATTGTGTATGTTATCGTACATACAGTAATTACATTAAGAAAATTAATGCAAATTGTATTCATGGCCTATGACTGACTGCTACAAAATATTAAGGTTTCAAACAAACTTTCATAATGTGACCCTATGAACAATCCATCAATCAAAAATTAATATTAATTGTTTTAGTTTTTAAAAAAATTGCATTTTTATTTTTATAATTATTATTTTTTTGTAAATATAAATTTCTAAGTGCAAATACAAAGATTTTTACCAGAAAAAAAGTTGTTTGATGAAACTATAATGTAGACTAAGAGCAACACTATAAATTCTCAATATGTCAAGTCAGCTTTCTAACGTCGAGTGGCTTAATTGGATAAGGACACTATAAATTGCGTGAGAGTCCTCACTGCCGGTGATTCGAATACAGTTTGTGGATAAAATTTATGTATTTGTTTCTTTACATATAATGTGCATAATTGACTATAGTCCAGGGGTTCTTAACCTCTGGGTCGCGATCCAAACTTAGGTCATTAAAATGTCATTTATCATTTATTTATGTTATTCCAAATCATTTTATTATTAATTATTTATTTTATTATCTATTACAGTTAACTGTTTGAAGGCATTAGTCGCCGAGCTATTCCCGAGACCAGAATTTGGATCGCAGCCTAAAAAGGTTATGAACCCCTGAACTGTAAGGTAGTTAACCCTATATGGACAACTGTTACAATTTCTAACCTTTCATATACACGCATTTATAACTTAACCTTACAGAAAATTCTGTCTATAGAGGGTTAAGTTAAAATTCAATAAAGAAATTCTAGCATAAAAATTAAATTTCAGAAAATACACTTTGGTTTCATTTACTGTACGTGTACGTACCTATATTTTTTTTGGTGGTTTCTCATGCTGCATTGTACTTTTTAGGTATTATCAGTAATAAGACTACTTGGAAAGTATTTAATGTTAGATGTACTCTCGGGCATTTGGTGTACGTTCGGAGCTCGGTACCTCCCGTACACGTTTCAAATACTGAAGGCACACATAGAGTACACCTAGAGTACACCTAGAGTACACATAGAGTAAACCTAGAGTACTCATAGAGTACACCGAGATTACATCGAGAGTTTTCTTTAATCCCTGAAAGTGTGTTCTGTATTTTTCACTTAGTTTCAAAGACCATCGTTTGTCAAGAAAAAAAAAACTCTTTCAGCTACTATTTATCTACTATCGGCCTTCTATATCTGTACCCTTCAAGTACTTTATATTTATAGTAATTTTTCCCGCTCGGATCTAAGGTACCTATAGCGGACAGTTTTTAGAGGTACCTTTTTAGCCCATATTATGAAAACCTGTGGACGTGCTTTTACTTTCCACAACGCCTATCTCTGGAGGTCAGTGTACCTCTCCCCCTTACGTACATCAAAACGGAATAAAGATCTCGTTTTCACATATTAAAGATGTCAGAGCTGTAAAGTCTGCGAACAAAGCTAGGATGAACGTCATCTCTTCATAAATTTATTCCCATTCTTTATTCTGAAGATAAATTTCTCAAGTCAGAGAAAAATTTATGTTCTGAAAATTTTGCTGCAATAATTAACTTGTTTCAGAACTATTTCATTTATTCAAAATGTCTGAAGTAAAAGTTAACAATGCAATAAAACAAAGAAGAGATTCTAACCTTCGACAAAACTTTTCAGAATTCAGCGAAATCAATGTAATTGGAAGTTTTTAATCTTTCAGTTTTTAAGTACCATCGATTACCAAAGTCAAGATACATTCGGCCCCACCTACTACCTTATGGCACAGTGTATCCAGACCTTTGTAAGCAACTGTACATTTTTTCTGTAACCCATTGTACATACATAGAATTAATACATAAATTAAGTATTTGGACTAGTTGTTTTAATTACGTAATTTTTTTTGGCATATTTTGACATTTTGTGTATGTACCGTATACACTTTGCTAAATACATTACCCATGTTGCCCTTGTGGAAATTCGTAGTGCATCATATCTATCAGTATTATTATTATTATTATCATTATAGAGTAAAACCTTTATAATTCGTCACAATAGGGGCTCTAGCCTTGTCGAATTTAGCAAATTACGAATTATGAGTAATACATTTTTAAAAAGTCTATAAATAGAAAATAAACACAAAGACGTGCACTCGCCATAAAAGGCATCATCCAGGGGAAATTATACTCTGGTCGGCAGCGGTTTTGAAGAGGTACAGTTGCGAAGGAAAGTTTATCGGCCTTTTTATATAGTATGTAGGATATGTATGCATGTATCGAAAGCTTTTTGGTGGAGTTCTGGATGCTGATTGGTGAAAAATTTAGAGTTGTATAATTGACTGAAAAGCTCCACCCTTCATTTTTAAGCACTATATTTTAATGAGTAGGAAAAATTCATATTTGTAATATACTGTATATATTAGGTTACACGAAGTTTACTTTTAGAAATTTAGTTGGTTAGGGCTTAGAATAATTGTTACGCAACTGAGCTGTAAAGAATAAACGGAAATACAATTATATGCATTTAATTTCCTTAAAGCAATTAATGCATGCATAATAACACAAACTACCATACGAAAGACGGTTTGCATTATGTACGCCTTAACCGCGCATGCGCTAATTCAGAAGAAACTGACAAACATTTCGAGTATTTGCCGATATTATATCCATCATAGCAAAAATGAAGGAAACTTTAGACACACAATTATGTCAACAAAATTGATGGGATGGTAATGTTTTGTCACGTTCGAATTCTGTAGAAAATTTTCAGTTAATATATTCTATATACTCTTATTAAAACTAAGCATTTTTCGTAATAAATGAATTAAAAATTAAGAATGAGTAGCATGTAAATTATACAATGCTGTTTGGCTAATAATATAAACGGTATTTAACAGCATTGTTTTCAGAGGTTTTTATCAAAACTGACGTAATGTCGGCTCTTTGTGTAAAATCTTCATTGGGATAAAATAAAATTATTTGTTTTCAGTAAAAAAAAAAAACGTTCTAAAGCCTTTCTTTTGTTATTAGTGTTTGAGAGGAATTTTGCATTGTTGCTCTGAATAATGTTCCTGTGATATTTCAAAGTAAATACACTAAATTATATTTGAAGAAGGATGCATACTCTTCATTTTACTATGTTCATTGTCAAAGGATACATATTCTTTAGGATGTTACTGTGTTATCATTGATAACTTCATTGTCTACATCAATTTGCATGATTATGAATAGGAAGGAGCTAACACTGTTCCTTGTGGTACTGAGCTACGGACCTCTGACTGATGAAGATATCCATTGGACTGTAATGACTTACTGCCGTTCACTAAGGAAAGTGCATAGCCATTTTCCTACTTTTCCTGTTATTTCCATAGACTTCAGTTTATGTTTTGTGATTGCATGGTCATACTTGTCGAACGTTTTGGCAAAGTTTTTTAAAGTTATATCATAGTTCTCATCGTTTTTGAGTGTACCAATAATGCTGTTATAGTATTCCATTAGTTGTGATACCCACTATCTTCCTGACCGGAATCTATGTTGGTTATCATTTAATTTTCTTCTTGAGTCTTCAAATAGTCAGATTTTTCTCTAAGTATTCTTTCAAATATTTTTTAGATGAGATGTCAGCGACACTGACCTATAGTTTTCAGCCCCAGATCGATCCCCTCCTATATTTCAGACAATTGTTTTAGATCACAGGTTAATACTTTGTTTCCATTCTTCAAAGGTCCGACAGTCGAGTGATTTTTCTTCTTCTTTTTTGCAAAATTATAGAACTATTTTGAGTTAACCTTTATCGCTTCTATATAGTCGTCTTCTATCTCTGTATGGTTCTCAGTTAGACCCTATATGACGCAATCTATGCTCTCCAGTTTGTCAATATTTTTCTGATGTGTTTCCTTCACGTGTTCCCATCGCGGTCCGCCACCAAGCTCATCAGTGTGGCAGCTCCTAGGTACCTGATCTTACATTTCGATCAAAACTGAGTATAGAGGCCTGCAGCCTCTCCGGTCTCTTGAGTGATTACATACCGATTAACTCATACCTTTTTAATCCCCGATCGTAAGTCACTCTCCATCATGCCAAATAGAAGAAGAAACACGACGAGAAATTCATCCTCCACTAGGCCTAAAAAAAAAGGAAAAAGTGGACATCTAAAACAGACATCCAACAAACCCCTCAACAAGGGGAGAACCAAATGACGGCCTCTTATCAATAGTGAGCCTAAGCATTAGAAGTCTTGCTAAACATCATTATGACCTCAAAAACACATTAACTTTAATTAAAAAAGATTTTCATTTAATTATTCTCATAGAAACTTCCATATAGGACTCGTATAAGCATCTCTTTCCCTTAGATGGTCATACTGTACCTTTTTCAACACCTTCCGAACAGAAAGAAGAGGAGGAGGCATTCGAATTTACATAAAAAATACCATAAAATGCACAAATGTTGACTCACTCTGTACTGTAGAACCTCACATCGAAATATGCTTAGTAAATCTTACTTTTGACAAGACAACCCTCAACATATTGGCAACATACAGGTCACCTAACGAAAGCGCAAAAAACTATGTTAGTATCTTACAGGATCGAACCAGACATCAATCTCTAAAGAGCTCAGACTCTTTCATCATCGGGGTTTTTAATATAATTTTAGCGAAAATAAGGGCAGACTACACTGTCATATCATAGGAAATACAATGATTAGGCAAGGATATACGTCCTCTGCAACCAGACCTACACGCCCCCGTACTGACCTTACCAAATCTTCTCTTATTGACCACATATGGTCACTTGGTCAGATAAACCTACAATATATACAAGACAAAAGGATACTACTTGCAGGCATAATTGACCACATCCTAAGTTGCGTCACAATAAAAACAAAGACAAACACCCTAAAGTATACAAATAAACTCAGAAAAACAAAATCTAATCTGCTGAATACATACAAAACAAAATTATTCGCAGCGTTTTTACTTCATTGATGACTGACATACTAAATTTGAAAAGTTTCAGCAAACACTATGAGCTGTGTTTAATGAATGCTGCGCCATCGTTGACAAAAATATTCCTATTGTTAGAATCAACAACCCCTGGTTAACCCCCAGATATAGAAACATCCATAAACAAAAACACAAAATTTTTAAAAATGTGAAGGAAGATTTACTCCCAAAAGTGTACACTCACTATCGAAACAAATGTAATTCATTAATACTCAAAGCAAAAGCTAATTGCTATAAATATAAGTTCGGAGAATACAAGGGCGATCTCAAACAATACTGGAACATCATTAACAAAGCTATTAATAAAAACCAAACAAAACCATCTACTCCCGAAAGACTATTAAAAAAAATGAACCCATAACAGACGCAATAAATATTTTAAACACCTTTAACGAATTTTTCACCGAATTAGGTGCAAAACTCGCCTCTAACATCCCACCCACAACGCGGACCTTCGATACATACCTAAGACCCCCATCCCCCGTCACGCAATCTTTATTCCTATCTCCTATTACGACATACGATTTAATGACAGCCATAAAACAACTGGAAAATAAAACTTGTACTCTGGACACAATTCTAAACAGAGTCTGCAAAGAATGCGCGAGCTTAATTACGCCCAAGCTCGCAAACCTCATAAATCTATCCATCCATTCAAAATTGTATCTTCCCACACTGCCTATAAAAGGCTAGATTATGCCCTATTTTTAAATCAGGAGCTAAAACGTCCCCTCAAACTACAGACTCATCTCCGTCCTTCCAATCGTCAGTAAACTATACGAGAGAGTGATATAATCAAGTATTAAAATTTACATTAAAACAAAATAAGACACAATCAACAATTTGGCTTTCTGCGAAAACGCACAACCAACGACGCCATAACGACTAGTATATAAGAAGAACTTCAAAGCAATCTAAACGACCAAAAAACATCACTAAAAATCATCCTACCTGACCTATCTAAAGCCGTTGACACAGTACCTCATGACATACTCTTAAAGAACTAGAACATGCGGCTTCAGGGAACTACCCTCAAGATGGTTGTGCTCATACTTAACTAACAGGACACAATTTATAACGGAACTCTCTCACATCACAGACAAGACACATATCGCACGGAGTACTTCACTGGATCATTCTGGCACCTATTCTGTTCTTCCTTTATACAGAGTGGTCCAGAAGTCCTGCCTCATTTTAGCAAATGAGCAATCCCCCCCCCCCCATGAGGCAGGACTTTTGGACCACCCTGTATAAATTATTTCCATCTATCATTAAATAATTCCGAACTGTTACCAGTATTTAGATGACACTTCAATCATAGCTTCTAGCAATGACTTACTAACACTCCAAACAGCTACCAACAGTGAACTCCAAAGAATATCGTATGGCTTTACACCAATAAACTACCATTAAATATAAAAAGCAGCTTATACAGTCTTCACAAAAGAGAAAACGGTGCGCCCTCTAAACCTAAAAATAAATTCAGTCCCTGTTCAACGAGTGCGATCGGCAAAACTTCTGGGTGCAAATCTCGCATTCAAAGAAGACCTTTGCAATAAATTAGCAAAGGTATCATATTACAAAAGAGGATAATTAGGAAAATCTATAAATGGAACAAGCATAATGAAAGTACACAAAAAAATGCTTTAAAATTGCTTCATATATTTATCAAGAAATCACTCAAATCATCCAAATCATGCAAAACAAAGCATTAGATTCCCAAGCGCAACAACGTTTCAACACTAGACAATCAAACATCGGAAACCAAATTACACTGTAGATTGTTCGACTGGATCTTTAAGCTCCACAGGACCCGCCCGACCTCTGGAACACCCTCGATCGGGAGATAAAAAAATTAACAACACTAAAAACTTTTAAGAGGAAATTGAAAGACTGTACTATATCCCCTTTTTATTTCAATACACTCCAGCTACATTAATAATAACTCATCTTATAGAATAAAAAAAATAAATTAAAAAACACCAATTATATTAATAAAAATTAATTTATATTCGTATATAGCAAGACGAAATTGATGAGAATAATAACATAAGAGTAAACATGTGTAAGGTGACGATACCAAAGTAAACATGTGTAAGGTGACGATAACAAAGTAAACATGTGTAAGATGACGATACCAAAGTAAATATGTGTAAGGTGACGATACCAAACATGTGTAAGGTGACGATACCAAAGTAAACATGTGTAAAGTGACGATACCAAAGTAAACGTATGTAAGGTGACGATACCAAAGTAAACATGTGTAAGGTGACGATACCGAACATGTGTAAGGTGACGATACCAAAGTAAACATGTGTAAAGTGACGATACCAAAGTAAACGTGGGTAAGATCAAGATATCGAAGTCTGTCAGTTGAGGATGTTCAGTAGCAACTTATTTAATATATCTACCAATACTGTAATTTCTTGTATCCCAGCAAATAAGAACAAACAAATGTATACACACTTTAACAGCTGATAGCTCAATTGATGTTTCTTTCTTTCCAAGTTAAACCCATTAGAATTAATAATGGCAGTCAGACTAAGCTTTGAACAAAGGAAATTCATTCTAAAATGCTACTGGAAGTGTGAAAACGCAGTTGAAGTGCAAAGACAGTTTTAGGAGGGAGTTTCAAAACAGATCCACCAACGCGACTTACCATCACTCGAATTAGAGATAAGTTTGAAGCCGATGGAACTGTTCAGAATGTCCACAAGAAGCGTTCCGGAAAACCACGGACATCGACAAGCCCCACAAAGCAAGAAAGAGTACTGGAAACGTATCACCAAAGTCCAAGAAAATCTGTGCGGCAAGCGAGTCGTGAGGTAGGAATTTCAGAATCGTCTGTCCAACGCATTTTGAAGCGCTGTCAATGGAAAAGTTACATTCCAAGATTAGTCCATGCTATTAATGAAGATGATCCGGACCGAAGAGTGGAGTATTGCGAGTGGTACTTGGCACGATGTGGATGTGGATGGACGAAGGGGTTTCGTAGAATACCCTCCGCGTTCACCAGACCACACCACTAGACTTTTTTTCATGGGGATACTTAAAAGACAAAGTCTACGCTATAAAACCTG
>JAJOZX010003151.1:335000-340000 GCA_023014485.1 Bathynomus jamesi
TCCGCAAACCGCAAATTCCGCAATTTGCGGAAGTATATTTCGTTTGCGGATTGCGTTGCGGCAAAGTCATCGCAAATAGTGAATTTGCGTTGAGGAACTAAGACCGCACGCAAATCTTCCGCAAATTCCACACGTGGCCACTGGCCAGCCCGATAGTGGTGACGCTGCTGTCAATGGCCGCAACGTGTCTAAGTCTCAAAATTTATGAAATTCAAATGATTAAATTTATTATTTAATTATTACTAATTACTTGCAGGAGGGTTTTTGTTCAATATAATATATCAATATATGTAGTATTTTTGATTTCTTCTACAATAGTGATTTATTGTAATAAAATTTAGCCTGTTTTTTAATAAAAACAAGGCTAAAACATTAAACATTAAAAAAGATAAAAACTTTTATACCTCTTAAATTTTGGTACTTTTTATTAAAATTGCGATTGCGGAATTTGCGGTTTGCGGAAGTGTTTGCGGAAGTGCCAGCACTGAAAAAATTGGAAATATGGTTGCGTTTGCGGCACCAAAAATGCAAGAGTTTGCGGATTTGCGTTTGCGGAAGGTAAGGTTTGAGTTTGCGGATTTGCGATTGCGGAAGTGATTTGAGTTTGCGGTGCCCAGCTCTGGAAATTATTAATTCTTTAATAAAATGTCCCATAGCAAATTACACGCAATTTCATGTAACATTCGACGCTTTATCATAAAATCAAGTCTAAATTCTCTTCTTAAAGCATAAAAAAGCAGTATAGGAAAATGCATTACATTTATGTATTAAAAAGATTGGGGGGGGGGGGAATCCACTATTTACGTAACTCGTCCATCATCACAGCACATTTTCTTCTCTAGTCGAACAGAGCTACAAAGTAAACAGAAATCGCTAATTGAAATCGAACGCACGAACGAAGAAACGAACAAAAAAGATGGCTGGCGCTTACTAACAACAAACGCGATGACGCTCTAGGCTGAGCTAGGCCTACTAATCATCCTCGAAATCTTATACACTTCTCATTACTCACAGAAAATCCAAGCAGAATTCGATTCCCTACCGGAGAATATATATCATAGGACTCCCTGACAACTTAGATGATAAATGGATAGGCAAACGATGGTATAAATTCAATTTAGTTAATCAAAGCAGCCCAAAGCGAGAGGCCGAATGAAGAGAATGAAAAAAAAAAAAAAAAAAAGAAGAAATAGCTTATCGTCGACAAATTCCTCCAGAACTTCCATTCTTTCTCTTTTTTTCTTTTTAAGAATTAAGAACAAATAAATCTTCTCTCTTCTGGCAACATTTTTGTTTGGGAAATTTTCAATTAAATGCAAAGTGACTTCCAAATATATATATATATATATATATATATATACAGTATATATATATATATATATATATTATTTCAGCCATAAGTGTGAAACAGATGGAACAAGCGAACAAAATATGAGATTTTTGACCAAAACCTTTTTAAGTCGCAGAGAAATAATTATATCTACATTAACACTCATCTGGTGTGAAGCGGTTTGGGCGAGTGTTTCTTGCGCACACTATATAGTTTCAGCAATTAAATAGGTTTGGTAGGCTCCTTGGATTTGTTACATAGAAGGTATTACTTTTATTTTTTCTTTAATATTCGTAGGAGACCAGAAGTGCCAAGAGGTAATAACATATCAATTGATTTACGCTCCTCTTATCTAGATATTTTCAGATATTCTAGGAAATTCTTTCTATAAATTCTATGAATAATTCTCTGTGTCACGATGTGAACAAAGAGTTAACGCGTGAATTAAGAGTCTAAATGCACATTTTTTTAATAAACACGGCAACGGCCAAAGAGAAATTGCAATGATGCTCAAATATTCAAAGGAACAGTTCAAAGAAATGTGAGTGAGGGAAAAATATTAATTTGAGTACACATAACAGAAAAGAACAACCCAGAGTAACTACTTCAAAACCAGATCGCATTATTTAAAGACTCTCCTCAGCAAATCGCTTTAATTAAGATAGCTCCAGAGATACGTGCAACCATTCGGGAGAACCATGGCTAATGTGAAGGAAAAACGTCAAGAATGTGGGGCTGCAAGGAAAAGTTATTCTCAGAAAGCCTTATGAGTGATGTGAACGAGAAAAGAGACTCGAGATGGCAAAGAAACATCAAAACTAATGGAAGACTGTGCTATGGAATGATGAGACCAAATTAAAGTGTTGGGAAATGAAACTTAGGTTTGTAAAACGACGTAGCCATGAAAAGTTTCAATCTCACTGTATCAGTAAGACTAAGAACAATGGTGGTAGTTCTATTATGATGTGGATTGTGCTTCAATTTAAGTGGAGTGAGTGGGTGATCTCCTAAAAGTGATCTCTTAAGAGTGAACCTAGCAAGCGTACCATAGAAATGTTTTCAATAATTTTCCTAGTCGCCCTCTAAAAGTCAATTAAATGACTATGTTCATATCCATTTACTTTACGTTAACAGAAAAATGTTACAAAATCATTAGTCTATTGACTACCTTTGCTGATGCTAAAATTATTTGTAGTTCTTTTCGCGGGTGAACTAGTCATTTTTATTAGTTAATGAAGTTATATTACGAAAATAGTCAACTGCAGAAGATCACAAAACTGATAAAGACATTCACTCAACTTTTTAACAATATCTACCTAGTGAATTTAACTAGTACTAAAACTGACTAGTATCTGACTACCTTACTTTATAATGAAAAACAATGCATCCTACTACCCTCACATATTTTACACGAGTAATCTGACTATTGGTATCAATATAGGGATCACCTGAAGATCAGGGCCCCCAGCCTTTCTTAGTTAGCCTTATAAGGCTAACTAACGAAAATATCACGACCTAACCTAACCAATCGTTAGGTCAACTGTACGCCCTTGACGATTGGTTAGGTTAGGTCGTGATACTTTCGTTAGTTAGCCAAGGGTGTACAGTTGACCTAACCGGGCATTCAATTTAATTTATTATTATATTTGGTAGTGTAAAGCAAAAAACAAGAATACATTGGGGGCCCTGATCTTCAGGTGATCTCGCATTTATTTTTGTTCGAGTCAACAAAATATTTTTCTAGCTGTTTTCTTATGCAAATATATGTACTATATTTATACAATAAAACCCTTATGTCACTTACGTTGGGTAAGTGGCATGTTTCCAGTTTATATTCCAAGTTTATATTAAACTTTGTTTATAGTCTATCTACTAGTTAACTTGAATATGAAACTATTTATTCTACTCTCACTATGAAACGCGTTAATAACCATATAATTCGTTTCGCTCTTTTCAAAATGTAGTCTATCTACTAATTAACCACAAAATGAAACTAGTCAACTGATTTAAAAGTACAAAACAATTTTAATCATTTGACACGTTTCAAGAAAATTAAATTACTCGATTTATTTTGCATCGCTAAGTGTAAGGTTCGTCCGAGAATAGCTTCAAATTGACTATTTCAGGTTTAATGATGAGCTACAAATATTTTAGGTCAAATGACTCGCGAGGTCAGTTTTGAAAATGGATGCGTTTGTTGGCCTGGTTAACATACTGTAGTTTTGTGACCTAAAAAAATTTTACTCTACAGGACCTAAGATGTATTGCCAATTCGAAATGTAAGCAATTCTCATGAAAAGACTATAATATAAGCTGTGGTTACTTCAATGCTTTCAAGATGTGAAGTTATCATCCACGCTCGAAAAGCGCTCACACTAAACGTTGAATACTGGCCCGTCTTTGTGAATTATTAATCACTTGCCATAATTTATACGTATACTGTCTGGTATTCTATTATTTAAATTACTTATTAAACTAGAAATGTAAAAATTTTTGTTTTTTTTAGGCTTCTAAATTAGTTCATAATTGCTTGTGGTTTCATATTTATGATGGACATATCATACATTTAAATGGCGAACGAGTAAAAATTACATTCCAAGAAATGTTAATAAAATAGCACAAAAAACATTAAAAAAAACAAAGACATTTTAAGGTTAACATTTATGAAAATAAATAAATAAATAATAATTTGAGAATAGGATATAAAGGCGGGATTAAAACTCATTATATCAAATTCTATAACACTTTAACCTTTCACAAAATTATATAATTAAAAATGTGTACCGTGTTCTTGGAAATGCTCTTGAGATGTATCAAGTGCCAAGGATGTAATTAGTGCACATATATATATATATATATATATATATATATATATATATATATATATTATAATTCTTTTTAGTAAATTATGGACTCACTGAATTAAGATTTTCTGAATTTAAGTTAGATTACAATATATATATATATAATATATATATATATATATATATATATATATATATATATATATATATATATATATATATATATATATATATATATATAATAACAGTCTCGAACTTCCGGGAGATAACAAGACATGTTCAATACAGTCTAATACAAAGAATTAAAAAAATCAACCAACCCAATTATCCAAGCTATGCATGAGTCCTGCGTTTGTCTTCTAAGCTATGGAATTCATAGTACGAAAACGTTTGTCTGTACCTCCACTTAACTTCGACATTACTATTTTTCATGGATTGTCTTTCTATTCCTAGTACTTGAATTTTCATTGCATTTTAATTCAATTCGTACTATTACTATTTGTTATATTGGTCGTATTGATTATTGGTCTGCTAATATACTTTTTTATTTTCATGTATATATATATATATATATATAGAGAGAGAGAGAGAGAGAGAGAGAGAGAGTTTTTAACCCTTTAAGACCTAACTACGTAACGTACGACGTACGAATGATCACTACAGACTAAGTACGTACGCCGTACGTTCTTAATTTTCACGTCCGCATTTGAATGGTCGTAAAAGAAACGCAGACTGTGGGACATACGTTCCGCCCCCACATGCAGTACCGAAAGGGTCAATTCACAAAACAACAACGCATGTATTGTTGAAGGATATTTTGCTGAAAAGAAAACCGTCAAATTTTTAAATGTGACGTCAAACAGAAG
>JAJOZX010003151.1:345000-407500 GCA_023014485.1 Bathynomus jamesi
TTTCGCTTCTAAATGATCAAAGTTTTCGCTTAAGGAAATAGGATAGAAACAATACAGTTAGCAAACTTCCTTACCAATATTGTGAGACTTCTTCAGGTGTTGGGAAATAGAAGGCGAAATTTATACACAATATATTATATATATATATATATATATATATATATATATATATATATATATACATACAACGAGAAAAATACATTGCAGATGGAATGTCATTGGGCGTGCTTGGAATATAGAAGATTGGTGTGTGTGTGTGTATTTATATGAGTAAAAGCAGCTTCTTATTATCATTAATAATAAATATGTCCTTTATTTCTCTATAATACCTAATCAGACATTCATTTAGAAATAGGTTGATGGAACGTCTGAAGTCATATGACGAAGGGGACCTCCTACAGCTTTACGTGGGATCCGAACCACGGGTCGCTACATAAAATAGACAGAGAGAACAGTCCCCAATCCAACTACAGAGGATTGACAAAAGTAAATAGACATCCTTTTTTTTATAGTTTTTTACTTGAAAATATGATAAAATTCAATAAATAATATGAAACGTATTGAATAAATATATTTAAAATCGTGTTGGTTTTTCCCTTTGCATTATGTAAAGCTAACACACATCCTGGAATTCCATCGATGAGCTTTACCATTTGATTTTGAAGACAACCATCGTGGTGTCTATTTTTTTTTTGTCAACCCTCTGTATTACCCAGACCCAATGTCGCTTAACTTCGCTGATCGGCAGGAAGCTGTGTTACGACATTGGCCATAACGTAGCCCTTCATTATTGAAACTGTGTGCAATTTTCATGTGCAGTGTGCAGTGTCGTAGAGAGACTGATCAAATATGGAAGAAGCGAATGATTTTACTTATGTATCCATGAATTTAGAGGGTATATACGAATAGACAATTTCTATTCAATTAAAATTATATTATCACCCTGCAAGAAATAGGACGTTTAGTGAACGTTATAAATGTTTATAAAACGTCACTAAAACGTTCTTAACTTTTACCAAACGTGCCATTTCTTGTCTAGCATGTTTAAAATGTTGGTGTCTTGTGGCAGGTAATGTTTAAATGTGTTTAGTTAAAGATGTTTTTCTTATTGTAATTATTTAGATCAATTTTGAATCTGCAAATTGGGTATGAAAAATGGATGAAAGAAAAGAATAATGCGAATACCCGAAAAGTCACGTTCAAATTACTACGAAAATGCTATAATAAATGACAAGAAAATTACAAAATGACATTGAAACATTATTCCAGTGGGCAGAAGACAACAATATGAAGTTCAACGAAGAAAAATTCCAACTTCTAAGATATTGTAATAACAAAGAGCTATAGAAAAAAGGGTACGAAATTCTGCAAGCCAAACAGATAACACCAAATCCACAAGTCAGGGATCTTGGAGTAATAATGTCGTCGGATGCAGAATTCAGAGAGCACTATAACATCAAAATTACAACGGCTAGAAAAATAATGGGAATCATCTGGAGGAGCTTTCGCAAGAGAAAAGCAAACATTATGCTAAAATTATGGAAGAGTCTACTCCTACCAATAATTGAGTATTGCTCAGTACTCACAAGCCCATACAGAAAACGAGACATTGCGAACATTGAAGTTATCCAAAGGACTTTTACGTCTAGGATGAAGAAAACGGAAGGTGAAGACTACTGGTCTCGACCACAATCCCTGAAACTCTACTCTCTCGAAAGAAGGCGCGAGCGGTACACAATAATATTCATATGAAAAATACTTGAGGGCTCTGTCCCTAACCTCAGAAATGAAATAGAAACAAACTGGAATGCGAGAAGAGGCAGATTTTGTACGGTCCAAGCGGCGCGCCGCGGCGGTGGGACATGGGGCCATGAAAACGAGGATGGAAAATAATCTCAGAATACGAGGCCCAAAGTTTTTCAATGTCTTACCAAAAGAAGTGAGGAATCTCCAGCACACCGACCTGAATAACTTCAAGAACCAGCTAGACAGATTCCTGTGCAAAGTCCCTAACCAGCCATGCGTGGTTGGCTACGAGGGCAGGAGGAGATCAGACAGCAATTCCCTCCTTCACCAAATCCCGCAAATGAGGCGGGGTGCTGCAGAGGGGTCGATCCTGAACTGTCGTTCAAACTCACCTAAAGTAATCTAAAGTATTATTATTATTATTATTATTATTATTATTATTATTATTATTTGTAACTTGAAAAACATCTTCATATATCTTAAACCCTATTATTTCTTTTTTTATTCCAATCCTATTAACACTATTAATCCACACAGTGCTGGATCCACCGATCTGACCATGTATCAACTTATATATTTCCATTTTGGCTGTGATTAATGTACACAGGTTGTTTTTTACGTGAGTAATAGTAGTGGTATCCCAGTATTGATAGATAGATTTCCACGAGATTTCGGCCAGTGGGTTAAAGGTCAATGTATCGTCACATTAACTACAGTGATACAACGAGGAAGAAGCTGATACAAGCAATGCAATAAATTTTACTACTTAAAAACATCCAAAAACTTCTAAGTGTGAAAAAAATACGAAAAATCTAAAATGAATAACATACACTCCATACATTATTACCAAACAGTGTATATATATATATATATATATATATATATATATATATATATATATATATATATATATATAGGGCTACGTCGTGGCCGATGTCGTAACACCGCTTCCCGGAGATCAGCGAAGTTAGGCGACATTGGGTCTGGGTAGTAGTTGGATGGGAGACCGTCCTCCGCGCCTAGATTTTATGTAGCGACCCGTGGTTCGGATCCCACGTAAAGCTGTAAGTCCCCTCCATCATATGACCTTAGATGTTGCGAAGGAGGTTAAACAAACCCAATTAAAAAAAAATATATATATATATATATATAGCTGGTTTCTTGCGCTCTCCACTTCACATAGCCAAGTACTACCGGCTCATCTGAAATTGTTTTGAGCCCAGCATCTAGTCTTCTTTTGAAGATCCCACCGCTACAGCACTCGTGTTACTTAGTTCCTTGGGTAGCTGGTTGAATAGTCTTGATCCTCTCATAACAAAAATATTTTCCTTCAGAGTTGAGGATGTTCCCTGGCTAACCTTTAATTTGGGAACACGACACAGTCTTCTTTTTCTACTTTCCACTGTTGTTTGAGTGGTTATGGGGTTCACAGTAAGATTAGGGGCTAATTCCTCCATTATTTTCCAAATGTAAATTATGATGTACCTCTCTCTTCTTTCCAGTGAATCTAAATTTAATTCACGTTACCTCTCCCAGTAATTTAGTTTTTTGCATCTATTGATCTTGGTTGTGAAGCTTCTCTGAATCCCTCCTAGTTGCCTAATGTCTTTTTTTTATGTGGGGATGTTAAGACCGAGCAATACTCCAACTTGAGTACGATCAGTGTTTTCATCAGAGGAATCATTATATATCCCTTCTTTTAAAGGTTCTCAGTATCTGTCCAGTTAGTCTCTTTGCTCTGTTTACTGCTATATTATTTTGTGTTTCAAATTTCGAGTTATCAGCCATTACAACTCCTAAATCTTTTTGCTTTAGAGTTTCTCTGAATTTCCGGTCCATTTGGGGTATAGTATTCCATGGATTTTAGGTCCTCCCTTCTTCCGTACGTTAACAGTCGAAAATTTTCAGTGTTAAGTTTCATATTTATTACTTTCAGACCAATTGCAGATTCTGTTCATGTCTGTTTGTAGAGATCCTATATCCCCTGGGTTTCTTATTTTTCTACTAATTTTTTGTGCCATCGGCAAATATACCTTTCAACCTTTCAAAGGTTCCATGCGATGATTCCTCATTTCACGAAGGTCAAGCTTGTCGTCCCTCCTCTCGAGTTGGCCTGGTGAAATAGTGAGTTGGTTTCTTGTACTCTCCACCTCACATAGCCAGGTACGCCCGGCTCATCGGGGATTGTTCTGAGCCAGGCGTCTAATCTTCTTTTGAAGATGTCCACTGCAACACCATTCATGATCCTTAGGTCTTTGGGCAGCTGATTAAACAGTTTTGGTCCTCTCACAACAAAACTATTTTCTTTCAGGGTTAAGGATGTTCCCTGTCTCGCCTTTAATTTGGGAACACGACACAGTCTTCCTTTTCTACTTTCCACCGTTGTTTGGGGAGTTACAGGGTTCAGAGTAAGATTAGGGACTAATTTCTCCATCATTTTCCAAGTGTACATAGTGGTGTGTGTGTGTGTTCTCCTTTCCAGTGAATATAGGTTTAGTTCGCGTAACCTTTCCCAGTAATTTACTGTAGTTCTTTGCACCCCTTGATCTTGGCTGTGAAACTTCTCTGAATCCCTTCTAGCTGTCTAATGTCTTCTTTTTATATGTGGATGTTAGGACCGAGCAGTATTCCAATTTGGGTATGATCAGTGTTTTCAGTAGAGGAATCATTATATTCCTATCCCTTCGTTTAAAGGTTCTCAGTATCTGCCCAGTTATTCTCTTTGCTCTGTTTATTGCTATCTTATTTTGTGTTTCAAATTTCGCATCATCAGTCATTACAACCCCTAAATCTTTTGCTCTAGAATTTCTCTGAAGTTCCTGTCCATTTGGGGGACTGTATAATATTCCATGGACTTTAGGTCTTCTCTTTTTCCGTACCGTAACAGCTGAAATTTCTCAGTGTTAAACTTCATATTGTTGTCTTCCATCCAATTGTAGATTCTGTTCATGTCAGTTTGTAGAAATCCTATATCTTCTAGGTTTCTTATTTTTCTACTGATCTTTGTGTCATCAGCAAAGGATGTTACTGTGCTGTCTCTGGTAACGTCCTCATCTATGTCAGTTAGCATGATTATGAAGAGTAGTGGAGCTAATACTGTTCCTTGTGGTACTGAGCTGAGGACCTCTGATTCTGATGAAGATACTCTTTGTACTGTAACGACTTGCCGCCGCTCACAAGAAAATTATATATCCATTTACCTACTTTTCCTGTTATTCCCATATATTTCAGTTTATGTATTTGATTCCATGGTCACACTTGTCGAACGCTTTGGCAAAGTCTATGTATATTACATCATAGTTTTCATTACTTTCAAGTGCATCAATAATGTTGTTGTAGTGTTCCATTAGTTGTGATAGGCATGATCTGCCTGACCGAAACCCATGTTGGTTATCATTGAAATTTTTCTGAGTTTCCAAAAAGTCATAGATTTTCTGTCTAACTATTCTTTCAAATATTTTAGTGAGATGAGATGTAAACGACACTGGCCTATAGTTTTTGGCCTCGGATCGATCTCCTTTATATCTTTATATATTGGGACTATATATATATATATATATATATATATATATACTGTATATTACATCGAACAAATCATATCTGCGCAATTCTATACGTTAAACAAATCCACTTCTCACCCTACGATAGTAGCCTTTCCCTTCTTCCCTTCCTCTACAACGAAGTTGATCGTCAATTTCCCTCATTTGTGTGCGGGGCGAGACCTGCATCTTCATCGTCGCTGTTCGTATATGGGCCGACGCGGGCCAGCGATCGCGACCTTTATTCGGTCGTAGAGCGTTTACGAAGCGTCTCACTTAATTACAAAGCGGCGAAGCCATTTGTCATGTGCAGATGGTAAAACAAGGAGGAGAAAAAAGATGAAAAGCCGTAAACTTAGGAAACCTTCGGGCGAAGCAATAAAACCAACTAATTTAGAGGTAATTATTTCTGCAATAGAACTTTTATCTCCTCTTTGTCGATTTGGTTCAGGGTGTTATGTAGAAATGTATTATACTATATATATATATATATATATATATATATATGTGTGTGTGTGTGTGTGTGTCTGTGTGTGTTATAGTGAAGTTTATTAAATATGCCGTACCGTTCTGAACAATAAGCTTATCATGGTGAAAATTCCATTAACTGAGTTTCAACCATGCACGACTCGTCCGAATTACTTTATGCCACAAAGTGATCCGTCTTGTTTTCTTGTCACAACTGAATGCATGCTGTCGAAACTACGTCACGCTTCAATAAGGAAGCTGTTGTTTCGTGATATCGTTTCGTGATGTTCTTTCGTGATATTGTTTTGTGATGATGTTATATAGTGCTTCTGTGGTGTGAGGACCAAGATTGCATTCGGATGATTCTTGTGAATGTGTTGCAACGCACCCCGAACAGTATGTAGTTCTACGTTCAGTTGTGCGTCAAGCACCTGCTTGTAGCGGGCAGGTGTAATAATAGAGTACACCTGATAAGGCATATTCAAACATTGACCAATGCACGATACCAGCGGAGAAAGTAGGTGTGGTGCATGCGCACCCCAAGAAGTGCGAACTATGGTCCTCAGCTGGTGCAGTGCATGGAAACACGAAACCTTTAGAAAAGGAAAGCTGAGTAATCCAAGTCAGCCGCTGATCAAATATCACTCCAAGTAATCGTGTTTCACTGATGATCGAAATCTGACGATCGTATTCACATCACCTGAGGCCTCTCTATTTTAAAAAAATGCATGAGAACAGTTTTACTCTTCCAAAACCGAAAGCTTTGAAAATCCCATCTCCTTCATACCCAATCCAGAGCAATCTAAAGATAGCACTCTATCGTTGACCTTCTCCTGGATAGGGGAGGAGACGGAAAAATTGTCTACGTATAACGTGCTTCAGACACCAAACAAAAGCATTACTGATAGTGACAAAAACTTGACATCAACACGAACACGCCGGTCAGGGTAGCTAACACTGAGACTAAAATTTTCATCGAGATTATAAACAATCAGTCATCGAACACTCCTGATGGTTAATTTGTCTTTAGAATCATGAACAGTGACTCATCAAGGACTGTTGATGATTCATCTTTCATCATTATTATTATTATCATTATTCATCATAAATATTTTTCACGTGTTACTTTCGTGAAATAATTTTCATTATATATAATATATATATATATATATATTAGTGGGGGACCAGATGTCAGTTTTTCAACATCCGCGGATGCGGATGCGAATATTTAGTTGATCTATCAATATAATATAGAATTATGAATATATGACATAATTTTTCAAATTTCATGATATTACTATTATGGCAGGCAATGCGTAAGAATTAAAATTAATGTTTTCATTATGATAAAAATAATAACTTTCTCAAGAGTTTCAGCCACAGAAAATTCAATGAAACAAGTTTCATTCAATTTTCTCTGTGTTACCACGTATGTATATTTTGAGGTTTATATATTTGTTTGTTCATTACTAATTAATACTTTATATGAAATGTGCATGACTGGCCCTTATAAGCTACTTTATAAGCTAATTTAATTGTAAATTGCATAATTTATTAGAGGTAATATCCGCATAACATCCGCAGTCAGAAGTGCGGATGCGGATGTTAAAAATGATGCGGATAAGGATGCAGAGATCCGGTCCACCACTAATATATATATATATATATATATATATATATAATAATTAGGGTGATGCAAAATAACTTATCATTTCAAAAACTTGAAGACACCCTCTAATTTTATTTAATTTAGTGTAAAAACTGAACATGCAAAATTTCAGCACAATTGAAGACATTTTAGAGGTTGCTACCATCCATTGAACATTTTGTATATTGTTATTTTTCAGTTTGTATTTATTGTACATTTATTTATTTTGCAGATTTCATCAAAAATGGTAGTCAGCAACATATAGCAGTCATAACAGACTCTGAACCTCTTTCCGTAAACCTTCTCATCCCTTTCATTGCTATAGACGCCGTGGCCGAACATTCTAGAATCATTTCTTTGCTGTGACGTCACTGTGGCGGCCGCGTCAGTGTAAGTGCGGCGTCACTGACTCAGTATCTTTGCTGCCTTCGCTGAGAGTGGTTGTATAGCAGTTGCTGAGTTGCACTCATGGAGCGGCATACGCGTCACAAAACAGTTGTTTGGCTCATAGGACATCCTATAGAGTCCTTCAAAGAAACCCAGCTTCCATCTAAAAGGGAAACATTAGCATTGTTTATGAACTACAAGATCAATAAAAAGCAACAGGTGAAAACAGCGGCTTTGTTGACTGCTAGAGATGTTATGGATGTGTGGGAAAAGGCACGCATCCCAACAGTGTTGAAATGTCATGTCGTGGAGAGAGTAAAGAAACTTTTCAACGAGTGGGAGAAACTAAAGAAGAACAGAAATAATAAGAAGAAGCAATCACCTGCACTACTTCAAAAACAAGAGAGCTGGCAAAATGACTTGCAAGATCTGTTTGACATTGCACATGCAAGTGCTCTTGACATGATAAAGATAGATGAAGATCGTGAGTTTTTGATGCTGCAACGACAAAAAGGAAGAAAAGGCAAAATGTCTGGAGTGGATAAAGTTTTTTCACAAATGGAAGAGATTGCTAGAGAAAAGGAAACATTTGTTGGTTTACGTCGTCGTCGTTGGCCTAGGCAAGCTACGGCTTGGACCGTAGCGCATCTATCCGGTATAGGTTAACCTGGATGATGTAGCCATAAGCACTGCCGCTAGTTAAGTGCCAACCAGTGATTATCTCACTAGCCGTATTGAGTCCGTTAGGCGAAACTACGACAGTACCAAAGGTGGAAAATATAACCTTTGGTTTTCTATTATTTATTTGCAAAATGGACATGGTATTAAATTAAAATAAATATTGAATATAAATAATTAACTGACAATTGTGATATATAATTAATTATGTTTACATACAATAAAATAATATAGTATACATAAAATTAGTATTAATGTGGTTCACAATTGAATTATAATGGGGTAACTAATTTAAAATGAATTTATAACTATTCCGAAATTCAAGACGGTAAAATTAACATTTATCTTGAAACTAAAATAAGAGTATTCACTACACACTCCCCACCAGAGAGGAAGTTCAAAGAGTTCCGAACGACACAGATTTCCGCTGAACCTTTTTGGTAGCTACTTGTACCTCACTTAAGGTTGATTCCAAAACGCAGGCTTAAGACGATCGATAGAAACCTTGTCGACCTTGGAACCGCGCTGGATGAGAAATGATTTGCGCGTACGTCGGAGAACTTCATAGGGTCCGTCATATGGACATTGGAGAGGCCGTTTTGGGAGAGGTACACGAACGAAAACGGGGTGCAAGATTGGAGGGCTGGGGAAACAAAGATGTTCTGTTGGCTAGTCAATCGAGGGGGAACAGGCTGAAGGGACTGCATGTGAGAGGAAAGTGTTTGAGCGAATTCCGTAGGATCACATGACGTATCCCCTGCAGTGAAGTAGCCACCTGGCAGCCGCAGTGTTGTTCCATAGACTAGTTCAGCCGCTGTAGTCTTCAGATCACTCTTAAATGCAGAGCGAATACCAAGCAAAACGAGTGGAAGCTTATCCATCCAATGGGAGTCTTCGTGACACATAAGGGATGACTTCAGCTGGCGATGGAAGCGTTCGACGAGGCCGTTAGCTTGCGGATGATACGCACAGGTATGCGCATGTACTGTACCCAACAAGCTGGTAAACTTCTTCCAAAGCGAAGACTCAAATTGGCGACCTTGGTCAGTGATGACTTTTGTCGGCAATCCAAATCTTGATACCCATCCATGAAGAAAGGCTCTTGCAACAGTGTCCGCTTGGATATCAGGAAGTGGGATGGCTTCAGGCCATCTGGAAAAGCGGTCGAGACAGGTGAGCAGATAACGTTGGCCTTGAATCACTGGAAGAGGGCCAACAATGTCTACATGAATTACCTCAAATCGCTGGGATGGGGCGGAAATGCGTCAAAGGGGGACCTGGTGTGCCTTTGGACTTTGGCACGCTGGCAGGCAAGGCACGTTTTGGTCCAATGTTTGACATCCTTCCGCATCGAGGGCCAAACAAAACGAGAGGTAACCAGGTGTTGCGAAGCACGGATACCAGGATGGGAGGGCTTATGAAGATCCGTGAAGACTGCTTTTCTGTGACATGGAGGGACATAAGGGCGAATAGCAGCTGTTGATACGTCGCAATAGAGGGGCACAGACAATCCTGGCATACTCATTTTCTTGAGGGAAAGTGAGTGAGTGGAGTCTTTTCTGAGCAGGTCTTGTAGTTCCGTATCCTTATCTTGATCCTGTGCAATAGCATTCCACAGTGTAGAGCTGAGGGTAACAGAAGTAATCTCTATTCTTGAAAGTGCATCCGCTGGAGTGTT
Organism: Bathynomus jamesi; assembly: GCA_023014485.1. Taxonomy (NCBI): domain Eukaryota; kingdom Metazoa; phylum Arthropoda; class Malacostraca; order Isopoda; family Cirolanidae; genus Bathynomus; species Bathynomus jamesi. The sequence continues at coordinate 355,145 of JAJOZX010003151.1, forward strand.
CAAGACACCTTTGATGTGGCGGATATCTGTGGTAAATTGCGAGATATAATCGAGTTGCCTGATGACTCTGGGAGAGTGGTTACAGCTGTTTTTATTGAAGACAGTGACCAAAGGTTTGTGGTCGGTAAAAACACAAAACTCTCGGCCTTCAAGGAAATGTTGAAAATGCTTCACGTTTAAGTAAATAGCAAGAAGTTCACGTCCGAAAGCACTATAACGCGTTTGGGCTGGCTGCAGCTTTTTCGAGTAAAATGCGATGGGTGCTTGTTGACCGTTAATGGTTTGTTCCAACACTCCACCGATCGCAACATCTGAGGCATCGACCGTCAGAGTTAGGGGGGCATCACTGATAGGAAATGACAGAGACAATGCACTATTGATAGCATTTTTGGCATTGTCGAACGCCTGTAAACTATCGCTACACCCATAACAATTTCGTTACCTTGCGTTTGTGTGTGATCATAGCGTGTAGAGGAGCAAGAACACTAGCACAGTTTTTAATGAACTTGTGGTAATAATTTACCAAACCTAGAAACCGACGTAACTCACGCTGATTATTTGGCATAGGGTAATTTTTTATCACTGCACACTTGTCCTGAAGGGGGGTAATTCCGTGCTGCGAAATCGTGTGACCAAGAAATTCCAAGGTTGGCTGTGCAAACACACACTTAGATGCATTAATAGTAACACCGTATTGTTCTAAGCGTTGAAAAAGGAGTGAAAGATGTTCCTTATGTTCCTCTTCCGTTGAGCTGGCCACAAGCAAATCATCGATGTAGGCATAAACAAAGTCTAAGCCTCTGGTGACCTCATCTATAAACCTCTGAAAGGTTTGCGCAGCATTCCGTAGCCCGAACGGCATCTTCAAAAATTCGAATAACCCAAATGGTGTACAAACTGCAGTCTTGGGAATATCCGAAGGCTCTACGGGAATGTGGTGGAAAGCCTTAACGAGGTCTATTTTACTGAAGATAGATTTGCCGTGGAGAAGAGAAGTAAAGTCTTGGACATTTGGTACCGGATATCGGTCCGGGATGGTTGTCGAATTCAAAAATCGGTAATCCCCACATGGTCTCCAGTCTCCTGACTTCTTCTGGACCAGGTGTAGGGGAGAGGACCAACTGCTTTTGGAAGGTCTTATTATACCAAGATCCATCATAAGCTGGAATTCCGATTTGGCAGCTTTCAGTTTGTCCGGGGCAAGACGTCTGGGTTTTGCAAACACAGGGGGACCTTTTGTTGTAATGTGATGGGTAATGGTGTGCTTAATGGTATCACCCATCTGCATCGGTTGAAGAATTCCTGGATATCGCTGGAAAAGGCACTGGTACTTGGAATTAGGGGGAACGAGGGAAAGTGCAGAGTTCGAGGCGTCCGGAAGGGCAACCTGTTTGGCAAGAACAGAAAGCAGTGTGGCCTGGTCGCATAAGCGTCGCTTGTCAAGATCCACCAGGAGTTTGAAATGCTGGAGGAAGTCAGCGCCGATTATGGGATGCTGCACTTGAGCACAGATGAAAATCCACTTGAAGGATCGGTGAAGGCCCAAGTTTAGTTCACGCGACTGAGTACCGTACGTGGGTATGCGTGAACCGTTAGCAGCGTATAGAGGCGGAGATTCCGAGTGCGTATGACCAGATTTTTGAGGGAATACACTGACTGACGCTCCGGTATCGACCAAGAAATTGACACCAGAGTTCCTGTCCTTTATGAATAACAGGTTGGCAGTGCGAGTACTAGACGCCATTAGGACTCGCTGCTGGGGTTTTCCGACGAAAAATTGCAAGGGGAGATGCACTTCCTAGCCTTCTTTCCAAATTTCGAGTGGTAGAAGCAGATCTTCCCGGAACTCGAACGATGCCTCTTCGTAAATCTTGACCGAGAATGGCTTCTTTGCCGTTGATTTTGTAGCAGAGAACAAACGTGGTTGAGTTGTTGACTTAACTCTTTCACTTTCAACTCCAGTTCCGATTGTGTGTTCACGTTGTTGACCGGAGCTGTGTCAATCTCCACTACTTTGTTGGCAGTTTCTGCTAGTTTATCAACTGGAGTAGCAGGATCCATAGTGGTCAAGACACGCTGAGCTGATGGAGGAAGTTTCTGCAAGAACAACTGTCTAAAGATGTCCTTATCGAAGGTTTGTGCGCGTTCGCCTAGAGCGCACTGCATAGCCCTCAGCATTTGAGTGGGCTTACGGTCTCCAAGTTCTTCTTTTGAGATTAACTGATGTAGTTTCTCACGCTCGGAGACAGTGGTGCGGCGCAGGATGGCAGACTTCAGATCGTTGTACGGGTCCTCACTCGTGGAAGGAGATACGATGACGTCACGGACTTCAGAGATGATGCTCGCTGGTAGAGAGGACAAAACATGATCGTATTTCGTCCTGCTAGTGGTGATCCTTCCAAGTTGAATTGTGATTCCACTTGGTGGAACCAAATAAATGGATCACCCGGCCAGAAGACGGGGAGCTTTACGCTCAAGTGGGAGATGGCACCAGCGTCGTCAGGCATCTTCTCCTATGCTTGCTGACGTACAAGCAAGACGACAAGTTACCAACGAAGGAGTGGAGGTTGAGACGAGCGCAGGCACAGAGCGCACGGGCAGGGGTGAGGGGCAGAGGGCACGAGCGACATTACAGTCTGGTCCTAGTCGCTCGGGTGAAGGGGGTGGTGGGCACGAACGACGTTACAGTCTAGTCCTAGTCGTTCGGGTGAAGGGGGTGATGGGCACGAACGACATTACAGTCTAGTCCTAGTCATTCGGGTAAAAGGGGTAATCCAGCTCCGGGGTCACCAATTGTTGGTTTACGTCGTCGTCGTCGTTGGCCTAGGCAAGCTACGGCTTGGGACCGTAGCGCATCTATCCGGTATAGGTTAACCTGGATGATGTAGCCATAAGCACTGCCGCTAGTTAAGTGCCAACCAGTGATTATCTCACTAGCCGTATTGAGTCCGTTAGGCGAAACTACGACAGTACCAAAGGTGGAAAATATAACCTTTGGTTTTCTATTATTTATTTGCAAAATGGACATGGTATTAAATTAAAATAAATATTTGAATATAAATAATTAACTGACAATTGTGATATATAATTAATTATGTTTACATACAATAAAATAATATAGTATACATAAAATTAGTATTAATGTGGTTCACAATTGAATTATAATGGGGTAACTAATTTAAAATGAATTTATAACTATTCCGAAATTCAAGACGGTAAAATTAACATTTATCTTGAAACTAAAATAAGAGTATTCACTACACATTGCTTGAAAAGAAAAGAAAGAGGGAAACAGCCGTTTTCGAAGCAGCAGTGCTCTCAAGTTCAAGTCCTTCAAGTTTGAATGAAGATAGTTCAAAATCAGAAGAAGAATTTGTTGCTGACCCTCAGCAGCCATCAACTTCGAGACAAAGTAGATCAAAGTCTAAGAGTGCAAAGCTTATGGATTCTTCAATGCTTGTATCTCTTGATGCTGCAAAAGTAAGTGATAGAGCTGCTTCGGAAATCTTGATCCCAACAATCAATGCTCTTGGGCAAAACCCTGAAGAATACAGTGTTAGCTATTCATCGATACGGAGAGCAAGACAAAGGAACCGCAAGACAATGGCAGAAAATTTGAAGCAGGATTTCGAAACAAATTGCCCTCTCCAAATACATTGGGACGGCAAACTACTGGAAGATATTACTGGTCATGAAAATGTTGATCGACTGCCAGTTCTAATTTCCGGCCAAGGAGTTGATCAGCTTCTTGGTATTCCCAAACTTGCCAGAGGAACTGGTCAAAACATTGCAGATGCTGTCCATCAGTTAGTATTGGAGTGGAATATATCTGACCAAGTGAAGGGCATGTGTTTTGACACCACTGCCTCCAACACAGGTTCTAAGAGTGGTGCTTGTATGTTACTAGAGCAAAGATTGGATAAAGATATGCTGTGGCTGGCTTGCCGACATCATATTTTCGAAATAGTGTTAGAAGTTGCAGTTTCTGTCTCCTGCCATCTTCTAGTGGCCCTGACATACAACTGTTTAAGAGATTCAAAGCAAAGTGGGTGGAAATTGACAAGAACAATTACCAAACAGCAACAGATGACCCTAACATTGCAGAGAAAATCTCAGATGCTGAAGAACTCATTCAATTTGCTCAAGCTCAGCTTGATGAACAGCAGCCTCGTGATGACTACAAGGAATTGCTCGAGCTAACGCTCATTTTCATCGGTAGTGCCCCCAAGTCAGGAATCAGCTTTAAAGCACCCGGAGCTTATCACAGAGCACGATGGATGGGCAAGCTAATTTACTGCATTAAAATTTGGATGTTTAAATCTCAGTTTAAACTAACTGAGAGAGAGGAAAAAGGACTGAGAGATGTTTGCTGCTTTTCAGCTGCGATATACATCAGATCGTGGTACCTGGCACCCATACCCTCATGCGCCCCCCGTTCAGATTTGCATTTTGTGCAAAGTCTGCAGCTCTACAAGCAAAAGGATGACAAAATTGCAAGTGCTGCACTCAATAAGTTTTTGAGACATTTGTGGTACCTCTCTGAGGAGCTTGTGGCGCTTGCATTTTTTGATTCAGCTGTTTCGCATGAGACAAAAAACAAAATGAAGCATGCTCTGCAGAAACCAGTTGACTCAAAACCGAGCAAACGAGCATCAATAAATCCTGAATCAGCTGGGCAGAAACAACTGCAGGATTTCGTTACTGCGAACACAAAAAGATTCTTTGAAATCCTAGAGGTGCCTTGCACTTTTCTTGAAAAAGATGCTGAAGAATGGAATGATGATGAAAGTTATGCGAATGCAAGAGATATCGCATATGGACTCAAAGTGGTAAACGACATTGCGGAAAGAGGTGTACGACTGATGGAGGAATACAACAAACTGATAACCAATGATGAAGAGCAGAAACAATACCTTCTTCAAATTGTTAAAAGTTACAGGTCGTCACTCTCAAACAAAAACAAGAAAACATTACTCTTGCTTCACAAAAAACGAAAATAAACATACATAAGTGGTTATGATATGCCTACTGGGGAAACTTCCACAAAAAAAAGTTAACGCGCTATACGCTGTACCTCAGAGGGTGGTGCGGAAATCAGCGTGCCTATTATTTACTATTTTATGAGCTCACTACGTACTATAGTCTAGAATGTCATCGTTTTTTTTCAAACTAGGTTAACTAGGTACATATCAAACCGGCTCCGGCGAAAATATCAACAAAACAATATTTTTGAGCACAAACTGATATACATTTATTTTTAAAGGTTGGTAGCAACCTCTAATTTTCTTTTTCAACCCAAATTTCGCATACAATGCTTTCTTAGGAATATGAATAAAATAGGAGGGTGTCTCCTGAAAATTGAAAAAAAAAAAATTTGACCCCTTTTTTGCATCACCCTATATATATATATATATATATATATATATATATATATATATATATATAATATATATATATATATATATACACACTTGATTGAAGGATTTGTTCTTAGAGAATCGCAACTTAGTGAGGAATAAAAGGACGAGATGATACATGTTTACTGACAGACGTTTCGGAAACATTCAATTTCGATCATCAGTGTAAAAAAGTTAAAACAAATGTAAAAAAGTAAATATATATGATAAACAAAAAATTATATTTATAAATATATATATATAATATATATATATATATATTTGTGTAATCATGTGATATTAATAATATATTTATATATTAAATATTTAAAAATAAAAGTATATAAAATATAAAAACTTAAAACAACAGTTAAAATATACAAAAGTTCAAAGGTGACAAATATTAAAAACAATATCTTTCCCGGTTATTATGAGGGTAATAAGTTTATTATATATATATATATATATATATATATAAGAGTAAGGTAGCACCCAAATGTTCCATATCCTCAGAAAGTGGGGATTAGAGCAGAGCTAACTCGTCGCGACGTAAGATACAGAAAATCCAACCGCCCAGCTCTGGGCAGTACTGGTGTTCGAACCCATGATTCAGAGGAGTTTAAGCGCGCCCTAATGTGTGCATATATATTAATTATTTTCCACCTTGTTCATTTATACCCATTCTTACTACTTTAAACGTCAGTGAGATGAAAAGATTTATGGAAATTACAAATAAAAAGAATCCTTATATACCCTGCATAATAAGATTAAAATGACATGATCTAGGACGTACTCAGTAGGTATGTACAGTATAGCATTCATGCTGTTTCACGCGAGATGGAATGAATACAAAGTTACTTTGCTAATGAAGAATTGCACGTAACATCTTCTTTGACTTTATACATACGAGTCTTCTTTCATTTTATTATGTTTAAGAAGATCCCCAGCAATTGATTAGTTGAAAAAATACTTAAAGTAACACGTAAGACATAAATAACAGACTGAAAAGTTCCTAATGACTTCCATCAAACTTATTCACTTCTCGTATCAACTGGAATTATGGAACCCAAATTCTGCCGCCCTACTTTGATTTTTTTTAGGAGGGGGGGGGGGGGGTATTTTCTTACTTAAAGCTATTTTAATTCTTTTTGAGGTATTTTTTTAAATATGAATATTCAAATTCTTTGGTAATATTTTTTTACATGTTTATTCTTCAATTCTTTGAGGAATATTTTTCTACATAAGTATTCTTTAATTCGTTTGGGGAGTATTTTTTTATATAGGGGTACTTTAATTCTTTCCGAGATATTTCCTTGCTTATTCATAGCTAATTATTTTTGGAGTATTTTCTAAGATATGGATACTTTAATCCTTTTTGGGGGGTATTTTGTAACATGAATACTTTAATCCTTTTAGGGGTACTTTCTAATATATGGATACTTTAATTCATTTTGGGGTATTTTCTAACATGAATAATTTAATCCTTTTTCTAATATATAGATACTTTAATCCTTTTTGGAGTATTTTCTAACATATGGAGCCTTAAATTCTTTTTGAGGTATTTTCTAACACATAGATATTTTAATCTTTTTTGGGCGTATTTTCTAACATGAATACTTTAATCCTTTTTAGGGGTATTTTCTAACATATCGATACTTTAATCCTTTTTAGGGGTATTTTCTAACATACGGATACTTTAATCCTTTTGTGGGTATTTTCTAACCTATGGATACTTTAATCCTTTTTGAGGTATTTTTTAACATATGGATACGTTAATCCTTTTTGGGGTATTTTCTAACATATGGATACCTAATACTTTTTTGTTTTTGGTATGGACACTTATTTCTTTTGGGGTCATATGTTTATACAAATAAACTTATGTATAAATTTAGCCCGTAGCAAATTCAAAACTTCATGACATTTGGAAAATGTATTTACGCTGTTGTTACCAAAAAAGAAAAAAAGAAAATCCTTGTTCAATGTAATTTCCTTTGTTTTTCATTGTGTGTTGTTGTCTTATTACACAAGGCGGTTCTGTCTTCAAATTGGATTTATCTAGCTTATTTTCTTTCTTTTTCAATATTTCTTTTAAACATTTTGCCCAAATTGGAGTACCGTTTTCTCAACAATAAATTTCTTATTTCACAAATTATATTACAATATATTCACGCGTTATATATATATATATATATATATATAAGCGTGAATATATTATAAAATAACATGTGAAATAAAAAACTTATTTGGCATATTTATGTGTAGAGAGAGAGAGAGAGAGAGAGAGAGAGAGAGAGAGAGAGAGAGAGAGAGAGAGACGTGGCGGTCTTAATTAAGTATACATTAAATCAGTAACTATTACTTTTAACAGTAAAAACCTCTGACCAAGGAAAAAAAAAAAGAACGTTAATAAATATACTGATTGAGGTTCATTGATACACCTGTCATCGAAAGGAGGTCATTTTTCAGAAACACTTAATGTCGGGGATTACAGTATATGTAGGACGCTTTATCTTAACGTGGACTATATATTTTTTGGTTTTGCAATACAGTAGCGAATCCAGAGGGGGGTTGAAGGGGCTCTAGCCCCCCCATTGATAGAGATGTTTCGTGAATCGCAACCTAAGCACATCCACACATTTGCTTATTTGCTTATAATGTACAGTATGTTTCAAACCAGAATGATATAATTTACAGTAATTTTCTTTTTTTATTTATGAAATAATCAGAGATTTATAACAGCTTCAAGCTAAATATGCATATTTGTGGATGTATTTTTCAATAAATTTTTTGTGTTCTGTGATAGATTGGACAGTCGTCTGAAAGTGGTTGTATATTATTTCTCTTGTGAAGCGTTTCTGGTTTTGATTGAGCGTTCCTAATAAATTGGTAATCATTGAACATTAATCTTATTATCATGGGAATGACTGCATAATATTTAATCTTGGTTTAGAACTCAGCCGAACCCAACCAGCCTCCCCACCCCTAAACAAAAATCCTAGATCCGCCACTGATGCAATACATACTACCAAATGAGTTTCAATGGATGAACAGTAGCACTAAATAACAGTAATGCATTCGTAGGTACTTTAAGTCCTTCACAGTGAATCTTTTATATGTTATTTGGCAGCGTAGTTGCTTTCTTACCTTTGAAAATTACCTGGCACTATTGCAGAGCCAAAATTGAATTTGAATTTTTTTTCTCTATTGTTAATAGAAACATTTAAAATATTTGCAGGTGTGTGTATGTGTGTGTGTGTTTCGGGGTTGTTTTAACCTCCTCCTCAACATCTAAGGTCATATTAAGGAAGGGACCTACAACTTTCCTTGAGATCCGAACAACGGGCCGCTTTACCGTCTGAACACAGAGGACGGTCCTCACTCCAACTACAACCCAGCTCCAACTTAATTTTGCTGGCCACGACGTAGCCTTCCAAAACACGTCTGATAAATATTATTTCATCAAAAGAAGAAAGAGAGAGAAAAGAACAAAGACCGCAGCATGAGAACCCTCAAACACCTTACATTTTTCATGGTCTGGTAAGTGATCATTGGTGTTTGCAGTATATTAATAAAGGAACCATGCACCAACAGCAGTAGCATCAAGTTTTACAAACAATAACTCCTGCCTGAAGAAATGACTCGTGTGTGTGTGTATATATATATATATTATACAGTGCGTGTATATATATAAATATATATATAATATACTTTAAACGCATCGATGGTGCAGTGGTTAGTGTCGCTGACGACGAATCAATCGGCCCCGGGATCGAGACCCGGTGACGGCAGGGTGCGCGCAGCAAAACCCAGCTGTTCATCCTTCCACACAAAGAAATTAGTTGGTAGATAAATGGGTACCCTGGGTAGCCTAGTGATTAAGACGGTGGGCTGCTGGTGGGGCGTGGTTCGGATTCCACGTTAAACTAAGGTGACAAGCTTCACCTTCGTCAGAATGAACAATTCAGGAAGAAACAAAAACCAACCAACCAACCAAGGTTAAACGTGACGCAACTTCATATATTCGAGACATTTCTGTATAGTCAGTAGTATGGTAGGAAAAACAGATTTTCCAGTCTTCGGGGAGGGAAGGAGGTGGGGTGTGGAGGAGAAGGGGTGGCACTGGCTTTGAGAGGTGGCACTGTCATTGATGTGAGGAGATGAGAGGTGGCACTGGCACTGAAAAGAGGGGATGTGGAGTGGCACTAAAAATGAACTTTTTAAGGAAGCCATCAGTGTTTTTAATCCCCCATTGGAAAAAAGATCTTATCAGGATAGAAGACGGGAGTGTTTTACTAAGTTTTACGTTACATATAAAAATTACTCAAAGTTCTTACTTTAACTATATTAACGTGTTTCATTAAATACTGTCAATAAATAGAAAATAAAACCGAGATAAGTTGTTGCTGGTCTGTTTATTCTATCCAATATCTAGATAGAATAAAAACAAAAAAAAACAGACTGCATTTATGCCTTTAATTTCTTAACTCTATGCACAAATCTACAACTTGAAGATGTGTTCAGTACATTAAAAGACCTTATTAAAAAATTAGTTAAAATTGACAATATAAATACATAGTAACAGGACAGGGTAGAAGGCACACTGGAGGTACATCCAAACGTACGCAAAAATATTATAGTACTTATGTTATAGATACACTTATGAACATAGAACATCTTTTGAACAAAGCTTACAATACAATAAATAATATTAACTTCAAATGGGAGAAAGGAATTTCAATGAGGACAGACAGCAGTCCGTATTTAGCAGTTTTATATCTGTCATACAAAGAATTCCTTTTTATGGGAAAAGTAATTGAAGAGTCATAGATAACTTAATACTTAACAGCAATGGACGATATAGAGACGATATCTGTACGACAAATCTACCTCATTTCGAAGAATTTGCAAGACAAATTTACTTGCCAAAATTAAAATTACAAAGAGGAAATGACAACAGACCCAAAGAAAATTTTCTAGACTCGAATCTACAAATTACGAATGAAAAACTAGTTACACGTAGTGTTCATAATGAAAAGGATAGTTACCAATGTCATGTAATACCATTCTCTTTTAAGGATAGCTTAATTACAAACAATTTAACGTATCAGGTCTTTTACTCACACAAGTAGTCAGATATGCGAGGATATGCTATAAATACGGAAGATTTGAACAAAGCGTAAAATACACAATGAATATTTGGTGTTACTATAATATGCGGTCTACCTACGATTCGGCGGTCTACCTTTTAATTATAGCTTCTTAGCTTGTTTACTAATTGCTTGTTTACATCCCAATGTCAATCGCCCTTGAAGACTGGTTAGGTTTAGTCATGATATTTTCGTTAGTTTTTAACGAAAATATTATGACTAAACCTAATCAATCGTAGGTAGACCGCATGCTATAATAGCACCGAATATTCTATGTCATACACAATTCGTTTGAAATAACTGATTTCCAAGTTAAAAAAGTTGATGTGGGAAATGTCAAATATATTAAATAAATTCATGTACATAAAAACCACTGAATTCATTAAGAAAAAAAAAAAAAAAATATAATATATATATATATATATATTATATATATATATATATATACATCATGTGTGTGTGTACGTATAGATGCACACGTAAGTATACAGAGATCGTATGTACCTTCCTTTCCTTTTCAACTTTTCAAATGTTCCGTGCGATGATTCCTCATTTCACGAAGGTCAAACTTATCGCCCCTCCTGTGTGTGTGTGTGTGTGTGTGTATATATATATATATATATATATATATATATATATATAAAGAAAGAGCATGTAAAGGGATATACAAAAATAAAAAAAATGGGAATTATGTAGAATATAAATAAAAAAAATAAATAAAAATAAATTGATACGATATGACAATACAGACGTTCAAGAAATAGGAGTCCTTCTTCGGTATATTATGAAAGAAAATAGTTTCAGACAAAATACGTAACCGAGAAATGCGAAATCAGGGGGGCAATTAAAAATATAAAGGCGAACAATTATATAGCACTATATGTACTGTATATAGGATGTACAGTAAAATACAGTTTTGGGCAAATGTGAACTTAGAAGAACCTCGAAATGTAGTTGGTTGTTAAATAATAAAGCGATAAAGTTTTGGAAAAAAGACTAATGGTAAAATTACAGCAGCGGAAGGATAAATTAAAATCAAACCTTTAAAGTCAAACTTGAAAGAGGAAAATTAATAATAATAATAGCAGGCTAATAATAATAATAATTATTATTAATAATGATTATAATAATAATAATTATTATTATTATTAATAATGCTAATAATAATAATAATTATTAATAATGATAATAATAATAATTATTATTAATAATGATAATAATAATAATAATTATTAATAATGATAATAATAATAATTATTATTAATAATGATAATAATAATAATAATTATTAATAATGATGATGATAATAATAATAATAATTATTAATAATGATGATAATAATAATAATTGAATATTGAATAACCTTTATTAATAATAAAATAAATAAATTGGTTTTACAATTTACAATGACATAAATAATTGTGAAGCTGGACTATTTATTTTATTTAATTTGGTCCTTAAGCTTTAGGCTTTACTGGGCTCTTGTTAAAAATAAAACAGATAGTTATTATAAATAATAAATAAATAAAAGTATGTATTACTCTTAAATTATCATTATTGATATGACGAATGCAAGGTCATTATTAAAGCCTAAAGGTATATACCAATACCATACAAAGAAATCAATATTATACACGAGAGATAAGAACTGAACACTCGCAAGTGATGTCTTTAATCCTAGATTGCACACGAGAAATGAATAAATAATAGTAATGTACATTAATCCTAGATTTTTATTAGTATGCCATTATTAATCGGGATTTCAACTTGGTTTTAAACGAATTTACATTCATGATATTTTTTATATCAACATTTAAATCATTCCACAGTTTCAATCCAATGAAAATGGGTAGTTTTTGAGATAAAGACAATCTAAATTGAGGTATAACATGCTTTGATCTATTTCTGATATGATACGAGTGGATTTCTTGATGAGTTACAAAATATCTATTTACCCATTGTAAGTTAATGATTTTGTTCTTACACTCGTAAATAAAAATATAATGTGCCAGTTTGATTACATCATTGAGATTTAGTGGTTTTAGCTCTTTAAATAATGCACTAGAGCAGTGATGGCGAACCACTAACCCGCGGCACAGATATGAGTGCTGCGTGTGTGAGACTAAAGACAACTGAATATAAACTTCGGATCAAAACATTAGCAGCTAAAATCCAACAAGAAGTTTCTCACTAAAAATAGTAAGTAAATAAATTATTGTGACCCAATTTCATTTTTATAAAATCAAAAGTAACAAAAATGACCCGCCAGCAAAAAAGGTTCGCCACCACTGCACTAGAGTAATCAAGGAAATTAGCATCACATACTTATTGCTCTTTTTTGGATGACGAAGATACCATTTAAAGCGTTGTTAATGGAGTTTCCCCAAACAAGGGTGCAGTATATTATATAAGGAAGAACAAGAGTATGATAAAGTGTCAATAAAACCTGTTTAGGGACTACATTTCTAAGTTTAAACATTATAGCAACGCTCTTTGAAATCTTTTTCGCGATATAATTTGCATGATCACTCCATTTCAAATTCTTAACTATCATTACACCAAGAAATTTTGTTACAGTACACTCCTTTACAGCGCGATTTCATCAACATTAAGTTCATCAAGATATATATTTCTTTTATTAGTAAAAATCGTGAAATTTCTTTTACTGGTATTTAGGAAGAATTTATTGGTGGTCAACCATTTCATTAATAATAATAATAATAATAATAATAATAATAATAATAATGGTAACAAAACTCAATGATATTTGCAGTAATAATGACAGGAAAACTAAATTAGATTATAAAGAGGTACACTAGAAAAATATTAAAATTGTAACTACAGAATAAAGAAAATCGGTAAAAGGTGTTGAAGATTTCTCGTTTTTTTTTTTTTTAGTGGAAGGTTATTCCACTTTGAGGTGTAGTCTTATTTAAATTTTATTCCGTTTGAGTTTACAAATTCAGTTTATTTTCGTGTTGAGTCTACATATATATAAAAAAACTATTATTTTAAAATTCTTCAATAAATACAGGCAGTTTGAGATTGCAAAATGCTTGTGGTTTTGGTCCAGTCTGTGTAGACCAAGCATGAGGTAGTACGAGTGTGACTGATTAATACAGGTAAATTCCTGCTTTGGGGAGGAAACAAATTGCGGTGCATCTTGCTCCTGAAGAATTATACACCAGGACGGAAAACGAATACATACGAATATGGATTTGGATGTTCTTTGGATTGGGCGAAGACAGAGCATTGTTGCTTTCAGTGATGATGAACCACGTACTAGGGATGGAAAATAACCGAAAAGTGTAAAACCGGTTTTCACCGTCGCTATATTCTTAAAGCCGGTTTTTACCGGTTTCCACCGATGGGATTCTGTATGCTTTTTAGGGAGGTAAATGATCAAAATATTAAACAGAAATAAGGTTTTAATTGATTCAATCAAGTATGTGTAACATTTGAATTAAAAAGTTTATTATCGAACTTCATTTTTGAAATAACACTTGAGAAAACAAAGAGCATTAAGTGTCTGATCTGACATTCTTCATCGAATCTTTGTGACGAATAAACCAGCAGCTGAAAACACTCTCTCGGACTCTACGCTGGTGGCTTTTATTGTAAGCAACGCCTCGTACATTCGATCCAAATTTTCGCTTCTATTCAAAGTAGCTTCAAAAATATTTGAATTCATTGTTTACGTCAAAGGTCTCAGAAGAATCTTTCTTGGGTTTCATTTTCAGTTTGTTCATCTCACACATGTACTCGTTCATAAGTTGATCGTCATCATTTACTTCACGGCCTGAGCTGCATTGTGAATCTTCGAGTTTCGAAGCAATTGATTGGACTTGGTCGTCTGTTTCTGAAATCTGGCAAGCTTCTGGAAAAAGCCTCTTAAATGTATGATCCGCATACTTCTTAAGTGCTTGGCTTGAAGGAAAGAGGAACGGTGCTGGTGATTCATTTTTCAAGACCTCGGGATTGTGGAGAAAACTCAGCAAGGCGACAGCTTCTTTTTGTCTTCTCGATGAGTAGCGATCAATGAGACACTGACGTATAGCTCAAAAGCTAAAGGATTGTTTTTGCTTTCAAATTTATCCAAAATGAACTTCATGGAAGATTCAGCTTTGAGCAAATTTGCATCTTCAGAACAGAGTCCCTTCAAAACAATTTCCAGTGGACGAAGCGGGTCAAAGAGGCTCTTTAGAGCATTCCATTCTTCATCTGAAATCGTCTCTGTTGAGCGTATCACTCTGAGGGCCTTTGGAATGCAATTTTTGAGTTTCAAAAATCTTTCTATCATGGCCAAAAGACTGTTCCACCTCGTTCTACAGCCAGCGATAAGCTTCATTTCCTTTCCATTAAATTCATCTTTAACAAAATCCTGCAATCTCTCATTTTTCAAAGGAGACTTTCGAAATATGCGGCAGATTTTTCTCACCTTATTTATTACTTTTAAGTAATCTTCTCGAAGTTTTGGAAGAACAATTACATCATCCATGTCGGACTCAAAAATTGTATCAGTGCATAAAATTTCACACTCATCTTCGCTTAACTCATGTGCAGTGTTTTCATCTTCGATGGCTTCATCTTCAGGGGTAGGGTCACTTTCCCCTTCAACTGAATTTTCAGCAGTTTTTGAATACAAGATATCCGAAACCGCGAGATGTATAGCATGTGCAATGCATTGCTGGTGATCAGGTACTATTTCTCATCTAAATTTGACCATTACTGAGGCACCGTCAGTGGTGCAACCCACGATATGCATATCTAGGTCCAAACCAAAGTCTTCCAATCTTTTCCTAACGATTGCAATAGTTAGTTTGGTGCTATCGAGAGAACCACTTATTTTCATGAAACCAAGAGACCAATGTTGATTTTCATCATGAACATTAATATTAATATATCTTTGGTTTTGCATAGATGTATACTCATCCCTAGTTAATGAATAGCGGATTCCTTGTCTCACCTGATTCTTGAAGTAGTTGACCAATTCATGTTTCTTTTTCTCATAAAAACTAAGCCCCATTTTTCTGACACCATTATGGGAAGTGGATGAGGCTTGTCGTATTTTATCTTTCTTAGGCTTTCTTGAATGAATTCACTTTTAGCAATTGATTGGAAACTCAGTCCATCTACACACGCAAGTTTCGAGATTTCCTCTTCTATGGACTTTTTTTGCACAAACTCTTCCACTGTTCTTTGTTTCTTCAATGGCTGATTAATCTGGTCGATGTTTATGCCATGAATATTTTTCATGTGGGATGATAAACTTGAAGTAGAACCTCCACAACACTTTATTTTGTAATTTTTCTATGTCACCTTCGTTTCATATGTCTTTGCATATCTGTGTGTCATCCACGAAACACGATACGATACTGTCATTAATAATAATAATATAAATTGGCAAGCTCTCTCTCTCTCTCTCATTATTCCGTTTATACCACGAGTAAAAAATAAGCAAGTTCACTATAATTTCACAAATGTATACAAGTTCAGACAAATTCTCAAAGCGCTTCTCGCTTTATTCGCAAATTTACACGAGTTCTAACGAAACTTCTTTTTATCACTCACAAATAGATTCACAAATGCAAAAAAATAATAATAAGTTTATTGGACCAGCAGCAGCAGCACCTTCGGCCGAGCAAAGTATGGCTCCAACTGAGATTAAAAAAGTAAAAAGAAGTGGCAACTTTACCCTGGTCTGAAAAAATCATAGCTGGCAAATCCCAAACGTATTTGTCCTCTAGCCAGCCATCAATGAAGCCAATATACAATGCATGGTACTGTTCTTCTCCCTATAGCAGGCCTGTATCCCTGAGGGTTCGGGGGTTCGGACGACTTTCCTTGACAGGAAAAGTCCACTTTTGTAACCATAGTGATAACTTAGGATGTGATATTATAATAATTATATACTGTATGTATAACATTATTTAGTAAATAAACACTTGCATTTTTTTTTTTTTTTGCATTTCTTTTTTAAACTTCACAAACTACTCTAAACTTTACTCTAAATCCCCTCCGCAGTGACTAGGTCGTTGCACCAAATGGTCCGCCGTTCTACAATTTCGCCCCCCACTTCGGAAGTCTAGCTACGGGCCTGTATGATCTCATAACATTCCCACCGCCATCTTTTACCTGGCCGGATCCTCAAGGCAAAGACTGAAAGGTAAGACAAAATACACATGGGCTCTGCCTAGAGATCTGCACGGGCCGATATTTTGCGGCCCGCACCCGCCCGTACCCGTAATCTTGTTATATAACCCGCCCGTACCCGGCCCGTAATTTTTTTTCATGTTTTAGGGCCCGCCCGTACCCGGTCCGTAATTTTTTTCATGCTTTGGGGCCCGCCCGTACCCGCGGCTCGTGATTTATTTTGTTTTGGAACCTAAACCAACCTGTATATTTAAGTTTAAGATATGCACGACCAGTAATATTTTTGTTGATAATTACTTAAGTACTTCTTTCAAAAATATACCTATGAAAATTAAATAGATAGTAAAATTATTTAATTTTGTACTCACTGAATTGATGGAGGTTTTAAAATTCCAAATTGCAATGCAGAAACAAAAGATCGTCGACATTTTCTTCTTTTAAATTAGTTCTCCTCTGTGCAAGTGTAATTCCCGCAGTACTAAAGTTCCTTTCGCTGGATGCACTGGATGCAGGAATATTTAAGTATTTCCTAGCCAGTTTAGCAAGCAATGGGAACATTGATTCGTGAGTTTTCCAAAACTGAAGAACATCACTTTCCTCATCAATTTTGTAGCTCATGTACTGCTCAAGTTCTTTACAAGAAACCGAACTTTTATTTGGGATTCCTCATTATGACATCGTATGTCTTCCCATTCATCAAATTCTGAAGTCTTTACTCTTTTCGGAGATGAACAAGCTCTTTCAGGCTCATCAGTTACTTTCTCATTGTCCATGAGGTCAACATGAATTTGCTCACGAATACTTGTTAGCACTTCTGCACGCTCAATGTCAGTTAGCATTCTAAGCTGACGAAATTTAGGCCATAGAAATAGAGAAATTTTATGAATAAGCAACACTTTATATTTAGCATGAAGAAATTCTTTTGCACGTTCTTTCAAGGTTTTTATATTTATTGTATCATTTTCAGAAACGTTCAAATGTTTAAGAAGTTTCAAGTGATAAAGCAATATTAGCTGTAGAGTTGGAGATTTTTCACTTTCTAGCGTATCACTGGCATCTTTAAATGGCTTCAGAAAACATACTAACTCTTCAAGACTGCCTTTTGAAATGTTCTCTAAGTGGTTCAAATTTCTTTCTTCCATCAAATCCTCGATGCTACTATATTGATCTAGAATCGACTCTAGCATAGCAAGCTTCGAATTCCATCTTGTTTCTACTTCTTGACGAACAGTATGTCTCAATTTGCTTACTAATCCACTTTGTTTCAAGAAAGTGACAAGAGCTTTCGACTGCAGTATAACCTTTTGAATTTCTGGGGCATATTTTTCCAAATAATCTTCATTGAATGTATGACGAAGAATTGTATTTATAATGTGAGATAAGCAACTAAGTCTGTTATAATTCTGCAACGCTTTTACTATGTTTGCTCCTTGGTCTGTTACGAAAGTTAGTTTCTGCACTAAGTCATCTTCAAAGCCTAGCTTTGCAAATCATCTTGTTATTTCCTTTTTTATGTTTTCACCAGTTTTACGTTCCTCATGAAAACTGGACGTAAACATAACTTTATTTACCAGTGTCCAATCATCATCAGTATAATGAACAGTCATTGAAATATACGAAATCTTTTTATAATCATCTGTCCACAAGTCTGTTGTAGCTGCACAGCATGAATTACTCATAACTTCTTTGATCTTTGGATAAATCTTTTGACGTACAGTTACTGCAGTTTCAGCTACATGCCTAGAATAGTGGTTGGATGGGAAATAACCTCATTTACGTCAATATTACCATAAGACGCCCAACTGCAATAAGTTTTTGTGCAAGATTTAGGAAGCCTTCACCTTTTAAAGTTTCAAATGGTCTTATGTCTTTAGCACAAAAATTGACACATGCATCTAGCATTTCTTGTTTGGTCTTCATTGTCACTTGTACTTTCTTTTGGAAAAATGAAGCTAAGCTTTGTGATTGTGAAGTACTTGTGCCACATTTGTGGCGAGAGAGATGGGAAGTGCCTCCTTTAGAACCACTATATGTCAGTTTTTTTTGCACTTTTTACATTGAACAAATCCTTGTTCCTTTTTACTGTTCTTATCAATAACTAAGTCAAAATTATCCCATACTTTGCTTTTTCTGTTTGAAACTGGCTGTAGAATTAATTCCCCCGAACGCAGTTTTGAATTAATCACTGCTTCACTGATAGGATGTTGCATTTTGGGGACAATTTTAATTTAATAAAATGTATAACATACTAAACATAGGATAGAAACTAGAAAGCACATCTACTAATAAACAATTAAGGTAATTAAGACAAGTATTTGTCGTACAGTATGCACTAATTACGCAGAAATGGTCAGACCATCACGAACAAATTCTATTTGTACAAAAGGTACAGCGACTACAGCCAGAGGCGAGAGAGGCTAGCATTATAGTAGCATAGCTGAAAAAATGCCAGTTAGTTCCAGCAAATACTTATGTTCAAAAAATTCTTATCATCGTTCAAACAAAATCAAAAACTTTAGAAAAGAAAATGTTTATATATATTTTAAATACGCATAATCAACATAGGTAAAGGTTTGGCATTCAATTATATACTGTGGCAATATAATGTAGCTAACATGTGTTAAACATTATGCAATCGTAAATAGCGCTGCCGCGCTGGTCGGCATCTTACTCGATCTCATTTGCAAAACCATAAGCGTAAGACGTATCGAAAAGCGAAAATCACCCACCTATATCATTTCTTCCATTAGCCAAAAAAAATCATTATTATTACTATCTATTGTCCTTATTCTCATATTCATTGTTATTATGGTAATTATTGAAATTAGGTCAGTATCGCTGTACGATAAGTTCTAGTTTTGCTATACACTGTGACTGTATACAGCAGGGAAACATAGGCTACTTAGCCTCGGTAAGGTCAGCTGGTCAGGTTGGCTTTGGTCACGTGGTGCCGGGCGTACGATAGGAATACTCTAATTTCTAATGTTTAATTTCTAAGTTATTTCTCATTATTTTTGCACGTCGTTATATATACGTTATTTATACGTTGCGGGTGGAAACATAACTTCCTTGGCAGAGGTAATAAAATTCATAATTAACAACCAAAACACAGGCATGGATGTTGTTTGTCGTTTGCATGTCCCACGCAGGCACGCATGCATGGCGCATGTGCTCCGCGGCTCCAGTTCCTGCCTTGCCTCGCTGCCTCACCCGCTGCGGCGTTGCATGCTTTTTATAAGCATGATTCGGCCCGCCCGTGCCCGCCCGCTAACTTTTTATAAAAATGATTCGGCCCGCCCGTACCCGCCCGCTAACTTTTATAAACATGATTCGGCCCGCCCGTACCCGCCCATGGGCGGGCCGAACACGGGCCCACGGGCTTACCCGTACCCGTGCAGGTCTCTAGCTCTGCCCAAGGCCGTATCCAAGGCCCACTACATCACCCGAAGCCATTCGTATCCCCGGAGAACAGACAATAGAAATTCTGAGTGTATGTTCACCCAGCCATAAATCCCTCCACCAGCCACAGATGAAGGCAAATAAACAATACATGTGTCGTTCTTCTCCCTAGGGGTTCGTATCATCGCCACCATCTCTGACCTGGCTGGACACTCAGGTAAATTAAAAAAGGTAAGAAAAGCACACCTGGCTGTGACCAAGGCTGTATCCAAGGCTCGTTGCATCGCCCCAAGCCAAACGTATCTTTATAGGGCCGTATAGGCTTGACAGTTATTGTAAGTTAGATGAAGTTATGTTAGGTTAAGCTAGGTTAAGTTAGGTTAAATTATGCCAGGTTATGTTAGTTTTTAGAGTGCCAATTGTTTTGTCTCTTCAACAAAATTTGAAACTTTGTTGTAACTTTTTTTAACTTTTTAAGAAATTTATTTTTCCAAAATCTTGCTTTAACTTCTATTTCTAAAATGAAATTAATAATATTAAATTATATTTACTTAATTAGTTAATTATGTTTTATTTCTTTTTCAATACAATTTGTTGATTATTGTACTACGGTCAGGTCCAAGCGAAAATTAGGGTAGGTTGAGTTAGATTAGGTTAGGTTATGTTTGGCAAAGTAAGGTCCTATTCTCATTTTATTACAAAAAATAAGGTTTATCGATAATTGTATGAACTTAAACTAATCTAACTTAATTTGACTTAAAACAACGTAACATGACATAGCTTATACCTATTCTGACATAACATAACATAGCTTATACCTATTCTAATGTAACATGACATAGCTTATACCTATTCTAACGTAACATGACATAGCTTATACCTATTCTAACGTAACATAATCGACCAAAGAAAACTTTGTCGATGAAAAGTCGTGCCGACAAAATGAACCAACATCCACGAAATAATTTTGGGTTAGATTAACTTAAATAAGGTCATGTTCGGTTAACAGTATTGTTAAAAGGGGCAAATAGGGACATATAGACAATTCATAGACATTCTAATAACCTATATTTTAACATAATCTAACGTTACTTAACCAAGCCTAACATAGCCCAATCTATCGGCAAACAAAACTTGTTGATAAAACGCCTTGTGGATGAAATATCGTAAATACATATACTGATACAATATGCCATCCAGACTAACTACATATTAGGATCATTTGAAAAAAAAAATTTTTAGAAGGAAAAGTTTGTAGTAATTAATGAAGTGTCAAAGATGACCACATTTATTAGGATGAAAAATAATTGTTTATTTATAAAAATTATTCATCAAATTGCTTATGTCCCCCTTTTATTTCGAAATTGATTAGCCATTTTTTTTCTGGATGGAGGTTCGAATCCCCTATCCATATTTTCCTTTTCGACACTTGTTAAAATGTCTGTCTAGATTAACGCTGCACTCAAATGGCTTAAAGTATTATCTCCAAATTATCATTTTGAGCACAAAAGAGAAAAGTTAATTTAAAAAACGAACTTGAAGGCGCAAATGTATTACTTCTTTATAATTTAATTATTTATCTATTGTCTGTCTACTTCATCCTTCAGCTCGTGTTTAGCTTTTAAATATAATTTTATTGTCTGTTTAATCAAAAGCTATATTTAAAGGAGATTAAGATTCGTTAAAGGAGATTAAGTTTACTTAAAGGAGATTAAGACACGTTTTTCTTATCTGTAAAATAAAACGTATTAATTTACGGAAAGGAAAGAAAAACGATGTTCGTTTTCATCCTTTCTGAAATTTGATTATTAAAAATTTATATTTATTTTAGAAGTGCCGCAACCGCATATTTGAATCTTAAATTTTTAATGCACTGTTGATGTATACAGGGTGTCCACAATGTT
Organism: Bathynomus jamesi; assembly: GCA_023014485.1. Taxonomy (NCBI): domain Eukaryota; kingdom Metazoa; phylum Arthropoda; class Malacostraca; order Isopoda; family Cirolanidae; genus Bathynomus; species Bathynomus jamesi. The sequence continues at coordinate 377,144 of JAJOZX010003151.1, forward strand.
CACAATGTCTTGTCACTCCAGTAAAATATTAAATGACTTTCGTTTTTCTTTCAGACCCGTTTGAAATGTGTGATAGCAGCAACTGTACGATTGAACAACGCGTATTGGCTAGTACCTTGGTCCATGAGGGACCACGTAATATGCAAAATCATTGAAAATATTCATGCAAACTTCCAGAACAGATTCAACTGTGCAGCTCTTCCAAAAAGGACTCTGTTGAGATGGGAAAAGAAACTGTTCACAACAGGAACTGTAAAGGATAAACCAAGAACTGGCAGGTCATCTAAGTGATAAATGGGTCTGAAAGTAAAACGAAAATCAGTTAGTATTTTACTGGAGTGACTAGACATTGTAGACACCCTGTAGAAAAAAAAAGCGCATTCAGAGCTATGATACTTTTAATAATACTATACAGATAAGGTTTCCCAAAAACAAGACATTGACTAATATGGATAAAGATTTGCAATTTAACTAGACAATAGATTGAACTGGTCAGGTCATAAGACCGAATGATTTCATGAAAGGACTTCTTTACATAAAAAAGCTAATAATAAAAAAAGGCGGGGGAGGGGGGGGAGGTCGTAAGAAAAGGGACACAATTTTAGGAAGACCGAAAATGGAAATAAGGATTAAAACAATTTGGTACCATTTAATGCCCATATATTTATGGGTAAATTTCTTTTTCCATTTTCACGTGATAACAAATCAATCTAAAAAAGGGTTATCAAGTCTAAAAAATAAAAATCAGATTCTCAACTCCAAAAAAAATAAGAAATTCGTCCCAAAATTAAAATATATCCAAAATTTATCGTTAACATTTCACTCTGATAAACAAATAGAAATGAAAAATTGAAAATTGGAAATAAGAATAAATTTGTTTTTAGAAATAAGAATACTTGAGAACCTTGATCTAAAATGAATAGCAATTAATTAGTATTTTTGTAATTTGAGATTTTGAATTTAGTCTCGTTTAGTTTTGTTAATTCTTTTGAAAATGTTTCGTAAAGCAATTTTGAATAAATCCTCGTTTGCATTAATACAAAAAAAAAAAAAAAGACTTACAAAACTTACAAAATTATTGATTAACGAAATGCAGGTTAATTATAAAATTAATTTTTTTTTTAAATTGGGGGAGGGATCGTGGGGAGAGGTGGGGAGGCAGTAAACTGAATTATTTTTAATCCGTTAGTTACGTAATACTTTTATTTTTTAATTTAATTTTATTATTTTCTGTTCGAATTCAACAAATATCGCCTCTTAACGACAAAAAAAATTCAACCTTCAAACAATATTTTGATCGTTCGAGAATCATCCTTTTTTTTTTTCTTTCAAATAAACTCGTCTATACGCGGACACCACTACAGAATCAATCTCTCTCTCTCTCTCTCTCTCTCTCTCTCTCTCTCTCTGTATATATATATATATATATATATATATATTATGACAAAACAAAGTAGATGTAAAAAAATACATACTTTAACCATGAAAGGACGACTGCTACAATTTGGTAACGTTTCAAATATACGCAATCCTAACTTCAGCGTACAAAAAAAAACCGTCATTAAAGGGCTTAAGAAAACACTTTATTTCAGAGAATCTGAATGGATTAAATTGTGTTTGTGAATGTAACTTAACCCAATTGAAAAAAAAATATTGAGCCCTTTTAAATATACTACTCGTATGACACTACTTGCATGCCAAAAATTACCTGCGGTTTAATGCATTCTTAATCACTGTATACTAAGGTGGTGAAGGGATTAGACAATCCCATGGTCAGGTAAAGTTCATGTAAAATAAATTTAAAAAATGAGAAAATCACTAAATTTAAAAAAAAAGGAATTATTTTGAAAAATAACTTAATATAAAGTATAAGAAAAACTTAACTTTAGTTAAGTCTTGTAATATTGTATTAAATTATTCAACTCTTTGTTGTATATTACTGATTTTACTGATTCTATTCAGGTTAACGCCAGACAATTTTATCCACTGTTAAATCGTTAATTGAGTAAAGAAACAAAACTTATTTTTAGAAGTATAAAATTATTATTATTATTTTTATTATTATTATTACACCTATTGATTTTCCCAAAAAAGATTGTTTTTAATAATTTAGTACCCTTTAATATCCCCCCCAAACAATGTTTATTCCCCCTTTATTCCCTATACCAATATAAACGCATGCAAAGTGACGAGAGTGCACGACTGAGGGATCACGAAGACTTACAGCCTCGAAATTCCTCAGTGACAACTCGTTATAAGAAGAAACCTTCCTTGATTTGGTTCTGTCGACTTGTATTTCTATTAATTAAAGGTTTTTGCTCCATAATAATTAACCAATTATAAGAAACTTTATTAATTATCCTACCTTAAACTCGGCTCTTAATTTGGCCTGAAGCGAATGATGTTTAGATCTTAAAGGAATTGATGATATGTCCAGACAAGAAGATAAATATGGAATTCTACGTGGAAAAAGAGTAAAGACTAAGTATAATGGAAGTGAGTCGAGGGTGAAAATGAATGTTGAGTATGAGAGAGACGGAATAAGTGTGATGATCGGTTCTATGCTGAAAAGAACGAAAGAGTTGCTAATGAATTTAGAATAAGGGATTTTTCCCATGATAGATTTAAATACCATAGGAAAAAATATGGGATTTACGATGAAAATAGATCTTATAGAGAAATATCCTACCTTAGAAGGAAGTAATCATACGAGACGTGATTGTGATTAAAAGAGATTTTGTAAGTAATTGAATATAGTTATAAAATTCAGTGTGAAGTTCCAAACGTGACTGATCAGACAGTAAATATCATTAACCTTTTGATTACAAACTTCCGTATGCTTCGTGTGTAGTGACGCAGATATATCTAGAGAATACAATACGCTATATTAATTCTGATATAAAAGTTTACGATTTCGTAGTGTGTGTGTGTGTGTGTGTGTGTGTGTGTGTGTGTGTGTGTGTGTGTCCTAGGAATGAAAAGAATGAATACAATAAACTTATTAAAGATAAAGAATTAGAGATTAAAAATTAGATTTTATACGAGATAATTTGAATGAGGAAATTGAGATAAAACAAAGCTAATAAAAAAAATGTCCCGCAAAAAGCGAACAGATTATATAGAAGATAGACCTCATAAGTCTTTTGTTGCTTTATAATTATTCTAATTGTGATAAAAATTCATTTGAGAGATTCTATGAATGACTAACAAGTTACATGATTTAGTTGTAATGAGAAATTATAAGCAATATTGGATGTGATCGGATTAGATGATATCTGTGACAATATGATTAACGGAGATATGTAACACTGATTTTTCCGCGGATGATACAGGACGACATATTGTAAATATTTTTGAGAAGCACGAAGTGTTGAATATGTTGAATTTTATTTGTGATAACGAAAGTCGGGAGGGTTTTGCCCCAAATAATGAATTTCAGGATGGTTTTACCCGAGTAATGGAAGTCGGGAGGGATTTACCCCGAGTAACGAAAGTCGGGAGAGTTTTACCCCGAGTAATGGAAGTCGGGAGAGTTTTTATCCCGAATAATGACTTTCGGGAATGTGTTTCCAGAGTAATAATTTTATATGTGAACATGAAATTGGAGATGTTCTTACCCCTTGCGATGAAATTAGAAATAATTGGATTTCAACTTCTTTAAATTCAATGGTTACGCTCTTAAATTACTTAATAAATATATATAAGGAGCAAGTGTAGTTTACGTCCCCCTGTGGTGCCTAGTGTAGTTTACATTCCCCTACATTATCCTAGTGTAGTTTACGTTCCCCTACATTATCCTAGTGTAATTTACGTTCCCCTACATTATCCTAGTGTAGTTTGCGTTCCCCAACTTTGTCCGCGTATACATAATCAAATCAAACGTTAAAACTAACGAAAATATTACGACTTAACCTAACCAATCGTCAATATATATATATATATATATATATATATATATATATATATAAATTGACGATTGGTTAGGTTAAGTCGTAATATTTTCGTTAGTTTTAACGTTTTATTTGATGGATTCACTTAAAAAATGTCTCCTAAAGATCCTAGTGTAGTTTACGTTCCCCAACTTTGACCTAGTATAGTTTGTGTCCCCTTTTGCGTCAGGGGGACGTAAACTACACTTGTTATATATATATATATATATATATATATATATATATATATATATATATATATATGGTTTTTTTTTTTAAAGGGAAGATTCGTTATATATTCTCTATATTAAAGGAAGCTTTTTTGTTTTGTTTTTGTTTTAAGAAAAAAAATACCACCAATTATTAATAATTCACTGCGGCCTAACGACATTTTGTCAACAAAACATCCTAGCGACAAGCTTTATAATGATTAGATTAAGTTAGATTAGGCTATGTTAGGTTAGGTTAAGTTAGGTTATTAGCGTCGATGAAATTTACCGTCGACTCAGTGTTTATACAGGTCCAGTTCACTGCACAGTCCTTTTTGAACACTCTATGTAATAAATAATGTAAGGGAGAAAAATCACAAAAAACCCTAGAATGTACTGTAAAAATATGGTAAAAATACAGTATCTCTACACACTCATCAGTTACATGTAGCCGATAAGAACTGTCAAGGAAGATGTTCTTACGAATGATTCGTAATACTACTACTACTACTAATAATAATAATAATATTATTAATAATTCATTTTCGTATTTATTAAAATGTATTTAAAACAATTCGATGTATTTCGATTTCATGGATCATTTTTAAGCACTGATTAAAAATAATTCGTATTATTTAAGTTTTTTTCCTATTCATACTTTATGACCATGTACTATGTATTGGGATTCTCTCTCTGACACACACAAACACACACACATACACACACATACACACACACACATATCGACTTTTTTAAATCCATATACCTGAAACACTAATTAATCAAACTTAATTTAACCTAACCTAACTTTAGTAACATCGAATCGAGAAGGGCATGATAAGTGTTTCAAACTCAACTGAGAGCTCGAAGGGTGTTTTCTGTTAATTCATTAAATAGTGAGGTACTCGCTAATCTAGCCTAGCCTAAACTATTAACCTAACCTAACCTAAACTAATGTAATCACAACTAACATATCATGTTTGTGACAATAAAAATATTTCTAGATTTTTTTTATATAAATTTTTAATGTTCCAAAGTAACAAAGTGTTACACTACACACAACACACACACACACACACACACACGTGTACATTGGCATATTAGCAAGATTAGCAAAAGTTCAAATCCACGCAGAAGCCTTTTAATATTTTAATTTCTTTATAAACAGAAAACTTTATATTCAAACAATTTTTCTAACAATTTTAATTAATTAACAAAGTTTTCATTAAAATAATTATTTATTTACTAATTAACTAATTATTTTTAACATTTATAATGAATATTTATAAGTAGCTAGCATTTTTATTAATTTTCCAATTTATATATATATAAAAATTATATATATGAAAATTATTTCACGAAAGTAACACGTGAAAAGTATTTATGATGAATAAAACCACGAAGGAAAGGAAACACAGATGGTGCTCAAGCGCTTTCGTCTAATGACATCCTCAGGAACACTGAAGTACATAAAGAGTTACAACCTATATATAGGTTACAGAAAAAAAAAAAAACCTATATGTATATATATATATATATACAATAAACGGAAAAACAAAATTAAAGGATTGTGGAAGGGGGCACACAAATTTATAAGGAAAAACTATCGATTTTTAGTACAAATTAAAAGAATTGTTTCCAACCAATGTTATAGATAAAAAAAAAAAAATATATATATATATATATATATATATATATATATACAAATTTATACTGGAAATCTGCCCGGGTTTTTAGCACTCTGCTCTTTTTGTATAAAAAAAAAAATTTTGAACAATTATCGATTTTAGCACAAGATTAAAAGAATTGTTTCCAACCAATGTTATAGATTAAAAAAATAAAATATATATACAAATTTATATTGGAAATCTGCCCGGGTTTTAGCACTCTGCCCTATTTTTTGTATATAAAAATTGAAAAATAAAAGTTAGTGGCATACAAATTTACCAAAGATTTAGCGTTCTACCTTTCTTATCTAAATCTGTTCTGAGGAATTCAAAACAACAGGATCGAGTTGAAAAAGACCTTTGCTTATGTTGAAGTTATTGTTAGTTGGATAATGGCAGACTCAAGAATATTTCTATTAACAATGTTGCTAGAGTGAAATAAAACTGAAGCATTATTCCAATCAATACAGTGGGATAACTCTGACAAATGGACAAAAAGGGCACTGGACAACTGTCCTGTTCTAACGGAATATTGATGCTGTTTTATACGTGTGTGCAAATCCTTTCCCGTCTGACCTATGTAAAAGGAATCACATTGTTTACAACCAATTTTATAGATAATGCCTGAATTATTGGTAGGGCTATTTTTTACTATGATATTTTCACAATATTGTTATATGAAAATACTACATTAATATCCAAAGTTTAAATACATTAGCAATGCCTAAAAAGCCCGGGAAAAATGGAAGTACTAAAAATTTTTTGACGAAGTACGAGTGTTATTATTGACGCGATAGAAAGTTCGTTTTGCCTTGTTGAGACAAGATTCCATAAACGCAGATGGATAACACAGATCACTTCCAATACCGTTGATTTTTTCCAATTCGGCATCGATGTATTCCGGACTGGCGATCCTAAGGGCGCGGAGAAACATTGAAGAAAAAATGGCCTTCTTAGTGGGGTGTCATGTCCCGAGTAAAAGTGTACGTAGGACAAATTGTTTGTTTTTTTTCCGATAGATACTAAACTTAAAACCTGGGCTTTCCCTATGTACACACACATCCAAAAATGGGATTGAATTGTCTTGTTCCACTTCCAAAGTAAACTTAATCGAGGGACTTGATCATTTAACTGAAGGAGGAAGTATCCAGGTCACGATTCATGGGCCAAATACACAAAATATCATCGACGTACCGCAAACAAGGATGCCAACCCCCAGGATTCTCGGAATGTAAGTAATTTCGAAAAACTCCATATAAATATTGGAGAGGAGGGGCGACAAGGGGTTGCCCATGGCCATCCCAAAACTTGTTGATAATACTCGTTATTGAAAGTGAATTTACAGTCTTTGATGCAAAGCTTAATAAGTTCCAAAACAATGTGTGAAGGTAGTGGCAGGTCATACTTATGTAATTCTTGGGAGAGAAAGTCAAGCATATCGTCAATCGGCACTTTTGTAAACAATGAACAAACATCAAAACTGATCAATCTATCGTTAGTTTTCAGTACGTGCATTATTCAATTTTTCAGTAAGATCCATGGAATTTTTTACATGTGAATCAGAGATAGTTCCGAGAATGGGGACAAGACTTGACAAGCCATTTGGAGAGTTTATAAGTAATAGAGCCCACCGAGCTAATAATAGGGCGCATAGGGTTGCCAGGTTTGTGGGTTTTAATGAGACCGTAAAGGTAGGGCAGAGAAGGTGAAGTGGACATGAAAAGCGGAATTAAGTCCTTATGATCTTGAGAATGCGTTTCAAGCCACTATTTTTTTTTTTTTTTTTTTTAAGTTCGGGAAGAACCGATTCGCCTCTATTTAAAAGGGCATATCTCAGCGGAAAAACAAAGAAGTGAGAGGAAAGACAGAGGAAAAAGAAAGGGTGGAGGGGACAGTCGAAGTGGAAAAAGACCAAGGACTGCAGGGTCGAGCCCCTCATCCTTGGGTGCTAGGGCCGGGAGGGCGCACGTGAAACCTCCAGGACCCAAGCACGTACAAACGAGCACAAGAGCACTCAAGAGCACGAGCTTAGAACCCCCTTGCGGGGTCAAGCCACTATTAAATGATTTGATGACGTCATGCTGCGGGTTCTTCCTAAGTTTGCTGTATGTGGCGGGGTCCTGGAGAAACTCGTTCATCTTTCTGATGTAGTCCACTTTGTCCATAATAACTATGGTGTTAGCCTTGTCGTGGTTTTATTCGTCATATATATATACACTGTGTATATATGTGTGTGTGTGTGTGTGTGTGTGTGTATGTTACAGTCAAAGTGTGTAACCAGCCATTTCGCGTAATGGCTGTTTCACTTGGTCATTTCACGAAATGACTAAAATCTTCAGCCATTAAGCGAAATGGCTGAAATTCCACCTTGGTCATTTCGTACAAGGTCATTTGCCCGGTTAGGTCAACTGTATCCACGGTTAGGTCATTTGTATGTCCGATTAGGACAAATGTATGCCCTTGACAATTGGTTAGGTTAAGTTGTTATTTTCGTTAGTTTTAACGAAAATAACACGACTTACCTAACCAATTGTCAAGGGCATACAGTTTGACCTAACCGGGCCTTCAATGGCGAACATCGGTTAGTATTTGAAAACCTCTATATTGAAAATTCAAATGTGTTCAAACGTTCAAATGTGTTCAAATGTGTATTTGAAGAGTGTTTCTCACTTATTTGAACAGACCTGTGGATGTGTGTATGTTTTAGCAGATTTAGTTGGTTAAATAAAGGTTTCCAATTTTATTGTGATGTTTGTTACTTCTATGAATTCATGACAAAAGTCATTTTAGCCATTTCGCCAAATGACCAATGGAATTTCAACCATTTCGCGTAATGGCTGAAGATTTTAGTCATTTCGCGAAATGACTAACGTTTCAGCCATTACGCGAAATGGTTGATTACGCACGTTGACTATATATATATATATATATATGAAAAGAAGGACCAACACAATAGCAAACATTTTCGTTTATTTTTTGTACTTCAGACGTTTCGACAAATCTTTTGTCATCATCATTGAATTATAAATCTTAAAACCTTAAAACAAAAATAAGAATAAATAATTAAAATAACATCATTACAAAAGAAAATTAAAATCATTAAAATTAAATTAAATTAAATTAAAACTACCTCAACTGGTAAATATACAATGATTACGTCAACCTCTATATTCGATAGATACTGAGAGAAAACTGTACGAATGTCAGGTACACTGGAAGGTATGATATATCTATGAAAGTAAGTTGGTTGGTTAGTTAGAAGGAGCTGTAATTTGTAAGATGAACTATTGTTGTTATGGAGGGTTTGTTTCTATAGATGTACAAAGATTCTAAAATTCGGAGTTCTGTAAGGTTATTGGTTCTTGTTAGAATTTCGAACTGAGTTTTTGAAGGGGATGGTTGTTATCATTACTGTGGTTTCTAATTGCGGATTGTGGTGGGCTACTAAGGGGACGGTTGTTATGGTACGGCTGAATAAGCCCAAATGTTTGAGAAAGGCGTACCTCCAGTTGGAGTTGAGTACTGCCGATATACGCAGCCTTACAGCTGTCGCACGTGTATTTATAAACAACATTAGGGCATACGTTTTGGGGAATTTGTCTTTGAACTTTAAAAAATTTGATAATTTAAGTGGGTTGACGAGAGGGCGAATCTAAAATTTTTTGGGGACAACTAGACCTTAAGTAGTTTGGATACTTCATTTCGAATACGTAATGATAAATAACCTAAAAGGGTATTTAATGTCTCTGGTTTCTTTTTGTACTGTGGTTATGGGAGTTTTTTAATATTAAAGTGTTATTTACAACTTCTTTAATTGGTTGTCAAAAAGATAAAGGGTTAGTAATTATTAAATAAGTATTGTCCTTAAAATTTAAATTCTTCATTTAATGAAGTATCTGAACAAATTCGTAAGTTCTCGTTAATAATGTTAGTATAGCGCTAATCTTAAATTTATAAAAGATACAACTTAAATATTGGTTCCCAAACCAGTAAAAGTTTTTTTTTCTAATATAATTGAGTCTGGAACTTGTTATTAGCCCGTTTAACTAGAACATCCAGGAAAGGTAAACTATTATTTGTTTCGTTTTCACATGTGTACTTAATATTAATATGTTGTTTATTAAGATAATGAAGAAAAAGTTTTACGTGTGAAGGATGTTTAAACATTAAGAAAGTGTCATCCACGTATCTTCTGTAATGTACGGGTTTAAAACTATTGGGACAACTTTTCAACCATATTTCTTCGTAATGGCAAAGAAATGCATTTGCTAGTGTTGGGCTCAACGGGGAACCCATAGCTACCCCATCAATTTGGCTGTAAAGGTTACTCTTAAATAAGAATAGATTATCAAAACACGCTATTTCGAGGAGATTTTTAAATTGAGTCTGAGTGAGGCCATTAATAAGAGTATTACTAGTAGTGAATAATTTGTTTAGTATGATATATAATGTTTCTTTTAACGGGACTAGGGTTGCCAGACGTCCCGTATTTTATGGGACAGTCCCGCATTTGATCAAAAAATCCCGCGTCAAAATCCCGCGTTCAAAATGTCTCGCAAAAAATATTTTTTAAGCAAATTTTTTAGGGATGAATTGATTTAGAATTTCAATATTATGTATAATAATTTCAATTTATTCACGATGTTTAATTGTTAAATATTATTGTAATAAAATTTTTCTAATTTTGTTTGTTGTAACCGTTGAAGAAATCTAGTTTCAATTTGAAAAATAATTTGGTCTGAAAAAAAACCTCAGAAAAATTTTGTCCCGCATGGGCATTTGAAAAATCTGGCAACCCTAAACGGGACATTAGTAAATAATGACGAGACATCAAAACTGGCCATAGTAAGAGAATCGGCATGATTGATCTCTTTTATATCCTTAGCAAAATCAAACGAGTTGTTAATGGAATAATCATTATAGGTAAGTTTTGAACGCAAGGGAACGAAGAATTTGGCTAAGTTATAATTGAATGTGCCACAGGCTGAAAGAATAGGTCTTAGTGGGAAATTTGGCTTATGAACTTTGGATAAACCGTATAGAATTCCTGGATAAGAACCAGAAGCAAACAAAAAATTGTATGTATTGTCATCGATAATATTGCTATTTTTTAATTTACGCAAAAACGTATTAAGTTTATCTTCAAGTTTTAGTAATTTAGTGTTTTGATATTTTGTTCTTATTTAGTAGTAACCTTTACAGCCAAATTGATGGGGTAGCTAAGGGATCCCCGTTGAGCCCAACACTAGCAAATGCATTTCTTTGCCATTACGAAGAAATTTGGTTGAAAAGTTGTCCCAATGTTTTAAAGGTGCTACTGTAGTATGCGGTCTACCTACGATTCGGCGGTCTACCTACGATTCGGCGTTCTACCTTTTAATTATAGCTTCTTATCTTGTTTACTAATTGTTTGTTTACATCCCATTGTCAATCGCCCTTGACGATTGGTTAGGTTTAGTCATGATATTTTCGTTAGTTTTAACGAAAATATCATGATTAAACCTAACCAATCGTAAGTAGACCGCATACTACAGTAGCACCGTTTTAAACCTGTATATTACAGAAGATACGTGGATGACACTTTCTTAATATTTAAACATCCTTCACACGTAAAACGTTTTCTTCATTATCTTAATAAACAACACATTACTATTAAGTACACATTTGTAAACGAAACAAATAATAGTTTACCTTTCCTGGATGTTCTAGTTAAACGGGCTAATAACAAGTTCCAGACCTCACTATTTAGAAAACAAACTTTTACTGGCATGGGAACCAATTATTTAAGTTGTATGTTTTATAAATATAAGATTAGTGGATCACCTAAATATCCGTCACCCCAGCCTTTTCTAGTTAGCTTTATAAGGCTAACTAACGAAAATATCACGATCTAACCTAACCAATCGTCAAGGGCGTACAGTTGACCTAACGATTGGTTAGGTTAGGTCGTGATATTTTCGTTAGTTAGCCTGAAAAAGGTTGGGGTGATGGATCTTTAGGTGATCCAGATTAGCGCTATACTAACATTATTAACAAGAAGTTACCAAATTTGTTCGGATTACTTTTCATTAAACGAAGAATTTAAATTTTTAAGATGGTACTTTATTAATAATTACTACCCTTCTAATCTTTTTGACAACCAATTAAAGAAATTTTTAAATAACACTTTTAATACTAAACGGTACTTTCCTGTTATCCCGGACCCCAGACTTTTTGCCATTTGCCAGACTTCAATTTTGACAGAGAATATTTTCGTTAAAACTAACGAAAATATCACGACTTAACCTAACCAATTATCAAGGGCGTACAGTTTACCTAACCGGCATTCAGTTACCCTAATTAGTTAGTAAGGTTAGGTTAAGTCGTGATATTTTCGTTAGTTTTAACGAAATATTGTCAAAATTGAAGTCTGGCAACTGGCAAAAACTCTGGGGTCCGGGATAACACGAAAGTACCTACTAAACTCCACCATAACCACAGTACAAAAGAAACCAGATATATTAAATTACCTTTTCATGGTTATTTATCATTACGTATTCGAAATGAAGTATCCAACCTACTTAAGTCCAGTTATCCCCAAATAAATTTTAGATTCGCCCTCGTCAACCCACTTAAATTATCAAATTTTTTAAAGTTCAAAGACAAATTCCCCAAAACTGTATGCCTTAATGTTGTTTATAAATACACGTGCGACAGCTGTAAGGATGCGTATATCGGCAGTACTCAACTCCAACTGGAGGTACGCCTTTCTCAACATTTGGGCTTATCAGTCCGTACCAACCGTCCCCTCAGTAGCCCACCACAATCCGCAATTAGAAACCACAGTAATGATAACAACCATCCCCTTCACAAAACTCAGTTCGAAATTCTAACAAGAACCAATAACCTTACAGAACTCCGAATTTTAGAATCTTTGTACATCTATAGAAACAAACCCTCCATTAACAACAATAGTTCATCTTACAAATTACAGCTCTTCTAACTAACCAACCAACCGACTTTCATAGATATATCATACCTTCCAATGTACCTGACATTCCATTCGTACAGTTTTCTCTCCGTATCTGCCGAATATGGCGGTTGACGCAATCATTGTGTATTTACCAGTTGAGGTAATTTTAATTTAATTTAATTTAATTTTAATGATTTTAATTTTCTTTTGTAATGATGTTATTTTAATTATTTATTCTTATTTTTGTTTTAAGGTTTTAAGATTTATAATTCACTGATGACAAAAGATTTGTCGAAACGTCTGAAGTACAAAAAATAAACGAAAATGTTTGCTGTTGTGTTGGTATTTCTTTTCATCTGTAAGCTCCATTTCCCGAAAGAGAAGTCAATAGCTTTGATATATATATATATATATTAATGTCTTGTATCTAACACAACAAACACGTATACACAAAAGCGAAAACAATACATTTTATATTTCTCATATAAAAATAGCTTCAGTAATAAAATGTACAACTTTCAAGGTAGAAATAAGTGGAAAAAAATTTGCTGATTCGCGAAAGAGATACAAATTTCATTCCCCCTTACAATCATTAGGTTAGGCTCTGCCGCTCCACGCATTATATATATATATATATATGTGTGTGTGTGTATGTGAGAGAGAGAGAGAGAGAGAGATGTGTACGTGTTGTATGTACATTATACATTTTCACCGTGTGTGTGTATATATATATATATATATATATATTATATTAGTTAAGGTAGACGTAAGGGACCAGAATTAGTATTTACAGTGGTGCTTAGTTTTTTAGGTCGATGGTTTAACTGTAAATATGTACTTAGATAATAGAAGAAATTATTCTGACAGAACTTTACTATCCAGAGGGTGTTCAAAGACAGAGTTCATAACAACTTGGTAGTATGTTAAATTAGGTTAGATTAGGATTGGTTACGTTAGGTTAAGCTAGGTCAGGTTAGGTTAGGGTAGGTCTGGATAATAAAGTTTTACCGGTATTTTATATACAGAAAACTCAGTTCACTAATTCGTCTATCATTACCCTTCCAAGAGATAAAATTGACAGAACCCGTCGTATATTTAAAATAACCAAGAAAACAATGACCCCACATAGTGGGGACATTTTTCTTTCATACAAAAACCACGCGTGTTCGTGCGTGTTATTCCATATATGTTTAGGCTTGCATAAACGAACATAAAACAGACGGACAAACATCATTATTCCCCATATATATAAATATATAATATATATATATATATATATATATATATATATATATTATATTATACAGGGTGTTCATAAAGTCACGCATCATGGGAACATAAGCAATGTCTATTTATTTATGTCTCCATCAGGCCAAATATGTTGAGAAACATTCAAAGAAACCTGCTTTTCCGTTTACAAACATGTTTTGAGATTGGTGGGAATCATTTCGAACAAATAAATAAAACAAAATAAATAGATAAACAAAATAAATTTATTTTCCTATGATGCGTGACTTTATGGAAACCCTGTGTGTGTGTATAATATATATATATATGTATATATATATATATATATATATATATATATATATATATATACTGAGTGCCAAATTTATGAATCGACTCTGAATTTTCGCAACAGCTGAAAAATACCAAAAATACGATGGAATTTTATACATTCGTAACTTAATAACATTCAAGCACCAATTTGAATTATAAATAAAGGCTCTAACCTAATCCTCCGTATATTTCCCTTTTATAACCAATACGGCAGCCACTACTCGTGGCACTGATTCAATCGATTTATTGATGGTATCTTGGGTGATGTTGTTCTAACTCTGTTGAACGACCTCGCATAGATCAGTACGGTTGTTGGGATTATCCTTTTATTTAGATGTAAACACTGTCTTTAAATGGTTTACTGGATTCAGGTCAGATGACTGCGGAGACATTCTGTTCTGTTTTATATTTTAGGTAATTTATACAAAGGTTGAACTCGTATTTTGGATTATTTATCTTATCAGGAAATGAAACTTTGACCCAATAGGCGTTGACTATTTAGTTTGATATGGTTAATCGGAACTAAATACTATTGTTCTTTCTTAATGGTGCCGTTGATTTTTATTATGACTCGAGTGCCATATCCACTGAAACAACCTCATACCAATATGGAACCCCCAACATACTTCAGTCAAGGTTTTAGAAATTGCGGGGCCAATTTCCCATCGAATCTGCATGCCCCTGATGTAAAGAACATCCTTGCCCGCGTACCAAACAAATTCCTTTCAACTCATCCCTAAAAATGTAGTCTTCAGCGGTAAGATTATTACATTTTTGGCTCCATTGCATTCTCCTTTTTAAGGTTTTCCTTCCTTAAGAAGGTAATATTATTCTGAAGATAGGAGTTCATTGTTTTAGAGACACTGGGACGGAGACACTGGGACCGGACATCCCAAATATAGAGCAAAAGAGTAACTACAGAAATTTAAATATTTGGTTCACATTATCACCAGCTTCTTGGGTGATAATTCGGACATAAGGAAACAATATCCAAGTTTCTGCGTTTTAAAAGCAAATATGATTATAAGGAACTTCACAATCTGCAAAGACACTTTTTTTTTATTCACTGCACTAATATTTACGGGCAGCAACATTGAGCTCATTTTAAAAGTGCTCTGGTAAACTTCTAAATTTGCTTTATATAACAGATCCTTCAGATTGCCGTATGAGTTAACTTCAAGGTGCTCAGCTTCGCAAATGTTTGCTAACCACAATATCTCGAGCCTCCCGGAAATAGTAAGACGTACTCAATACAGTCTAATACAAAGCATGCAAACCTCAGAACCTAGTTACCCAAGCCATTCATCAGTCCTGTCATATATCATCTAAACTCGTATAGATTTCACGATATGAAAATGCTTATATATATATATATAAAACGCGTGGAAAGCAGAAATTTAATATTTATGCCGGTGTCTATGTTATAGCCGTGGGGGACCATTGGCTCACCTTTGTTGTTCATCAATATCAAAGGTATGTATAATTAATTGAATTCACCATTTTTCATATGGTCAGTATTGCAGAGAAGTAATTTGGTTTTTCAAACAACTCAGCGGAAAACAATATCCTTTTCATAATAATTTTGGAAAACAATGGAGCTTGACGGTTTTTTCTGTGTGTGTGATTTTTATTAAATTTTAATAAAGAAAATAAAAAACTAATAAATTGGAGGCAACCCTTGTGGACACCAAAATAATATATATAATATATATATATATATATATATATATATATATATATATATATAAGTGCATTTCACCAATATATTTAACAATTTTAGAAATTTATTCTGCATTTGATAAAGTTCAAGAGAATTACATTATTTATTTGATATATATATATACTGTATATATATATATATATATATATATATATATATATATATATATATATATATATATAATATAACTGTAATATTTATTTTATGAAAAGTTCGAAAGTGAGATTATGATATAATAACTGTACATACACCTTGTTAACCTTATTAAGGTTCCGTGCGTCGGTCTTTCTTCACACGAAGGTCAAGTTGGTGGCCCCGCCTCTAGACCTGGCTTGGTGGAGGAGCGAGTTGCTCTCTTGCGCTCTCCACCGTACATAGCCAGATGGGGCACCTTGTCATTACGCAAACATTATTTGGGAGTACCTAAATGAACGATTTCCAAATCGGTGGATCGGACGTGGAGGCAACAGGCCATGGGCGGCTCTCCTGACCTAACGCCCTTGGATTTCTTTGCATGGGGCTTTATCAAATCAAACGTCTATCAAACGAGGGTTACAGATCTGCAAGATTTACGTGCTCGTATCGTAACAGCAGTTACAAAAATAACTCCTGTCATGCTCCAAAATGTGTTCCGCAATGCTGCTGACAGATTCGAACTCGGTAGAGATACTGATGGTGCTCATGTAGAATAATATGCTTAAGTATTCATTAAATGTATGCCTTCTATTATATTGTTATTGAATTTTACCCTTTTTGCTACGTTTTCACTGAAATAGATAGGGACTTTATAAACACCCTCTATATATATGTATATATATATATATATATATATATATATATATATATATATATATATATATATAAAATGACGATTGATTAGGTTAAGTCGTAATATATTCGTTAGTTTTAACGTTTTATTTGATGGATTCATTTAAAAAATGTCTCCTAAAGATCCTAGTGTAGTTTATGTTCCCCAACTTTGACCTAGTGCAGTTTGTGTCCCCTTTTGCGTCAGGGGGACGTAAACTACACTTGCTCCTCTTTTAATTACAAAAGAGGTATGATTTCTCCTGAATCTTTATAAAAGAAACAAAAACATTTTTTGTTGCGTGATTCAAAGGATAAAACGAGTCTATTGCAAGAGTGCTTTCGAAAATCCTTTATTGTCGCCGATTATCGTGTTTCTGAATTACTCGCGTGTAAACATTGTCTAAATTTCTCAACCAAAACAAATGGCCGATGTCTTTAATGATTAATGTTGAACGCACTACTTCCAAGTAAATTTTAACTAATCCTGGGCCATCTTTCGGATTCAACCATTTCCCTGCGTGCAAAGAATAAAAAAAAAAACTTTTTTTTTAACCTATTACTCGTCATGAGATGCGTACGAGGACAGTTCAGGTTCTAAACAATAAAAATTACCTAAATTATGTATTCCAGTAAAACTTTTCAACGTGTTGAAAAGTATACATAATTTCTCATATAAGTCAACTTTCCAATATGTTTATGTTGGTGTCTCTTGAACATTTGGCGAGGCTATTTCAATTTTAAAAGCGGTGACCCTCATTAATAGAAAAATGGAGAAAACAATCCCCCATCTATTTTTTGAGCACAAAAATAAAATCAACACTAAAAATACTTTGTCTCTCAACAATATGCATTTGCTGCCAAAACTTAAGTATTAACATTAACATGAATTTTGGATCCTTTTTTAACAACGAATATGCAGTTTCTATTTTTAGTAATTTCTGGAATTTTTTTGAGTTAATTCATTACGAAAGGTTGCTATTCGAATGTATAATTATAGTATTAGAGGAATTACATTAGAGTTATTGAGAACATATCTGGCTCACAGAAGTCAAGCTGTTGGGTGCAACGGTGCCACAGCTAAAGAAAGTGTAGCTAACTGCGAAACTCCCCAAGGATCAACACTTGGTTCTCTTTTGTTCAGTTCATATGTCAACAACATTCTTTCTTTACTTGAGCGCTTCAGTATGCCGATGACACGGTATTAGAATATTACTGAGTAGAGCCAAATTTTGCATAGAATATTTTTAATCCTTTTCATCAGTGATGCTTCATTCGTCACCTTATAATTAGCACAGTCGAAACAAAATACAGGATCTCCAATCAACCCCGCAAAGCAGAGGTGGGGAGTCGGAGTCGGGAGTCGGGGCTTTTTTGAAGAGTCGGGAGTCGGTAAAAACGACCGACTCCCGACTCTTTGATTCAATTTCTATATGCCAACAATTTACCAGAATACTACTCTGCCCTAAATAAATATCTTCCTGAACTAATTCTAGATTCACATTTCCACATTTGATTTATTGTTCTGGTAAATCTTAGCAAATGAATTTCATATTTCTATTTTAGGATACTAGGTACCATATAAAAATTAGTAATATATTAATTATTAATTTAATTAGCCCCTATTAGTAATGAGTCGTGGGCCTAGTAGAAAATCGGCAGTCTTTCAATATTTTAAGCTAAATGAGGATGAAAGTATTTTATTTGTCAAGTAGAAAAGGATGTAAAGAGTGTAATGCAAAAATTAGTGCTTACACTGGGAAACATGCTAATGCTCCAACTAGAGCCTCAAACTTGAAACGCCATCTACGAAACAAACATCCCAATATTTATAAGGTTGTAGATCAGCATGATAAGGAAAGAGTCGGGAGTCGGGAGTCGGGAGTCGGAGTCGGTTTTTAAAAATACCGACTCAGGAGTCGGGAGTCGGTTGTTTTTGGCCGACTCCCCATCCCTGCCGCAAAGTACCTTTCCACCTGAAACTTAATAACGATATTATTGTTTGAAAGCATAAATTTTCGTCTTATGTGGATCATATCAAACTGAAACTATCATACTTTACTCGGTTGCTATTAGTTATGCAGTTGTCAACTACCTCTCTTTCTATGTCTTTTCCGTTGGTTTATCTTAGTATATCGTATTGTCGTCTGAGTATAAATGCTCTCCCACTAAAATATGCTCACTTGAAGTAGGTCAAAATCAAAACATTCTAATTTTTTCACAAGAAAAAATTGATACAAAAACGCTGCAGGAATTTATCATAAATGTCGTACATTCAAGGTCAAAGACAAAGATACAATCAAACTTGAATTAAGGACCATTAAAGTGATTTATGGTAGTCGCTTAATTATAACACGAGAAAATTTAATATTTACTATCTTGTAGTTTGTTCGAGTTTAACTCGTGAAGTAGAATTTCCTCTTTCAATCTATCTTACGGTGGAACAGGCTTTCCCTTGAATTAAGAGCAATTTAACTCTTAACTCTTTAACCCTTTTAGGACTAGTCCGCAGCATATGCGGTCACTCTTGTTACCAGAACGTATAGGTTTTATTGTTATTCAAAACTAAATATTTTAGTAACTAGTCACTGAAATGATACACATTTTGGGTTCCTTTCTCAACAACTAAATGACATCTATATATAAACACGTAGAAACATTTATAGAAACGAGGCATTGTAGTACAATTTATATTATTATTTCTGGTGGACCTTAAGGTACCATCCGTCATAAAGGGTTAAACCATATTATTTAAACACCATTTTTCTTTAAACAAAGTAAAAACACTAAGGTCGGGGTTTCGATTCTTGATCCAGGAATTAGAGCAATGTGCCACGTTTGTCTTGAGTACTGTGCCAGTTTGTGACCCTACTGACTAATTTTATTATCAGTTATTTAAGTTTTATTTTGAAATGCTAGTGGTGTTCGCATGGATGTCATCGAGAGAAGACTAGACACCTCTGACCTCAGTGACTTCATTTCGATTATAGGAAAAAGGTGTTACCTATTCGACGATACGGACGCTGACATTACGAATAAAATTTTTCTCATTAATTCTACATAAAATATAAATAAAATTTGGTACTTTCCTGTTATCCCGGACCCCAGGATTGTCAATTGACAAGTGATTAGGTTTAGTCGTGATATTTTTCTTAAAACTAAAGAAAATATTACAACTTAACCTAACCAATCATCAATATAAGGGGTTCCAATAAACCTTAGCCCCCCCCCCCCCATTTGCAGCTTACATGTTTACTTATATCGAAATAGTTTTAAGTGATTAGAAAAATATATAAAAAATTTTATTTATTGCAGGTATTAAAATTACTCTAGCTGATAAAGTGATAATATAATGGCTTCTCAATTAATTGGTGATTCGGTGAGGCAGCGTGCGATAGATCGCATACGAGCAATAACATTTCGGGAAGCTCGTGATGCTGGAGCCACCTTTATAACACGTTCATGGGTTGCCAAAAAGTTGCGAAGAAGTGAGGACTTCGTCAAAAGAAATTGGAATAAAACTTTGGATGAATGTGAAATGGATACAACCAAATCTGGGCGCCCAAATTTGCTACTCTCTCAGGAAACAAAGGACATCATTGAAAGCGGTACGCGTAAGCGGAAAAACAGCTGTGCTCAACTTTCTAGAGAGATCGAAGTTTGAGAGGAAAGATCGTTAGTGGTGAGATCATTCGACTGTACCGTCATAGGCAAGGTTTAAAGCCTTGGCATGAACTTCCAAAGCCAAGAAAAACTCAACTTAACATCAATGACATAATGTGGTTTGCCCATTATCTTGAAGATTGGGATGTGGATGATTTCATGCATTTAGCTGTCTCCGATGAATTTTTTGTTTACGTAACACGTCGGCCTAACTACCAAAATGATCGAGTGTGGGCCACAACACCAGATGAAATCGATGACAATGAACATTATCGCGAATTATTAAAAAGTCCAGACTGTGTTGGTGTGTTTGTTTTGTTCGCTGCAAAGAAGCTCATGTGGATGCTGAAGCCAAATGGTCAGAGTTGGGATGGACAGTATTTTCGTGATATTATTCTATCCCAGCATGTCATTCCTTTTCTAAGAAACCCAAACAATGTTATGGATGTCGATCAGGTCACACTTCTGCACGATAAGGCCCCCTGCTTTAAGGCATTAGCCACTCAACAGTTGTTGCGGAACCATGAGATCGATTTCTTTGGAAATGAAGAATGGCCAGGAAATTCTCCTGACCTGAACGTCTGTGAACACATTGGATCAGTTATAAAGGACAAGGTTGAATGTCTCTTGTTTCAAGAACCTGCAGCAAATCGATTTTCGAAGGATACAATGACGCAACACATTGAAACTGTTTTAGCAAATTTGCGTAACGATCAAGATCTATTCACGTCACTTTTGGCAAGCTACCCAAAGCGAATTCAGGCTGTCTTGGAAGCCAATGGCGGGAACACCAAGTTTTAATTGTTTCTCATTAAATGCAGGATTAAATTCTCTTTTGTAAGGTATGTTTAGTTTTACTGTACCTCTAATGGTTCTAATGGTTTAGGCCATGGGCGGGGGTGCTAAGGTTTATATATATATATATATATATATATATATATATATAAAATTTGGTTCTACATAATTTAGGACTGTCACAGTATTAGTTAGAATTTAGGACCGTAAAAGCGAGGATAACAGGAAAGTACCTAAAATTCTTTTATTTTTTAATATTTTTAAGATACTTGACGTTTCTCTGTCATATTCGTACCAGGAAATGTTTATGTTTCATGCAGTGAACATCGAACTAGTACCAGTAAGCCAATTTGTTAATGAACACTAAAAACTTAAATGTTAAGAACATTGAATTAAGTTCTCAAACTAAACACGAGGAACGAAAGCAAATATTTCCCATACATTATACACGGAAGGACGATGGGGAAGCCCGGGGGGGGACGGAGTGGGAGAGGGGGTAGGAAGAGGTGCTAGTGGTCTCTTGTTTGCTTACAAAATCAGCCTCAACATCTTGTGTTTGAGTTGAAGGCTTTCTGGTTATCTTTCTGCATTATGTAAGCAACAGCGAAATTCCGAGTAGTTTAACTTTTGCAAATGTTTCTTTTATATATCTAATGACTGCCTTGAGATAACTTTAGGCTTACACACACACACACACACACACACACACACACACACAGAATATACAGTTCATATATATATATATATATATATGTTGACAATTTTCGTACAATTATCGTATTTTATCGGTATTATACAATTCAAATTCATAAATATTGTAAATACTTCTAAATTTATAATTTAATTACCGAGTGGCTGCATATTAAACGCTAATTCAAGGATTAACAGTAGTACTTTATATATGTGACCTCGTTCAGTTTTAGATAGGAATGTGGTAATGAGTTTGATTATACTGTACAGTCTATAGAAGTCATAAACGCCTATTCAAGGATTAACAGTAGTATTTTATGTGACCGCGTTCAGTTTTAGATAGGAAAGTGGTATTCAGTTTGATTATAGTCTATAGAAGTTAACTTGTTAATTTTGCAATGTAGACCTACGGTACATTTTTTACATAAGGTTCCCTTTAAACAAGGAGACAAAGTTTCCGACATGGCATCCGTAGTTCATAGGACCAGCCGAGTGAATTAACCTTTCAAACGAGATATAAACTCGCAATAAGGGTCAGAAACGGTCATAAACTCAAATCCCCTGGCAGTCATAACTCATAAAGGCAGCCGCCAGTCGGCTGAGTTGGAGCTAAATAAACTATAAAGTCGAGATAACTTCTTAACAGTTAACTCATAAGGTTAAACTGTCCCGAATTCTTACAGTTAACACCTTTTATATTCCCACGGTATAGCTACAAATGCGAAGAAAAGCGCTAGAAGCCTATATATGGCGGTTAAAAACAGAGTACAAGGAAAACGTCCAGACTAGATCTTTCGGAGCAAGTGTAGTTTACGTCCCCCTGTGGTGCCTAGTGTAGTTTACGTTCCCCTACATTATCCTAGTGTAGTTTGCGTTCCCCAACTTTGTCCGCGTATACCTAATCAAATAAAACGTTAAAACTAACGAAAATATTACGACTTAACTTAACCAATCGTCAGTTTATATATATATATATATATATATATATATATAAATTGATGATTGGTTAGGTTAAGTCTTAATATTTTCGTTAGCTTTGACGTTTTATTTGATGGATTCATTTAAAAAAATGTCTCCTAAAGATCCTAGTGTAGTTTACATTCCCCAACTTTGACCTAGTGTAGTTTGTGTCCCCTTTTGCGTCAGGGGGACGTAAACTACACTTACTCTATATTTTTATACAACAACTGACTCGTATCGAATACTATCCAATACGAGACATTCCCTATCTTTTCTCTATTAAAAATTGGCAACCGTTTCTTAGAGCGGTCTTTGTTAGACAAAGTAGGTAACCTTCTTGTGAAAAATAGAGAGCAATGGAGTTATTAAAATCAATGATATTTTTAAGTAAAAATAACTTGGAAATAAATTTGACCTGATGTTGTTGAACAGTTCCCTAAAACACACACACACACACACACACACGTAAGTGGAATGATATACAATTCCGGACTAGAAAAATAGAATACTGTCTCAAATATGCTCATAACCTTGATAATACCTTAAGTTATACACTTTTATGAAGAATATCAAGTATCTGTGACGTCATTGTGATAAAAAGTATCTGTGACGTCATTGTGATAAAAAGAGACCTCTGTGTGACAGCTTTGAAAAAAAATTAAAATATAGCAGAAGCATTATTAACCAGTGAAAAGTTAATGCATAGCGACTAGAGATGGAACCCGGTTTTTAAACGGTGATGAAAATTTTTAATCATCACCGAAACCGACGATAAAAACCGGTTTTCACATTTTTGCAAAAGTCTCCGATCACTTTGGTCCATTTTCTATGAAACAAACGTTTTCAAACGTTTAAAAACATAGTAATTACGTTTTGCATCGTTTCGTATCGTTTTTTGTTTGTTTATAAGTGTAAATAATTGATGCTTCAGTCTTGAATGTTATGTGGATGATTGCACATTGATCAGTTAAGATTCTAAGATTTAATACTCCATCATGTCAAAGAAATCAAATGCTTGGTATCATTTCACTCGTAAGAATAAAGAAGAAGCAGAGTGTATGACATGTCACAAAGTTTTAAAGTGTTGTGGAGGTTCTACTTCAAGTTTATCATCCCACATGAAAAATATTCATGGCATAAACATCGACCAGATTAATCAGCCATTGAAGAAACAAAGAACAGTGGAAGAGTTTGTGCAAAAAAGTCCATAGAAGAGGAAATTTCGAAACTTGCGTGTGTAGATGGACTGAGTTTCCAATCAATTGCTAAAAGTGAATTCATTCAAGAAAGCCTAAGAAAGATAAAATACGACAAGCCTCATCCAACTTCCCATAATGGTGTCAGAAAAATGGTGCTTAGTTTTATGAGAAAAAGAAACATGAATTGGTCAACTACTTCAAGAATCAGGTGAGACAAGGAATCCGCTATGCATTAACTAGGGATGAGTATACATCTATGCAAAACCAAAGATATATTAATATTAATGTTCATGCTGAAAATCAACATTGGTCTCTTGGTCTCATGAAAATAAATGGTTCTCTCGATAGCACCAAAACTAACTATTGCAATCGTTAGGAAAAGATTGGAAGACTCGGAAGCATATCGTGGGTTGCACCACCGACGCTGCCTCAGTAATGGTCAAATTTAGAAGAGAAATAGTACCTGATCACCAGCAATGCATTGCACATGCTATACATCTCGCGGTTTCGGATATCTTGTATTCAAAAACTGCTGAAAATTCAGTTGAAGGGGAAAGTGATCCTACCCCTGAAGATGAAGCCATCGAAGAAGATGAACACTCTGCACATGAGTTAAGCGAAGATGAGTGTGAAATTTTATGCACTGATACAATTTTTGAGTCCGACATAGATAACGTAATTGTTCTTCCAAAACTTCGAGAAGATTACTTAAAAGTAATAAATAAGGTGAAAAAAATCTGCCGCATATTTCGAAAGTCTCCTTTGAAAAATGAGAGATTGCAGGATTTTGTCAAAGATGAATTTAATGAAAAGGAAATGAGGCTTATCCTTGACTGTAGAACGAGGTGGAACAGTCTTTTGGCCATGATAAAAAGATTTTTGAAACTCAAAACTTGCATTCCAAAGGCCCTTAGAGTGATACGCTCAACAGAGACGATTTTAGATGAAGAATGGAATGCTCTAAAGAGCCTCTTTGACCCACTTCGTCCACTGGAAATTGTTTTGAAGGGACTCTGTTCCGAAGATGCAAATTTGCTCAAAGCTGAATCTTCCATGAAGTTCATTTTGGATAAATTTGAAAGCAAAAACAATCCTTTAGCTTTTGAGCTACGTCAGCGTCTCATTGATCGCTACTCATCGAGAAGACAAAAAGAAGCTGCCGCCTTGCTGAGTTTTCTCCACAATCCCGAGGTCTTGAAAAATAAATCATCAGCACCGTTCCTCTTTCCTTCAAGACAAGCACTTAAGAAGTATGCGGATCATACATTTAAGAGGCTTTTTCCAGAAGTTTGCCAGATTTCAGAAACAGACGACCAAGTCCAATCAAATGCTTCGAAACTCGAAGATTCACAATGCAGCTCAGGTCGTGAAGTAAATGATGACGATCAACTTATGAACAAGTACATGTGTGAGATGAACAAACTGAAAATGAAACCCAAGAAAGATTCTTCTGAGACGTTTGACGTAAACAATGAATTCAAATATTTTGAAGCTACTTTGAATAGAAGCGAAAATTTGGATCGAATGTACGAGGCGTTGCTTACAGTAAAAGCCACCAGCGTAGAGTCCGAGAGAGTGTTTTCAGCTGCTGGTTTATTCGTCACAAAGATTCGATGAAGAATGTCAGATCAGACACTTAATGCTCTTTGTTTTCTCAAGTGTTATTTCAAAAATCAAGTCCGATAATAAACTTTTTAATTCAAATGTTACACATACTTGATTGAATTAATTAAAACCTTATTTCTGTTTAATATTTTGATCATTTACCTCCCTAAAAAGCATACAGAATCCCATCAGTGAAAACCAGTAAAAACCGGCTTTAAGAATATAGCGACGGTGAAAACCGGTTTTACACTTTTCGGTTATTTTCCATCCCTAATAGCGACATACCAAAATATTAGCATATTTTGTCAAGTATTAAAAAAAATAGAATAAAGTTATTATGCTTAGTGAGTACTGCCAATATATTAAATTTTTATCAAAGATTTTTTAATTCTGCGTCTTAGTATTTAGTTGGTCCACCCTTAGCCCTGATTACGACCCCCAATCGACGTGGCATCGAGTCGACAAGCCTCTTGCATTCTTCTGTAGTTATCGATTGCCAGGTTGTCATCAAACACCTCTTCATTTCACGAAGTATTACTGGTTTACGCGTTTGGACCTTCCGCTTATCAATATTCCAAAGATTTTCTATCAGATTAAGATCGGGAAAATTAGTTGGCCATGATAGTACTTCAATTTCATGAGCATCAAACCATGCAGATGTTGCACGAGCCGCATGAGTTGGAACCAGGTCATGTTGAAAAATAAATGGTTTGTCTCCATACAGTTGTTCTGCAGACTCCAGCATGGAGTATTCTAAGATTTCTTGATAGACCCACTATTGACAGTGCTATTTACAAATGCAAGTGACCCCACACCATTTGTATTCATGCAACCCCACACTAACACACTCGCCGTAAATTTGACCGATCGTTTCAGGCACCTTTCATGATACATTTCAAACTTTCTTCGCCAAACGCGCGGGTCCCTGTTACCAAATGACACACAGAGTTTTGATTCGTCTGCAAAACAAAACACTTTTTGCTACTCTTTTGTAGTACGTGCAACTCTTCCTTTGCACCAGGATAGTCGTCTTCTCTTTTGCTTCGCATTTAACATCGGATTAATTTTCGGTTTTCATAACCGAAATCCCATTTCATAAAGGTTCCGTAACGTTGTTTGTTTGGAAGCTTGAGTTCCAGACTTTTCCCACATCTCTTGAAGCATTGAAGATGATGCAAATCCGTTCGTGGCTGCAATATTCTTCGATATTCTACCATGGTAGCTGCAGATTCATTCTTAGATTGGAAACTGTGGACTGGCTGCATGACACAGTATTAGCAATATCTGCCTGCTGCCGTTCAGAGTTTTTGAGTTAAAGAATCGTCCGCTTCTGTCCATCTGTTATGTCACGTTTTCTGCCCATGTCATATAGCTAAATAACTTGATGACCTGTCAATCATCTCAAGTTACCTTTGCGCCGGCTAAAGTAGAGCCTCCTAGAAGTTACAACTATAAATAGCAATACATATTGCCAGACATTCTATACTTTTCTAACACCTGACAAGATGTTCTAATATTTTGGTATGTCGCTATAGTGACTTTTCACTATTTAATGAGGTTTTTGTTATATTTTAATTTTTTTTTTCAAAACTGACACACAGGGGGTTTCTTTTTACCATAATGACGTCACAGATACTCGATATTCTTCATAAAGGTGTATATCTTAACCCTTAACTGGCAAGGTGGTATGGACCCGCACCATACCACTTATGTAACTAAACCGCACCATACCAGTTAAGGGTTAAAGGTATTATCAACATCATGAGGTCATTTGAGACAGTATTCTATTTTTCTGGTTCGGAGTTATATATATATATATATATATATATACGAGGTCTAGTCAGTAAATTCACGGAATAACCATCACTGTATTTTTAAGGAAACAATTCTGCAAATTTATTGACTAGACCTTGGATAGATATATTATAGCGTTTACGTATGTACCGTACACATGAATGCTTAAAATTTTAGTGCTTTCCTTTTACACAGTATTTTAATTAGTTAATTTAATTCACTTATTAATTAGTAACGCACTCAAAGTTTACGGTAATAAGCATAAGGCGTACAATAACGTACAAAAATAGGTCAGTCATCCACAAAGTTTACGCTTAATTGAAGAATATCCTAAGCTTGACCTAGAACAATGTCAGTTTATAGTTTCTTGCCTTTTGGTGAACAGTTAAAAAGGAATGTCCACTTCTTCCGTTATCATAAAGTTACATGGCACATGCCCTTTTCTTTGGGGCATTATATTATTTCTATAATTATATGATTTGTTTAAAAAAACATTAAAAAAACATTAGGAAGAAATGCAAATATATCTCGCCATAAGATAAGATAATTAATATAACGAATTCTACTCTATCCAGCAGATGGCGCTGCGTTCATGGCTGCCATTTTTGAAAATGTTCGGGTTCTTAATTCGTATAAAAATAAGATTTTAAAATTTTTGTTTTTAATTTGATTTCATATTTAGTACGAAGGTGAATTCAGGAAAAAAATTGCAGCGTCTACAGATAATCAAAATGGCACTGCTTAATCCTTTCGTTTGAGGATATATTTTCTTTAAACCAAAAAGTAAAAAATGTATTACTGTTGAAAACTGAATATTTTATTAACTTGTCACTTATATTACAAACATTTTGAGTTCCTTTTCCATAACTAAACAAAACCTGTATAAACACGTACAAGCATTTGTAGAAAAGTTGCAGTTTAGTACCATAATATTATTATTTCCGGTGGAACATTACAGTCTCGCCGGTAATAAAAGGGTTCATTGCTACCGGTAGGGTCGACTCGACAGTCGAGCCATGGAGCATAACAAAAGATAAGGTCGTGTCCTAAATCTTCGGTTGTTTGAAATTTAATAGTTGGCCACCTTAGCTCCTCCCCCTTTCACCCCCCCCCCCCCCCCTTCGTTTCTAGTTGTCATTGGCTGGATTTCACAAATTAAAATTATATTTGGCGAATGAAAGCGATAAAATAATTAAACAATTCATTAATCTTCTTTTTAACTTTCGTAATTTATAGCCATTAAATAAATGGACTAAGCTAAGCCTATGCATAGTACTTATAATGGCAGGAAGTATTGTTATTATGCAAATAAAACAGTGATAATATACAGTGTATATATATATATATATATATATATATATATATATTATATATATACACGAGTAAAAAGTAATTGAAAAATATGTGTGAAGTCTAAAATCAATAATGGTGGACCCACTGTTTTATAAATCCAGACTTTATACAGTAGGTCATTGCACAGTTACAGAAATAAGTTCGCCGAAAAATAATGATTTTTTTTTTAAATTCCCAAAATTCTCTCTTCCCCAAAATAAAATCTCCAAATTACTGATTAAAAAATTTTGCGTTTTGTTTTTAAAATTTTACCAATAGAATAAAAAATTACTAATTAGTACGGTAATTATGGGGCACTTTTTTAAACTTGATTTTGTTTTACGACAAACTTTATTCCGCGATTGTTCACGAGTGAAAATGTAATCTTAAAATAGCCTGAAGTCATTACGAATCATTGTCATTTCAGGTTTGGTGATACAGTTTTCATATTGAATAAAATAAGGTTGAAACACGAAATACTAATGTTATTTTGAAATTGATATGAAAGAAGTAAGCTACACTCAAATAAAAGGAGAGAGAGAGAGAGAGAGAGAGAGAGAGAGTAAGGACTAAATTCACGCTTTTGTTCTGGGCTGAGAGACAATTTTCCATTCTTGAACAAGTGGTTGAAGAGAGACAAGTGTGAGGCCAAAGAAATCACTTTTCCTTTCAACGTTTTTTTCAATTCTTATCTTGAAACGAAAGAGTTTTCTCTTTTCTATCACGAGGTATTCGAGATTACCCATGATCTTTAGGCATAGCCGAGATATTATACCCACGTTGTGACTTAGAACTAAACCGTGGTATTATAATCTGATAGGGTATGTAGTTAATTCCGCAATCGGGATTGCAACGTAAGGAAGAGAATCTCTACAGAGAATCTCACCCTCGTGAGAGATTCTCCCACGTTGGCGATATTCTTCGTAAGACTCCGGATTCAAATCTACCTGCCTGTGGTTTACCCTGAGGTAGTTCTTCCTCGTCTATCATCTTATATGTCGACTTAGAACGCGATATAAGACATCTTACACCATACTTTTTTACATCTATTTTATGTCACATACACACATCACAAATTATAAAGTTATTCAAATTTAACCTTGGTTAACCTTGATTTTGCTTCCGCCCGAATTTTCATTCTGACGAAGGTCAAGCTTGTCATACTCCCTTAGTTCTGCAGTTTAGCGTAGAACCCGAACCAAGCCCCATCAGCAGCCTAGCGCCTTAACCACTAGGTTACCCAGGGTACCATTTATCTACCAATCAATTTTTTTATTGTGTGGAAGGATGAACAGCTGGGTTTCAGCTGCGCGCCGCCTGCCGTCACCGGTCTCGATCCCGGGGCGATAGATTCGTAGTCAACGACGCTAACCACAACACCACCGAGGTGCATTAATTTATATGACTAAAATTAAATATTTATTGAATTTTAAAAGAGGGGTGGAAGAGATTAGGGGGCGAGGAGATACATCACT